>JAVSCE010020545.1:0-179707 GCA_032199065.1 Smutsia gigantea
TGATAGAAAAGAGAAACAGAAGGAATTGATAGTCTCAGGGCTCTGTGGGATAATAACAAAGTATCCACCATTCATATCATCAGAGTTCCAAAAAGAACTCAGGAAAAAGAACAAAGGATTGAAAACATTTAAAGAAATAATGACTGGAAATGGCCCAAATTTGGTGAAAGGCACAAACGTACAGATTTAAAAACTAAGCAAAGACACAAATCTACAGATTTAAAAACTTAGCAAAGCTGAAACAAATAAACCCAAAGAAATTCATGCTGACTTAATCGTAATCAAATTTCTTAAAACTAAAGATAAATCATGAAAGAAGCCAGAGAGAAAAAACACACTATTTATATGGTGCGACAATTCAAATGATAGTGTATTTATGAGAAACTATGGAGGCCAGAAGGCAATGACACATTTTTCAAATGTTGAGGATTGGGTGGGAAGATGAACTGTCAACCCAGAATTCTATATTCAATGGGATATACATATAGGGCTGGGGAACAGAGGGGTAGGTGTGTGTGTGTGTGTGTGTGTGTGTGTGTGTGTGTGTGTGTGTGTGTGTGTGTGTGTGTGTGTGTGTGTGTGTGTGTGGGTTTGTGTGGTGGGGAGTGTTTGAAGTGTTACAGCTAGAAAAGGGTTTTAGCTAAAGCAGATAGGGTTTCTCTTGGGGGTAATAAAATTGTCCTAAACCAGAAGATACCATTACTCCTGCCATGTACTTTAACTGAAAAAATGTTGTTACTTTCATCTTGTTAATGGTTAGGTGTTCATGTACTTGTGAGGGTAATCACATACCAGTTGTGCACATGTGGGATGCCAGTTCATTTTAAGGTGTTGAGGCATGAACTCTGCTAATGGGGCAAGAAAGTTGATCAAATGAAATACTTAATTTGGGGCAATATAAATGCCAGAGGAAGAAAGAGACAGTGTCAACATCTGTCTGAGTTGTTTTTTGCCTGAAACTAAGCTACTGTTTATATATTGCATGTATTGGGACCCAGAAGTACTTTAAAGCTTCTCAAATAATTCACTTTGTTAATCCATGTTTCCACATATCCTGGTAATAAAGCAAGAAAAGTCATTGCTCTTGAAATTTGAAAGAGCTTTATAAATACATTCAGATTGTAATAACTCCTGGATGAGGCAGGTATTCTTTTTCAAAAACATGGTTTTGAAAATGTAGGCTAATTTTGCATATGATTCAATGTATCTGGTAACAGAAGCCTTTGTGCACAAGTCTTCTGAGTGGTAAACCAGTGCTAGGTATTCTCTTGTTCCAATATCTAATCTGGAAGATTCCAGAGATGCTATCACTGAATTTATAGATAAGGACTCATTTAAACCTAAGCTCATTAACAGAACTAAAATGTATTACAGGTAATACTCCTTTTATCATTTGAGCCCTTCTGGAATCAAAATGATACTTTTGAAGAATACACTCAATTAAGGCTAATCAGTAGTCTTCCATGATTAAAGGGCACTCTCTGCTGGTATCTGATTTGTCAGTGTTAAGCATTAGCAAGATAATGATAAATTGTATAACAATTTCCCCTTAGCCTGGGATTCCTCCTTGAGAACTTTAGTAAGGGGGAGTATTTAGGAAGTGGTCACAAGAACAAATATTGAGAAATGGAGGCAATCATCACATACTGGGATAATCCTAACTGCTTATAAGGCTTCTTAGGGCCAAAGTGAAGTTGGCACCACGGGGTTAATATATAACTTTACCTCCTAAGACATAGAACTTTGGGCCATTTGCTGTGCTCTTCCCAGGCCTGCTGTAAGATACAGGGAAACTTTAAGCCTTCTCTTCAATCTCTGACATACTTTGTTTTTGTGTGACTAGTATTTATACTTCCTAACAGAGATTTAATTGGGTTATGTTACCACCATCCAATATGTTGTGCCGGTAAGACATAACTTGTGTATTTGAGGAAATTGAAAGCATGCATCCTCTATTCATGATTAGAAAAAGCAGCATTCAGCCTCACTTGGATCCTGTTTTGAGTTGCATTAGGGGGATAGTGGCTTTAAGGCTGGTTTCTGAGTACCTAGGGGCCCATCAAGTTCTGAACTTCCTGGCTAAAATCAGTAACTAAGAGAAACCTGTGCCTTTACCTACCTACCCCACCCCTATCCTTAGTTTCTCAATTACTACATTCAGGTAATACCTGTCCAGTCTATGCAATAGATTATTTTGACGTTTAAGTCAAATGATTTATTGTTTGGAAGTGTTTGGTAACTGCAACATGTACAAACGTGGGGCTTATGATATGAACTAATATTTGCTGAATGGCGGTACACTTAAATTTGCACTCTTGTCAGGAACAGCTAATATAGAAAGCAGCTGGCTAGTGTGCTGTGTTGTTTTAATTGTTCTGGCAACTGTGGAGATAGCTTCTAATCCATGACCAACTGGTGCCTGCTTAACTGGGGCTAGCATTCTGCAGGTGCTCAGCCTGAACACAGCTCAGAAAGCTGAGCTGAAAAGCCACCTGACGTGACTGGGAAGCCACTGCTCACTGCATTCAGTTTTTTTAGGGCTAGTTGAAGCAGAAAAGTCTGTACGGTTAATGGACTGGAATGTGCAGAAACCAGAGTTCCAACTCTAGCAGTTAGAGGAAATGGCTGTCACTTGTGGTGACAGTTGTATCCAACTAAACAACATGCTTTATCGCACCACGGTAACATTCTGTGCTGACATTTTATTTGCATGTTCTAAAACGTTACCTTCCTATGGCATCAAAGATGCACTGCACCTACTTTCACCTACCCACTTCTTTACACTTTTTGTATTGTCACAATCCTGGAAGGGCACTTGTGGTAATTTAAAATATATTTACTTATTGTTATAAAGTCAATATGGAAACAATGGAAGGAGTATAAGTTTCATAATCAAATGATTTGGTATGAGGCTCGACTTTGCAGTTATTAGCTTTGCAACTAAATTCCTAAACTTCTGAGTCTCAGTGTTCTAATGTATAAAATGAGAAAAATAACAACATGAGATACTATATTCTGAGGGCACTTGAGACTTCACAAAATATTTTTACATATTATCATATTCTAATTGTGGTATCTTAAGATATCAATTACACTCATTGCTAGCTTGAAATTATCATAGTTGTTAGATCTGCCAGTAGGTTTTGCTATTTAATATTTTAATAAAAATGATTGCAGATACATTGCTATTATAATTTTAAAATGCTCTGAAAACTGTATTTTAATATAACTGATTTTCTTTGAAATCCCATACATTGTATTTAAGCTCTTAAAAACATTTTTACAAAAAAGTGTCCATAAGCTTTACCAAATTGCCAAAAGGGCTCATGGCAGAAAAAAAGAAAAATCCAATCCAGATAACCACTCTGTTCATCAGTCAAGGTTTAGACCTAATCAGCTCTTTCTTTCTTGTCTCATTCTCTACACATACATACATATGAATGTACATGTGTATGTAGAAATATCTACCCACATAAGGAGGTCCCACAGTTTAGTAATTAAAAGCATGGGCTTTGAAATCAAACTACCAGGATTCAATCTCAGTTCTGCTACTTATTAGACAAGTTACTTAATCTCTCCAAACCTCAGTTTCCTCACCTATGAAATGAGGATAATAAGAGTACCTAAAGCTCATTGTAGTCTTTCACTATTAAATGAGTTAATGTGTTGCAAAATACTTAATACAGTGACTGGCACATATAACATAATTTTTGAATGTTGGCTGATTTTATTACTGGTATTAGTATGGATGCAAATAGATTTATAAAGGCATATGTACATAAATAAGCATTTATACAACAGTTAGTAACCCTAACATTTAAGGTCAGGGTTGAGGTGAAGGTCATGACACTACTTGACCACTTATGAGGCTTCTTGCCACACCTAACTACTGTGATAAGAGATGTGATAAACAGAGAGAGAAAATGATTCAGAGAGATTCGTACTTGCTTAGAACATGGACAAGGCAACAAAAGTTGTGGCAGAATCAGAATGGCACTGCTTCGTCACACTGTCACACTACAAACAATCCCAACACTATTAGCAGTAATGACAACATCATGCACTGTGCACATTTAAAAATTATTTTGTTTGGTTTTCACAAAGAATACAGCCTTATTCTTTGTTGCATTTAGTCCTTTATTGAGACATTTCTGAGCCTTTATGACTTAATTTATTTTACTGTAAGTCTGACTTGACATAACAACAATAGTAACATGGTCCAAATTATTTTCTACTATGTGTCGGGTCTGATGCCAGATCTATATTTGAGATATGACTGGCATATAGCATTACATTAATTTCAGGTGTACCACATAACGATTTGATGCTTAACTATTTGTGAAATGATCACCACAGTAAGTCTAATTAACATCAATCACTACACATAGTTAGTGGCTTCAAAACTCAGGTTGATCTGTTGTTTTTCTTGTGATGAGACCTTTTAAGATCTACTCTCTTAGTGACTTTCAAATGTGCAATACAGTATTATTAACTATAGTCATCTGGAATGTTTTATAATCATTTCATTTCACTCTGACACAAGCTGAGTATTATTATGTATAATTTACAGATGAGGAAACTGAGGCTTCAAAAAAACTAAGTGCCTTAGCCAAGGTAATACAGCTCATAAATGACAAAGCTAGAATGCAAAATTCAGGTTGATCTGACTCTAAAATCCACACCTTTCCACTACGCTACACTGTATAGTATTAAAATGAACCTACTAAGTACTATTACACAGCATTTACTAATACATAGTAAAACCTTTACTATGTATGTTTTGCTTTTTGGGCCCAGGACTGAGCCCTAAATCATCTGAATCTAGGACGTAATAAGTTGTTAAAACATTAATCCACTGTATTAGGTTTAACACTAAAAATTGCTACTAAAATGATGTCTCATTCAAGGAAAGCCTCTCAGTTCTCCTTCAGGACAATGGGCAGTACAGAAAGTGTTCAATTTAATTAGTTGTGCATGTAGAAAGAGATGCTCATCTGTTTCCATGGAGTCAAACCCATCACTGACATACTTCTCCATGGAAACAGAGCAAGGAAAACAGAAAATGCTAAAGTGAATGAATTCACTGAGCAGTTGGTGAGCAAAGATTCAAGAAAAAAACAATTCATCTGTAGTACTATGTTACTAATTTAGAAAAGAGAAAGGGCATATATGCAGAGTTCATCAAACACATGCTATGTAAAAGAACATGTAAGACACACTGAAATTCAAGATGAATATAGTAGCAATATACAAATGTTGGGAAATACCACATAGCAAAGGTATCACTGTCTTCACACAGAAGACATAACAGCAGAATTCTTACATGATGAGCAGTGTTAGAGCTCAGTCAGTAATCAGTAAGGGGTTCCTTAGACAAGATGATAGAAAACATGGGAAACCAATTTACAGATCAATTTATCAGCTCTAGTGATTTCCCTTTTTTTTTCTTTGATTTTAAGGATTTTTTTCTTTGGGGGTATAAAATTATAGGAATATTTCAAGTTTTATTATGTAACATATTAGTTAATTTTTTATGACTGAGCCTGTGTATTTTTAATTTATAACATAATGCATGTCTTGTTTTCTTTGAAGGTTATATTTTCCACTAAAATGATAAAGAATTCATTTTATATGATGTTTTTTCTTGAGATACTATAACTTAATTTTTTTCCCAATGGAATTTAGTCCTAATCTGCCTCTCAGTTTAATTTAATTCAATTCAATTCAACTCAATTCACACTTAATTCCAGTCCTCAAGATTATAGACTTCTTGAGAGGAAAGATACTTAAAAGAATGATAGTAATATTTATTGATTACCTCAACAAATATTTCTCATGTGCCTACTATGTGCCAAGTACTATGCTGGATTTTGTAGCTATAGTGATGAATTAAACAGGCCCAGTCTATATTCATGGAGGCTACTAGCTTATAGGAAAGAAACATTAATATAGTTGTACATGTAAATATTCAGTTAAAATCTGAGACAAGTTCTACGAAGAAAAACGATAGAGTTCCAAGAGAGAACACAATGAACAAATTTCCCTGAGATGGTGGTTAGAGCAGACCTCTTTAGAAGCCACCTGAAAGCTGATATCAGAAGAATATGTAAGAGTTAGTCAGACAAGAGAATTGGGAGAACAGTATTTCAGGCAAAATCCCTGACATGGAAAAGGGCTTGGTAGATTTGAGAACCTGAAAGAAGGTAAGTTCTTCTAGGGAGAAGAATGGTAAAAGGTGAAGCTGGAGAGGAAAAGAGGTACAATTGTACTTTTAAATTTCATTCTATGCACAATGCATAGAAATCAATTAGTTTTTGAGCAGGAAAATGAACTACATACACAATTTTCTGTGCAAGTAAACATGTAACATTTGGCAAAAAAGTTCAAAAAGGGAAAACTAAACTACAGTGTTTAAGTTTATACATAGATGACAAAACTACAATGTAATTTTTACCATAAAAGTATAGATAACAAATTACTCCAAGGCAGAGGGAAGGATGTATTAAGGCTTCTGGGGGAACAATGTTCTGTTTCTTGACCTGGTGGGGGTTACATGGTTGTCTGATTTATATTTATTTGTTAAACTGTAGATGCAAGTTCTATGTACTTCTTGATGTTTATATTTCAAGATTGTTTTGTTTTCTTTTATAAAAGAGTGGATTGAGGTAAAGTAGTAGGAACAATGAGTGCAGGCAGCTCAGAAAGCTTGGTTTGGGCAGCAGAGTGATAATGGTCCCCAAATCCATTCTCTGATTTTTTCTTTTTAGGAATCGAACACCCTGAGATTTAGCTGGACATGATGCCATCCAGAAGAAGACACTTTTTTTAGCCTCATTTATCCTAGGTGTGGCTCTGTGTCTAAGTCCAGCCCATGTCCTAAAGGAGGAATTGCTGTCCTGCACTCTCTTCCCCCTGCTTGCTGGCTGGGTTATGACTACAATAAGAGTATCGGCTTCTGACTTAGAGATGGAAGCCACATGCTGAGAATGGCAGGGCCAAGCTCTAGCAGCATTCCTGAGTGATTTTGTGAAGCAGAGATATCTCTCCACCCTAGGCTGCCCACTTACCTTTAACTGTTATGAAACAAAATATACTTCCATCTTATTTAAGCCAGTGTTATTGCAGTTCAGCCTGTGCACTGACAGGAAGGAAAACTGAAAGACTTGGCAATACCTAGAGGGGGGAAGAAGGAATACAGAAGGGATTCTTAAATAATGGAGGCAATAGAGCGTGTTTAAATGTTGATGGGAAGAACACAGAATAGAGGACAAGGTTGAAAATGTAGTAATCAGAGGTTAAAAAAAAATGGAGCAAGGTCCCTGAGAAGATAGGAAGGGACAGAATACAGAGCATGTGTGGAAAACTGACGTTTGACTGAAAGAGATTTGCTCCACTTTAGCAGAAAGTGAGAAGAAGGGTGTAGATGTAGGCTGATTGGTAGATATCATGTTGAAAGATGAAGGAGTGCCTATTTAAGGTCTCTAGGAAGTATATGCTCTAGGAGAGAATGGAGGGAAGGAGAATCGGCAGTCAGAGGTTTTGGTAGAATGAGGAGGTATGAAATGCTCATTAAGGTAGCATGATGAGCAAATAGTGTGGAGTGCCTCCCAAAGCAGGTAAGCATGAATTTTGGGGTGCTACCAATTGTTCAGGGATTGGCAGAGGTTGATGGAGCATCTAGAGTTGGGATTGCAACAGCTAGGTGCAACAGGAGGTGATGAGAAAAGAGAATTTTTCCAAGAGAAGGATTTTAATAATAGACTATGGAATCAGGGCTGAATGAGGGCCAGTGGGGACATAAAAACAAGAGGAGACTGACAGTTGAAAATGGCAAAGGTAATGGATTAGAAGTCTCAGCGATGTTGGAAAACCATTGTTCTCATTAGTGAGCAAGCTGGAAGTAAAAAAGTTTGTGTTGAATGAGTGACTCTGAGGCAGTGGAAGATGTCAAATTCCAGGGAGTAACTAACTGTGAAGCTTAAATGAAGCTGAGTTACCAGGTGATAACGTCTTTGATAGAGAAGAGAAATCTTCACAGGATATGTGGAAAAACCATTTGTCTTTAAAGATAAATAGGGTTTATTTAGTAGGGAAGGGGGTAAAGTGGTAGAAGGTGGAAAAGATTAGAGGAAACAGATATGTGGAGAAAAGTAAGACAAAATTCATGGCATACTGGGGAATAGGAAAGCTAGTGAGAATTAGGGCACATGGGTAGAAGTTCCTGAGACACTGGAAATGTAGGAGAAAAATAAATACTGAAGGAACTGGCATGGGATTTCAAGCAATGTGGATGGTATTTTAAAGCCCAAGTTGTCAATCAAGATGCCACTGGTGTGTAAAAAGATTACAAATAATATACATTTTAATTTATTTTCTTTGGGACTAATGAGTTGTTAAGTAGGTGAATTTGTGGTTTTTAAAATTCTAGAAAATTCTTAATCATTTTGTTCTTGAATGCTCTCTCCTATTCACTTTGTTCTCTCCTTCCAGAATTTATATATTGCACCTCTCTATATATACATGATAGGGAGAACACTGAACCAATTTCAATCAATTGAATCAATGTTAGGGAGAACACTGAATCAATTTAAAATCATTAAAGTTTAAACTATTTGTAAACTTTAGTACTTTGGGTATATACTAAATACTAAAGATCATTATCCACTATCTCATTCTAGACCTCTGTTATTACAAAGATGAATTAATTCTCTTAGCACCTTAGAGTACGATTCAATACCAAGTACTCAGATATTTCTCAAGTACTTTTCACCTAATCTCAATTCATATTCTTAAATTTCAGGACTTAATTTTTTTCCTGTACAAGTCTTGGAATAAAACATAAATAATGATATATACCCATTAAAATGTGTAAGTACATTGCAAATTAAAACTAAGCTCAGTGTACTTCCTTAGGCCAGTATTTTTTTATTGAAATAGTGCAGATACACAATTTTATATTGGTTTCAAGTATACAACACAGTTACCCATATTATTAATCCTCACCCCCACTAGTTACTATCTGTCAGCATGGAAGAAGTTACTGATTGGCTATATTCTCCATGCTGTACTACTCTCCCCATGACCAACTTATATTATGATGGAGAATTTCTGTGCCCCTTTATCCCCCTCACCCTTCCCACCCACCCACTCCAACCCCTCCTCCATGGTAACTTCCCTCAGTGTCTATGAGTCTACTGCTGTTTTGGACAGTTATTTTTAAAGTTTCTGTATTTATAGGGACTGCTTACCTATGATGAGTCTATGAAGAGCACCCTTATCTCCATTAATAGCAGCAGCATGAACTTGGGATGCTAACAAGCAACCGGTAAAAAACAAGTTCTCTGACCTATTCATAGTCTTCTCAAAAACTGGAGCAATCTGAAATGATGATTTAAACCATGAGTATATGCAGGAAACATTTCTGAAAGCTGTCTAATCAGTTCTAAGTGGGTATATTATAAATATATTTGCTAGAAATGTTTGACTAGGATTAAAAAAATCTGCAATCTTAGTCCTAGAATTGCTATGATGTGGCAAATCAGGTGACCCTTTGTAGAAGTTGCTCATCCTTAAAATGACAGGGTTAAACGATTCTAAGATTTTTCTCAGGGGTTAAGGGGAAAAAAGGGGGCTCAGTATTTAACACTAGCTATAAGTGGCTCAAAAGCCACGGTGATCTCTAAATTAATACAGGTAATTTGATTCCACACTATACTAAATATTAGAGTTGATATGGGAATAAAGGTGATGACCAAGCCATAAAATGTGTATGGTGTGAACTTATGGTCAGGTCAGAATTAACTAGATATAAGTGCTAAGTTCAATAAAGTTCTCTTTCCTTCATGCAGACAAAAGGAGATATTTTTATTTGTTCTCTTTTATGTCCACCAGGGAAATAGACCAAGCTTGAGATCTTGTCCTTAGGATCTTACTTGGAACACCACATCATTGGGGTTAATCATATTTTATTAAGGAAAATTTTGTTCTGACTGGTAGTGTGATATGGTTTGCTAGAACTTCTAGAAATGCATTAACTGTATAGGAAAATAGAGTTCTCTGTCATAAGAGTGTTTAAGCAGAGGCTGGATTATGTGAGAAATGAAGCAAGAATTCAAGCATCTGATGGGAAGGGAAGAAGGGTAGTTGCATCACTTATCTTACATTTCCTTCCTAAACATAAGATGCTTTATCAAAATTCCAAGGTTGAATGCCTACAAGGACCAGGGAGGTAAAAGTGTTAGAAACACAGGGAGTCACAGGGATTTCAGCAAATTGGAGCATACATAGCACATAGCAATCTAAACAGAGCAGCTGTTAATCAGCTATGTTAATAATGACCATTAAGGGTAGGCAAGCTCTCTTCTGATTTCACCAAAAAGAGTCACTCCAATGTCTGTGCCTCCCAAGCAACTGGTAGTTTTGTAAGATACACATCACTACTGATGAGCTAGTTATTACTTGTGTTGTCATTGACAAGGATTATTGCTTCAAGTTTTACCTTATAGTGAAAGTATTTTAATTTTGGTAAAGGTCAGTTCTTCATGTCTCTATTTCTGACAACTTGAGTTAACATGCTAGCAGAAAATATGGGCATTGTGAGACACTTCTGTCATGTCTGAGCATGTCTGTCATGTCAGAAAAACTACTGTCATATGCAGGATTACTTTAAAGTGACTTGAAAGAAGCTACAAAACAGGAGTTGGGGTAGAAATCCAGTAGAGGAGTCATTAATTGCCCTTGGGTTCTAGGCCCAATTCTGTTAATAAGCAGTGTGCCTTAAGCTACTTCAATTCTCTGATTTTCTGTAACATATGAAAAATGAAAAGAGTAGACCACAGTGATTCATTCAACAAGTTGAGTACCAATTATATGCTAGGCACTCTTCTGAACTCTCTTAAAGTCATTTTAGATTGTCAGTGATCAGAGTTTTATGCACATCAGAATCACACACACACACACACACCTCTTCATGCCCTTTGAAAAATACACTAAAAATTAGATCTGTTGTGTAACTCAAATAATTCACCTCATAATTCTTGGCACAGTAACAGGTATATGGCTGGTGTTCAGTAAATATTAGCTGGATGAAAAGTCATAAGCAGAGTGCTAAGTCTGGAGGGTGAGCAGGATCAAAGTTTAATTTCTTGGAGTAATGTTTTCATACTCATTAAAAAATGTCTGCTCTTTTTAAATTCTCCCTTTCTACTGCTTCTGTCTGTCAGAGACATGATGAGAACACTGGACCAGGAGAAAGGAGACCTAAGCAAGAGTCTTGGCTCTGCAACTATCTAATTTTGTCACCCTGATAAAGCCATTCTCTAGGCTCCTTTTCTAGCTCAAATGTTGTTTTTGTTGTTTTAGTGCTAATGTTTTTTGTAAATAATTTTTATAGATGAAAATCAAAACCACTTTAATCATAAAGTGCTATAAAATGCAAAAAGTTATCATCACTAATTCTAAAACAAGACAGTGTAATAAATGCTGTAATAATTAAAATTGTACAAAACTAGTGGCGCTGTAGTCCCAAGCCAAGAACTGTAATTCTGATTAGAACTAAAGGGTTGGTTGGTTGGTAAATTCTCAGAGATAGTGACATTTGAGATGGCATTCCAGACAGAGGGGTTAAAGCCATTCCAGACAGCAGGAAAGCTGGAGGCAAAGGCATGGAGTAGGGAGGTCCATTAAAAAAAAGCAGAAGGCTTCCCGGATACTAGTAGTGATTGTATGGCTAGCATTTGGGCACGTGGCCCTGGCTGGGTGTTTGTAGATGAGGCTGGAGCGCTGTTGAAGTTAAAATCCCTCAACTGCTTGTAAAGAATTTCGTAATTGTCCTGTAGGAGTGATCCATCATAAGTAGTAATCATCTCGCACTGAGCTTTTTCAGTTTACAACATGCTTTCCCATCCTATCCCTTATCTACTCCTTACAGGAGCCCCACAGATAATTAGGCATCAGTTATTGACTCATTCAGCTGACACCCTGAGAGGTGGCTCAGACTTTATAATGCAAGAATTAGCGCAGAAAGAAAAGGCAGCAGGCGAGGGGGCCAGTGATGGAAGATCAGGCTACAGCCCACGCTAGGAGGGCCGTGAGTCCAGGCAGAGGCCAAGGCAGTGCAGTTCGGTCGGGGCCTCCCCAGCCAGATCCCTACTACTCACCCTCGCCTCCTCCAGGACTCACGTCCCGGGGGCGGCTCCGGGAGGTATAACCCCCGCTGGGCCGCCCCTCCCGCCGGGACAGTACACTACATCCGGTTAGGACAGACCCCACCGCGCAGAAAGTAGTAGAGCCCCTCTGCAGGCCGCCCGAGACTCTGGACCGCACCGCCTTCTGGGAATCGTAGTTCCTGTCATCTGAACGCAGAGAAATATCCCCGCCCTGCCCACCGTCTTTTATATCCCACAGGGCTCTGCGCGCAGGGGACTCGGCGGACCCGGTTCCGAGAGCCTGACGGGAAAGAAGTTCTGGAGGCCTGATGACGTGCTCAGTGAGAGTGGTGCGGGACTACATTTCCCGACGTGCCCCGAGGTGGGCAGGACCCGGAAGTGAGGGTATGAGAGGCCTCTCTGGAAGTTGTCCCGGGTGTTCGCCGCTGGAGCTCCGGGTCTAGAGGACCAGGTGCCGCTGACGGGGAAATCCTCTGCTGCAGCCGGCTCCCGGAGCCCAGCCCTTTCCTAACTTAACCCAGCCCTGCCTCGTCCCAGCCGCCAACGCCTGTCCTTGCCGCAGACCCTAGCGTTACCATGAATCCTGCCGTCTTCCTATCCTTAACCGACCTCAGATGCTCCCTGCTGCTCCTGGTGAGTAAGTGAAGGAATGACAGACCCTTGGAAAGAAGCTCGGCGTCCTCCCGCCCTCGCCGAGGGGGAACACAGATGCCCCTGTTCTCAGCTTTCCTGTCTTTTCCTCTGGTGGCGAGGAGTGCACCCTCCCCCGCTGCGTTCACTTCGCATCGGTCTGTCGGCTTCACAGGCCCGGGTCCACGAGACCTGAGGAACCACGGTCCGAGGCTAGGATCTGAAAACAGAATTAGCCCTGGGGTGAAGGATACGTGGGCGAGGAGCTCCTTCTTTCTCTGGCGTACGGAGGTGGTTTCAGTGTCGAGGGCTCATGGACCTGGTGCTAGCCTGAATAGAAAAGACGGGGTATAGACCTACTGTTTTCTTCTCACCCCCTCCTTTTGGGAACGGTGTGAGGCCGACAGGTGCTGGGGTCGTGTGAATCTCTAGAGCCTTGAAACGGTGCCCGGGTTGGCAGAGTCCTGTGTTGTGGCTTGATGCGATTGGTTAGGAACCCGGAACTGGAGACTGATTTGGTGTCCCACTGGGGGAATAAAGGTTTGAAGGGTGGAGGCTGTGATTACCTGAAAGCCTCAGCTCAAGGCCTCCCTCAAAATTTGTTGTAACCTGCTCAGCCTCGAAATTTAAGCAGAGTTCTGAAGTGCTTCTGATTTGATTGTTACCAGGTGTTTTGCATAAATATGCACTCATTCCTGTATCCCCTCATCTGCGCAGCTCATCCCATCTTATAAAGGAATTGTTCCCCAGTCCTTCTTCCTCCAAAGTACTGTACATCTTGAGTGTGTAACCTAAGTAATACAGGCTGCAGGTCAAATTGACACAAAAGCAAAGGACTACGCCATATGACGAATTTTAACGAGCTGTTACTATAATACAATATTTGAAAATAATTGTAGTAGATTTTTTAAAAGGCAAATTTAGGAAGAACCTTCAGTCAAAACACTTTCTTTACAATTTCAGAAGCATATTTGACTCACAGGAAGTCCTTATAGCTGGTTACTGGCAGAAAGAACCTGGTCTTGCAGTGCTTATTCCACCATATCACATTAAAATTTAATTTTTGTGTTTGAGATAATTTTAATTTCTCTCTTCCGTTCCCCCTTCCTCTTTTCCCTCCCCTTTTTTCTTTGTGATTTGCAAGTCATATTCAAAAGTATTTCACTGTATTTGACCTTTCAGAGGAAAGACAACTATAAAAAAACTAACGAAAATGTCAAAGTCTTTTGAGAACTAAAAGTTGTATATAAACATGGTAATATTAAATGATCTGTCATTGTCGGTTCTCATACAGCAGTGAGTGACTTCTGTATAGAGGGAATTTTTCTGTCTAGAGCTGTTTCTTGGTAATTATACATGGTGGGTCTGTTCACCTAGGAGTACCAGAATAATACTCACTGCCATCACAGACCACTCTCTCTTTACGGACCCCAGATTACTCATCTTTTCCTTACCCATAAAATGCCCTGAATTATAAGTTGTCTGTCAGAAATTACTTTTAGGTTACCAAAAATACAAAGGGCAAAAATCTTAAGACATTAGAAAGAAAAGTTGAAATGCTGAATAGGAAAACTATACCAGGTACACTTCCCTGGAATGATAGGTTTGGTTGTAGAGCTAACTTCGAGAAGGAGAAAGAATTTGTTTTGAAATAACTCATTCTTATACCAGAAAACCTACAAATCTTGTTAAGTACAAAAAAGGAGGATTTTTTTTCCAGTTATAAATCCAGTCAACATTTTGTATATTTATTTAAGTAAATGTAGAGGAATAGAAACTTAGAAAAAATGTTAGGAAATAAAAGATTAATGGGCTGGAAAATAAAGCCAAAGAAAAGGTTAATAAACCAGAATTACGAGTCAAGCTAGATTCAGTTTGAACAAGTGTTTACCAAAGTAGTTTTAATGGTCATATACTACTTAGCAAATATTTATAAAACATCTGTCTAATCACAACTTGAGTTACCTATCTTAACTGGTAATTCTGTCTTACTGATGGAACCTGCTTACTCAGTATCTCACCTGTCTAAAAATATATCCTTATCTTCCCCAATGTACTTTCTTCCTCCACCCTTCAACTTCGTCTCTCAGACTTATTATTCTCTCCCACATACAGCCATTGAATATCCAAGTTTTCATCCTGCTGAGGTCATCATTTTTTCTTTAAATGACCTGCTCTAAAAAGCCATATGTTTTACTACCGTAATTTTTTTCAGGCAAACTATGTACCTCAGCCCTAAAGAACTAGACTAGTGAGATTTGGTGCTGTTCATAAGATAACGCTGACATATAGTACGAGATTTCTGTAGGCAAGTAATTTGTTCCCTGATCGCAATCAATCAATCAAAAAAAAAAAGCAAGCAAGCATTTTTGTACATACCACTCTATGCCTAAAAAACCTTCCTGGGGTGGGTGGGTAACTAAACACAAAAGCTCAATGTGATAACTTTTTTCCTGGGCTTGTGTATATATATATATTTAAAGTGAAGATCTTAGAGAATGAGTTCTGTTACTTCATGCTTACCTGAGGAAACACCCCACACCTTTAAAATATTTTTAAATGCCACTGAATGTGCAACATGTCTTGGACAGAGTGAGATGGTCTAGATGCACTGATTTTGGATAAATCAGAAAAATTTGAGTCACCTGGCAAATACAATGAGGCCTTAATCCTGGTACCTTTCATGTATCTCACTATATATTTTGCTTCTGTTAGGGTTTGGGTTGATCCATTAGCTGTGTAATTACAACTTTAGTTCTTAAGTTTATGTAATCTTTGCCCCCATAACTGTTCATCATAATTTGTGGGTGACTTGAAAGATGGAGATGGCAAGATTTTTTAGTAATATAATGTATGGATTGAGAAATTGCTTCCCAGTTGTATATGCTTTTGAGAGCTGCTTGAATCAGAGTCAAAGGCACCTGGCCAGCTGTATCATGGTATCATCTCTTCATTTCACTATGTGACCATCATTATGTGGTGGCTCATAGAATATAACTTCATTTATCACTCTAATCAAAGAGTAAGTTACGCATTAATTAGCCTTTTTTTGTTTGTATTTCTGAGATGGGTTTATTCAGGATTGAAAGTGATCATTATCCCCTTAAATTGATTATTTCTTAGTAATTGTTCTTGTGTTGGTTGTGTACATGAGTTTTGAAAAGGTCAGATAAGAGAAATAGGACTAAATTGTAGTGATGTTACCTGATACATCCTAAGGCATCTCTTCTGTGGATCAGAGATTTGTAACACTCCCCTCCAGTTGCTATATTGAAGATGTTTTCTTGAATCTCTTGGTAATTATATTTACAGATCATCAGTTGTTACTAGTCCTGGTTACCTTGTGCTTGGACATTAAGGCTGTGCCATTGTTGCTGCTGGTTTGTTGAATGTGTGTAGGAAGAAAAGAAAAGTTTCCTTAGTTTAGGAAGCTTAGTAAATCAGAGAGCTAAGTAAACATTTAATTAAAATCTTTACAAGTACCTGAAAAATAAGTACAGTACAATTCAGATATGTCAGTTTTAGCCACTAGTGCCAGTTAATAAGTACAGATTCCAGTCTTCAAGAAGAGTACTTTTGTAAACATGTATGTTGTTCCGTTCATAACTAGGTGAGTTATTTTATCCTGTTGATAGGACTCGTCCCAGATCCATGGTTTACAAAATATGGTTGCTTATTAGAATCACTTGGGGCAGTTTTAATAAAATGATGTTGGGGCCCTCTACCACACCAGTTTTGTCCGTGGGGCCTGAACATTGGTTTAAAAAACATTTTTCTCACATGATTTGTTTTTTTCTTTAGGTCTCTCTAAAAGATAAGAATTAAACAAAACCAAATACCATTGTCACTCCTAGAAAAACTAAGAAAAATTCCTTTATATCATCATATATCTAGTTGATGTTCAGATTTTCCTGCTTCAAAAGTTTTTTAAACAAATGAGTGTTTAACTCAAGAGCCATATAGTGTGCATATGTTCCAGTTGACATTCCAGCCATATAGTGTGCATACATCCCATTTTCCCCCCTTTTTAGTTTACTGTTGAGGAAACTGGATCCTCTATCCTATAGAATTACCCACATTCTGGATATTGCTGGATATTCCTTTCTACAGGAGTTTTGTCATTTTGTGGTTTTATGTTACTCTGTTCATTGTTTCCTATACATCTGTAATTAAATTTACGTGGTCTTAACTGCCAACCCGATATATGATTAGGTTCATTTGTTTCATTTAGCTTTCATTTTTACTTTTAAAATATTTATCTTCCACTTTATAATTATGTAAAATTTATTGCTTCCAAAACCAAATCTATAAAGCAAAGTATTTTTGCATAAGTCTGGCTTCTATCCCTGGTCCTCTACTCATCTCCTTCCCAATAGAAGAAACCTTAACAATTATTTTTCAATTCTTAATTCTTCCTTTTTTAAAGTAAACAATCAAGTTGTATTTTTGTATGTATATATTTGTTTCTCCTTCCCTCTTGATAAACTAGCATATTCATACTTTTCTCTGCCTCTTTTTTAGCTTGAAAGTATATCCTAAGGAACAGGATAGAAATATTCCTTATTTATTTTTCAACTGTTTATTGCTTCATGGGGTAGATTTGCCAATCCCCTATTATTGTTCCCATTCATTTGCTATAACAGAGTTCTGCAAAGATTAGCATGCGCATACATATTTTTCCTAGTGTATCTTTCAGATAACCTCTTGTAATTGAAGTTGCTAAGACAGGGGTTAAATGTATATGTAACTTTATAGCTGCTGCTAGATAGTGTGAATTTCCTCTGTACAGGAGTTTTGCCATTCTGTGGTCTCACAAGAGTGTAACAATTTCCCTACATCCTTGCTAATAAGATAGGATTTCAAAAGATGGGGTCTTTGTCAATCTGGTAGGTGAGAAATGGTATCTAAGTGTATTTTAATTGGATTCTCTTTTAATATGAGCATGACTGAGCTTTTTTATGTGCACGGGCCATTTATATTCAAGTTCTTAGGTCTTTATTTCCGAAATTGATTCTATGATGCATCTAAATTGAGAGGCACTGGAACAGACTACCCTATCTGAATTCAGTAATATTTCTGATGAGTTAAAACTTCTAAAAGCCGGGACTTCCGGGAAGATGGCGGCGTGAGCACGGTGGCAGAAATCTCCTCCCCAAACTATAACTATGAAAATACAGCAAATACAACTATTCCTAAAAGAGAGACCAGAATACACAGGAAAGCGCACAGCATGCAGCTACACCTGAGAGGACTCGGTACCCCGCGAGCCGGGTAAGATACGGAGTTGCAACCCAGCGGGAACCAAGCACTCACCCACCCCAGCGTGCCAGCGGGAGGAGAGCATTCAGAGCCTGGAGGGAATGGAAGTACACCCCGCGAAATAACCAGCCCCGGTGATCTGCGCGGGGAGCACTGACACACATTGTGCGGTGTAGCGGAGATTGGAGAGACAGAGGGTACAGGAACTGAGCGGGGAACGTGCCAGGGTGCTTCCAGCCGGCTCCTGGGAAGGAAAAAAAAAAACCCTGCGCTTTTTTTCAGCGGACTTAAAGAGACAAGAGCCCAGTGGAGGAGCCGCATCGCCCCCGCACACTCAGCCCAGCAGGCTGGGACTTCTGGGAGTTTCAGAACCCTGAGCTGACGACTGGGAAACGGTGGCCGCACCTACACTTCCCACAAAGATCAACAGCTTCCCATTCATTCCCACCCCGGCCAGAGCTATAAAGGGCCCTGTGGAGCGGCACGGCCATGGCTGCGGAATAGTGGAGCAACAGCGCCACCTACAGTATCCCCACAGAATCTACTCCCGGTGGGCGGTTTTTTTTGTTTTTTTGTTTCTTTTTGTTTTGTTTTTTGTTTTTTCTTCTTTTTCTTTTTTGTCTTTTTTTTTTCTCTCTTTCGCTTTTTAAAGTCTTAAAGAGCCCAGCTGACATATGTTGCAACTACCAGCAACTACATCTACAGCCATGAAAAGACAGAGGAATATGGTCCAGACTAAGATCAACCAGACAGCCCCAGAGAGGGAAACTGAAGGGATGGAAATGCACAGTCTTCCTGACAAAGAATTCAGAACAAAAGTCATAACCATGCTGGTGGATCTACAGAGAAATGTGCAAGAGCTGAGGGACGAAGTGAGGGAAGTGGGGAAAGAAAATGCAGAAATGAGACAACTGATCCATGGGCTTAAAAGAGGATTGATGAGATGCAAGAGATTGTTAATGGAATAGAAATCAGAGAACAGGAACACAGAGAAGCAGAGGCAGAGAGAGATAAAAGGATCACTAGTAATGAAAGAATATTAAGAGAACTGTGTGACCAATCCAAATGGAACAATATTCGCATTATGGGAGTACCAGAGGAAGAAGACAGAGAAAAAGGGAAAGTGTCTTTGAAGAAATAATTGCTGAAAACTTTCCCACGCTGGGGAAGGAAATAGTCTCGCAGTCCACAGAAGCCCACAGATCTCCCAACACAAGGGAGCCAAGGAAGACAACACCAAGACACATAATAATTAAAATGGCAAAGATGAAAGATAAAGACAGAGTATTAAAGGCAGCTACAGAGAGAAAAAAGATCATCTACAAAGGAAAACCCATCACACTATCATCAGACTTCTCAACAGAAACCTTACAGGCCAGAAGAGAATGGCATAATATATTTAACGTAATGAAACAGAAGGGCCTCAAACCAAGAATATTGTATCCAGCACGATTATCATTTAAATATGATGGAGGGATTAAACAATTTCCAGACAAACGAAAGTTGAGAGAGTTTCCCTCTCATAAACCACCACAACAGGATATCTTAAATGGACTGCTCTAGAGGGAAGCACCCCTAAGGCTAAAAAGATGTCACCAGAGAAAATAAAATCATAGCAAAGAAAGCAGACCATCCAAATACTAACTAAAGGCAAAGAATAAAACACCTAGTATATAAAGAATGGAGGAGGAAGAATAAGAAGGGAGAGAAATAAAGAAACATCAGACGGTGTTTACAATAAATTGACAAGAAAGTTAAGTTAGGATCTTAGATAGTAAAGAAGCAACCCTTGAACCTTTGGTAACCACGAATCTAAAGCCAGCAATGGCAATAAGTACATATCTGTCAATAATCACCCTAAATGTAAATGGACTGAATGCACCAATCAAAAGACACAGAGTAACAGAATGGATAAAAAAGCAAGACCCATCTATATGCTGCCTACAAGAAACTCACCTCAAATCCAAAGATATACACAGAGTAAAAGTGAAGGGATGGAAAAAGATATTTCATGCAAACAACAAAGAGAAAAAAGCAGGTGTTGCAGTACTTGTATCAGACAAAATAGACTTCAAAACGAAGAAAGTATCAAGAGATAAAGAAGGACACTACACAATGATAAAGGGGTCAGTCCAACAAGAGATATAACCATTATAAATATATATGCATCCAACACAGGAGCGCCAGCATATGTGAAACAAATACTAACAGAATTAAAGGAGGAAATAGACAGCAATGCATTCATGTTAGGAGACTTCAACACACCACTCACTCCAAAGGACAGATCAACCAGACAGACAATAAGTAAAGACACAGAGGCACTGAACAATACACTAGAACAGATGGACCTAACAGACATCTACAGAACTCTTCACCCAAAAGAACAGGATACACATTCTTGTCAAGTGCACATGGAACATTTTCCAGAATAGACCACATACTAGGCCACAAAAAGAACCTCAGTAAATTCAAAAATATTGAAATCCTACCAACCAACTTCTCAGATCAGCAAGGTATAAAACTAGAATTAAATTTTAGGAAGAAACCAAAAAGGCTCACAAATACATGGAGACTTAACAACATTCTCCTAATTAATCAATGGGTTAACGACCAAATCAGAACAGAAATCAAAGAATATATGGAGACTAATGACAACAACAACACAAAGCCACAACTTCTGTGGGATGCAGCAAAGGCAGTTCTAAGAGGAAAATATATTGCAATGCAGGCCTATTTAAAGAAGGAAGAACATTCCCAAATGAATAGTCTATAAAGACACAATTACTGAAATTGGAAAAAGAAGAACAAATGAGGCCCAAAGTCACCAGAAGGAGGCACATAATGAAGATCAGAGAAGAAATAAATAAAATTGAGAAGAATAAAACAATAGAAAAGATCAATGAAACCAAGAGCTGGTTCTTTGAAAAAATAAACAAAATAGATAAACCCCTAGCCAGATTCTTTAAGAGAAAAAGAGAATCTACACACATAAACAGAATCAGAAATGAGAAAGGAAAAATAACAATGGACCCCACAGAAAAACAAAGAATTATAAGAGAATATTATGAGAACCTATATGTTAAAAAGCTGGAAAACATAGATGAAATGGATCACTTCTTAGAAAAATACAACCTCCCAGACTGACCAAGCAAGACACAGAAAAACTAAGCAGACCAATCACCAGCAACAAAATTGAATTGGTAATCAAAAAACTACTGAAGAACAAAAACCCCCGGACCTGATGGATTCACCTCTGAATTCTACCAGACATATAGAGAAGAAATAACACCCATTCTCCTTAAAGTTTTTCAAAAAATGGAAGAGGAGGGAATACTTCCAAACTCATTCTATGAAGCCAGCATCACTCTAATACCAAAACCTGGGCAAAGACCTCACCAAAAAAGAAAATTACAGACCAATATCCCTGATGAACGTAGATGCAAAAATACTCAACAAAATATTAGCAAACCGAATTCAAAAATACATCAAGAGGATCATACACCATGATCAAGTGGGATTCATCCCAGGGATGCAAGGATGGTACAACATTTGAAAATCAATCATCATCATCGAGCACATCAACAAAAAGAAGAACAAAAACCACATGATCATCTCCATAGATGCTGAAAAAGCATATGACAAAATTCAACATCCATTCATGATTAAAACTCTCAACAAAATTGGTATAGAGGGCAAGCACGTCAACATCATAAAGGCCATAAATGATAAATCCACAGCTAACATCATACTTAACAGTGAGAAGCTGAAAGCTTTTCATCTAAAATCAGGAACATGACAGAGATGCCCAGTCTCTCCACTGTTATTCAACATAGTACTGGAGATTCTAGCCACAGCAATCAGACAAAACAAAGACATACAAGACATCCAGATTGGTAAAGAAGAAGTCAAATTGTCACTATTTGCAGATGACATGATACTGTACATTAAAAACCTTAAAGACTCCACTCCAAAACTACTAGAACTAATATCTGAATTCAGCAAAGTTACAGGATACAAAATTAACACACAGAAATCTGTTGCTTTCCTATACACTAACGATGAACTAACAGAGAAATCAGAAAAACAATTCCATTCACAACTGCATCAAAAAGAGTAAAATACCTGGGAATAAACCTAACGAAGGAAGTGAAAGACCTGTACTCTGAAAACTACAAGACACTCCTAAGAGAAATTAAAGAGGACACTAACAAATGGAAATGCATCCCATACGCTTCGCTAAGAAGAATAAATATTGTCAAAATGGCTATACTACCTAAAGCAATCTACAGATTCAATGCAATCCCTATCAAAATACCAGCAGCTTTCTTCAATGAACTGGAACAAATAATTCTAAAATTCATATGGAACCACAAAAGACCCCGAATAGCCAAAGCAATCCTGACAAGGAGGAATAAAACAGGGGGAATTACGCTCCCTGACTTCAAGCTCTACTACAAAGCCACAGTAATCAAGATAATTTGGTATTGGCACAAAAACAGACCCACAGACCAGTGGAACAGAATAGAAAATTCAAACATTAAGCCAAACATATACAGTCAATTAATGTTTGATAAAGGAGCCTTGGATATACAATGGGGAGATGATGGCCTCTTCAGCAGCTGGTGTTGGAAAAACTGGACTGCTACATGTAAGAGAATGAAGCTGGACTACTGTCTAGCCCCATATACAAAGGTAAACTCAAGGTGGATCAAAGACCTGAATGTAAGTCATGAAACCATAAAACTCTTAGAAAAAAACATAGGCAAAAATCTCTTGGACATAAACATGAGCGATTTCTTCATGAACCTATCTCCCTGGGCAAGGGAAACAAAAGCAAAAATGAACAAGTGGGACTATATCAAACTGAAAAGCTTCAAAGGACACCATCAGTAGAACAAAAAGACATCCTACAGTACGGGAGAATATATTCATAAATGACGTATCCGATAACGGGTTGACATCCAAAATATATAAAGAACTCACGCACCTCAAGAAACAAAAAGCACATAGTCCAATTAAGAAATGGGCAGAGGACATGAATAGACCCTTCTCCAAAGAAGAAATTCAGATGGCCAACAGGCACATGAAAAGATGCTCCACATCACTAATCATCAGAGAAATGCAGATTAAAACCTCAATGAGATACCACCTCACACCAGTGAGGATGGCCAACATCCAAAACACAAACAACAACAAATGTTGGCAAGGATGTGGAGAAAAGGGAACCATCCTACACTGATGGTGGGACTGCAAATTAGTTCAACCATTGTGGAAAGTAGTATGGAGGTTCCTCAAGAAACTGAAAATAGAAATACCATTTGACCCAAGAATTCCACTCCTAGGAATTTACCCTAAGACTGCAGCAGCCCAGTTTGAAAAAGGCATATGCACCCCTATGTTTATCGCAGCACTATTTACAATAGCCAAGAAATGGAAGCAACCTAAGGTGTCCATCAGTAGATGATTGGATAAAGAAGATGTGGTACATATACACAATGGAATATTATTCAGCCATAAGAAGAAAACAAATCCCACCATTTGTAACAACATGGATGGAGCTAGAGGGTATTATGCTCAGTGACATAAGCCAAGCCAAAAAAGACAAGTATCAAATGATTTCACTCATATGTGGAGTATAAGAACAAAGAAAAAAACTGAAGGAACAAAACAGTAGCAGACTCATAGAACCCAAGAACAGACTAATAGTTGCCAAAGGGAAAGGGACTGGGGAAGATGGGTGGGAAGGGAAGGATAAGAGCGAAGAATGGGCATTATGATTAGCAGATGTAATGTTGGGGGGGCATGGGGAGGGCTGTACAACTCAGAGAAGACAAGTAGTGATTCTATAGCATCTCACTATGCTGGTGGACAGTGACTGTAATGGGGTTGGTGGAGGGCCCTGATGAAGGGGGTAGTTTAATAACCATAATATTGCACATGTAATTGTAGATTAATGATACCAAAATAAATTATTTAAAAAAAACTTTAAAAGCCTTGGAGAAGATATCTAATTACTGCCATTACTGAAAACCCTTTCTATATTGAAGACTATGATTTTTAATAGCTTTATGATAGGCCAACCTTAAGATAGATGCAGTATAATTTACTTCATCTTTTGTTAAGACATTTAAATTATTGTTTGTTTTCCAGTTTTACACAGTTATAAAAATATGTAGAAAAGATATACATGTATCTTGTGTCCTGGAAATCTCCAACTATAACCTCAGGATACTTCTATAGAATTACATTTCTTGGGTCATGTGGTTTATTAATTGACAATTTCTGATATGTTATTATTGCCTATGAAATTGCCCCAGAAAAGTTGTACCAGTGTGTATGAATTTCTACCACTAGGGTGTGAGTATGCCCACTTCCTCACAGTCTGATCAGCACTGAGTGTTTTTGTAATCTGTGCCAATTTATTATTGTGTGTTTGTATGTGTTCATGTTATTTGTCCCCTTTTCAGAAAGTTGTTTATTCTTACTCCCCTCCAGTAATTCAGGATAGGTGTACTCACAAGTTACAGTTTGAGAACAATGGAACATATTAGTCCTTTGTCTATTCACTTAGTGTCTATTCAGGAGGTAGCACAATGCAAAGAATTTTGGATCTGATATTTGGGCATCTATGTATAAGTTCCATCTCTTCCACATACTAACACCATACCTTGGATAAATCACCTGACTAAACTTTTTAGCCTCTAAGGTAAGCACATTGAACTTGCTGTTTCAGTGATTCTTGGTGTAGTATTTTGTTTTTCAAAAAACATATTCCACTCACTCCCCTAAAAATAGTAGTCTTATTATTTGATTGGATATTTCCTCAACAAATCTCCTAAGTTTAAATAAGTTGCAGTTCTGTGCCTCCTCACTCTGTTATCCAACATAAGGAAAATAGCATGCTTTGGTCTCAGCTTTTCTGATACTGACCTTTGCTGTGTGCTGTTTCATCTAACCAACAAAGTGGTTAAGAACAGTTTGACCTCTCAGCATTTATTGATCTTTAGCCTACTTTTGACTCCTTAAAGAGGAACTATGTGTGGCATAGGCTGTAGAAACTTGATGTCATTAGTAATAGTCTATCCCTTCTTCCTGTCTTAAATACCTGTTTGCTCTCTACTATGGAAGAGAAAAATGTAACTGAGAGGCACATCATGCTTCCAGGAAATTTATGGTTCAGTTTGGGAGAGACAATGTGCATGTAAATGACTAGAATTCCAGAAGGAAAATGATAGGTGCAGTCAAGATATTTATAGAAAGGGGTTATAGATCTTGGTGCCTGGAAGTGTGGTTGTCGTCCTCGGCATCTGCATCAGCTGGAAGCTTGTCCGGACGTCCTCACACCAAGCCTTCTGAACCCTCTGCACACTAACATTGGGACTAGCTGGTTCATATATGCCTTTTAAAGTGTACGAAGTACAATGGTAGATGTTTGAAGGACACAAATTACTTCTCAGTGGAAGAAGCAGAGAATCTTCTTGAGGAAAGATGACAGTAGGCCTTGAAGGGTTGAATTGATGGGGTTTTTTTCAGTCCTGAATGGAATGAATAAAAAGGGTTGTGCCTTTCAATAACTTAATACATCTTTTACACGAGTTGGATACTGGTTGTTTTGTTTTTGTTTTTTTAAGAAGCCTTTCTGTTTGGCTTGCTGACATGGCCAGATGATAGAATTAGCCCTTAAGAAGATGGCAAATCTGTTGGCCAGTTTCTATTACGACAGCTCATTATTACCTCAGCTAACATAAAAATCATTGTCCTTAGTGGATTCTAACCAGCTGATGACTCAATTCAGGAGGTGAGGGAAAAGTGCTGCTTTGGAGAAGTCTCTTGTGTATTGCCATGGATCTCAGGTATGTCCTTGTAAAGACTGAAATTAAATTTGAAGTGCTTTGATTATTTTGGTGATACTGTGGTCAAGATCTCTGATTCTTCCACACTTGTGATTTTTTTCATTATGTAGAACCTTGAGCATTATATTTTAACTCTTAAGTGACTGAGTTTGTAGATATGAACATTACTAATATAATAGAGAAAAGCAATGAAAAAGAAGAAGGAGATCAGCTCAGACATTCTAGTAGTAGTTGACTTAAAGGAAACTGTTGGGTGAATAGTAGAATACACTACTTCCATTTCTTCATTAAGATGATCACAGTCTAGTACTGGGACTTCTGGTAATAATATTAAAAAAAATATTTTTTAAGTTCTTTCTTCAAGAATCAGAGGAATTCTTGACTCTAGAAAAAAGGAATTGGAGCCCTTTTTATTTCCATGGGACTCTACCTTAGTGTCTTGCTCAGTTCAGTAGGTGGGAAGGGATAGAAGAACCATGAGTGGATCACATGTGGTAATAATGACTGAAGTTACAGTTGTCTAGAGTTGTGCTATAAATTTAAATTCATTAAAATTAAATAAAATATAAAATTCCATTCCTCAGTCACAGTAGTCAGATTTCAGGTGCTCAGTAGTCACATGTGGCTAGTGGCTGCTGTATTGAACAATGCAGTATATGGAGCATTTCCATCATTGCAGAAAGTGCCATCGGATAGTGCTGGCCAGGGCTTTGCCCTTTCTGTTTCAGAGACCAAGAATGAGGAAAATGCCTCAAGTAGCATTTCAGAGCTTGTGAGGAACATATATCTTGCCTGTTGATGGGACAGCAGTAACCTGGAAAATGTCAGTTATCTTAGCAGCGAGCATGGATTTGGCTTTTTGTTGCTTGGTGGTAAATTTGAGGAGTCACCAGAGAATACTAGTTAAAATTAGAAAATAAGAGTTTGTATGTTGGTGTTGATCCTTCTGCTCGGACACAAGGTCACTTAGGGCAAGTCACTTTATTTCTTGAGGCCTTACTTTTTAACTTGAAAATCGGGTAGCATTGAGTAGACTGAGAGTCTAGTGGGCATTCTGTTGGAGTGTGACTGACTTTGGGACTTGAAGGCCTGCAATTTATCTGTGGTCAAATCCTTTTTGAGGGCTACATCTTTAGAAATACTTTTGGGGAAGTTCTATTGAATAAGAACATGTCTACATATTAGTAAAGTTACCTCTAAAAAGATGGTCTGTTGATATATTTTGCTGCAGATGTTAGAAGAATACCCTTGCCAGGAGCTTATCTTCTAACTTGATAAACCCATAAATTAACATGCATCTCTTTCTGCTTGCTTTAAAATGGCCAGAAATTATATAAGCTCATGAAGATAGACTAATATTTAATATTTAAAGCAGTTTCTAAGAAATTTGAGCCAACTCCAAAGTGTGAAGAAAGTATGATTTAGTGATGGAGTAGAAGTCATGAATAAGTCTATAAAATAAGATATTAAGTGAAGTTAAAATTTCTTGGTCTTTTGGACAAGATACTCATATTTACATGCCTGCTGTTTAGCTGTTCTATTGTATTTAAAGTTCTGGAAAATGTAGGGTGAAGCATCGGGAAGTTGAATTTTGTAAGCATCGCTGAGAAGGCGAGCCTTGAAGTAGGTGAGGGAGTTAGTCATTTGAATTTCTTGAGGAAGGAGTCTTAAAAGGCAGGGGCAGAGCCCCAAATGTAGGACTGTCCCAGTCACCTTCAAGGAACAACGAGGACAGTGTGGTTGTCATATTATGAATAAGGTGCAACATATTAGAAGATTAAAACATGTAGCTAAGACACATTTTGCACAGCTGTACTTACTACATTGTTTGCTGATACTTTTTTATCTTCCTTATTCTGTGCTTCCTTTTATTTAAAAAAAAATTGCTGATCTGACCTGATGAAGTAGAATTTCCTATGAGGGTTGCTGGTAACACTGATCTCTGCAGCCTTGGCTCAGTTGCCCCTGCTGGGGGTAGCCAATACATTTAACCCCAATGTACCCCAGAATGCTAAATTAGAATATTCTCTGTGTGTGACAGGATGAGTTACAACCTGACATTGTAGCAAAATGTTGAAGTTTTCCTGACATATTTTTTGATTCTTGAAAACAACGTGCTTTGATGGTACAGAAAAGCAATAAAAAAAAGTAAAGCATACCTCAACCCTGATAACATTTTAATGTATATCCTTCAGTGTTCTTCTGTGCATATTTGAAAGGACTTTTATTAGTAACATGTATGTTTTGAGCAAGGTAGGGCTGGGCTTGTACTCTTGTTTGATCCTGATGTAGATTGGTAGACCACTGGTTACGAGGGAAACAGGAGGAAATGATGCCCACATGTACATATACGTGCACTCATATGACTTAGTAATGACTCCTAATGTGACCATTAACTTTAAAAAATTACCTAACCTTTCTGACCTTCCATTTTCTCACCCATCAAATGGGGATAAAGACCTTGTCTGCAGAGTTTTGGGAAGACAAAATGAGACTGTGTGAATGTGCCCATGATACATTGTAGATACTTAAACTTTTCTGGTTTCTGCCACATTGAAGGTGCTCAACAGATATTGTTTAGATGAGGGAATCAGTGAGTGAATAAAATGATCGAATACATTTCCTTTTTTTTTTTTGGTAACTTTCAAATTGTCCATCTTGTGATATTAAAATCGTGTGCACTGAACTAATGAGCTGACATGACAAACTTCCAGCCCCTGTGGCCTCCAGCTACTGGGAATTCTGCCGTCATTCTTATACTAACAAAAAACAGCTTAAAAATGGGACCGTTAAGTGAGTACATTATTTGCCTAGCTGTGTTTTATAGCTATACTTAGTTTTGTACTTAAATGCAGTATATAATGATGAAAATAGATTATGCAGACAGCTATACCATTGGTTTTAGAAATAAAAGAAACCTAGGTTTGAACCCTGTTCTGCCACTGGTCTGGGTAGGTCACTTAGTCTATTTGAGTCTTAACCATTTAACAAATATTTGCATTTCCTGTATGTCAGATACTGCAAAATTTCAGTTTCGTTTGTAAAATAGGGATAATTTAATTCATACCTCAGCTTCAGAGTTGCTATGGTGATGGAAAAGAGATAATAAATGTGTTTGTAAATTGTATGTGTTTCAAACATATGTTTGTTACTTGGATTCTTTCCCCAGAAGCCTAGGTATGCAGTAGTACATCCCTTTCAGGGAGAGTTGATGTATTATGGAAATAGTTCTAAGGTCTAGTTTTCCAGAATAACCGACAGTACGAGAAGGTAGAGTGACTGAAGCTGGAAGACTTAGCTCATTCCTGGTCTATACCTCTTTGTAGCTGTGTTATTAAGCAGGTTTCCTTTGGCCCTCAAATTTTTTATTTTAAAAATGGAGATAATTCTTTTGCAAGGCGTATATAAAGTACTTTGCATCTTGCCTGGCACAGAGGAGATATGTTTGTTATGTAATGTAGTGATAGAGAAGGAAAGCTTATTAAATGGATGGAGTTGTCATGAAATGGAGAGAATAGTTTGGAGGAGGGTAGCCCTTGTGCTGACCATCTTTCTGTGCTTGTACCTAACTTTTTACCTTTCCTAACCCTCTGGAATGAGTAAATGGGTGAGAATTTTTATTTTAAAAGTCTGATGCTAAATATTAGTGGTTTCTTAAAGTATTTATCAGCTCGTCTCCTTCCCCTTGTAAGTTATGACATAGTCATATCAAAGTAATGACAAATGTTAACTATGATTGATAGCAATAAAAATCTAACTTGTTGTGCATTTATGCTTTTAACACAAAAGGAAATTCCTGTAAGTGGTATAAATGAAAGTGGGAAGCATGCTTTATGTTCTGCTATTTGAAAGGTATAATTTGCTCCACAAATGAAAGGCATCATTTCTATTACTTTGTACACTCAAAATCATTAAAAAAATATATCCCTGACTGTTGTAATTTTCTAGATATTTGTAAAATGAAGTTGATTCTACAGAAATATGTAATCTTTCTCTAGTTGAATTTAGTAAGGGAAGAGAAGATTATTACAGTAGATTTTTGGTCATTGAAAAGATGCAAAAATAAAAATCCTATTTGTGTAAGTGTGGAGGGTTTCAAATCATTGGTTATACAGTTTCATTTGTTCCTAACTTATATATGTCATAGTTGTCCTTTAAATATTGCTTCCAGTAGGTTGTAAACTTAATGTATACATAAGCATATGTAGTGTCTACTACTGTTAGTAAGTTTTGGCCATTAAGATCATCTGTTTATAGATTTGATGAAATCTGAGAATATAACAAATGTTTTTTAAATTTATATACTCTGATGGAGGTATTTGGTGAAAACCTGTTGGCGGGTAAGATCGTTTATAATGGGTTTTTCAGTTTGGATCAAGAAAAGCTCATCATATGGTCTTGCTTTTCAAATCTCATTAATACATCTATAAATCCCTCCCAATGGAAGATGGGTACTTGGGTGGAGGAAGAGAGTAAATTGTGTTTTCCAGGCCATGATGCTGTTATAAAGGTGTCTTTGATGTACACTGGTTATTACCTTGAACAAAGGAGTGGTTTAGGTATATAGTAAGATGAGCCCTCAAGAAATAGCTTTTTATTCTGAGAAGTATCCATATTCTGTAGCGAAACAATCAGATTTTCTGTCTCTCTCATTTGACCTATGAGGCAAGAGAAACCACCTAGTTAGGTATGAGTGGAGTAGTTAATTTTAAGTAAGGCTGTTGGTTCAATGCCTTAGTCAGAGTCTTAGCTTGCTTTATTTCTGGGATACTTCCTTGTGCAGTAGTACTAATTTCCTGGACCATCTTTAGCTGTTATTTCTAATGCCAAATACATTGTGATATTTAAGGAAATTAGCAGAGAGCTTGTCTATATTCTTACATGAGATGATTTTTCCAAGAGTCTATCACTTATTTTGGAATATTACTTTGAAATACTAATAAGTATCCCTGAATATTGTAAAAACGGGATAGAAGATTTTTTTAATGGCTTAAAATGCACTGTTGTCAGGTTGTTTAAATAGTTTTTAGTTTAAAGAAGGAACAAGGGTGCTTATTTTCTTCTAAAAGAAATATAGGACACTTGTATTATTATTAAAGTTTATTAACCCAATGTTAAGAGTGGGGTAATTCATATCAGTAAATTATTTAAACTAAAAACCATTTGAACAACCTGAATAACAGTGCATTTTAAGCCCTTATTTTAGGTAATTAAAGCCAGTATCATTCAAACAAACCAATTGTGTGTATAACCATTTTTCTTTTGCTGGACATCATTCAAAAATGTAACTTAAGCATTTCTCTTTATGTTTTCGTTCTGAAATAATGTTTGGTAATGCCCTGGTTCGTAAGTCCAGCATGACACACCATATATGACTAATTTCATCTCTTACTGGCAGGCAGAGTCTACGTGATTTTTTCTGATTGGCATCTATGGAAACTTTTAAGTTTGTAGATTCAGTGTTTGTAAATGGAGGAGCTGGTGTCTGCTTATCAGAGACTACGAAACATGATTTAATGTTGTGATATATTCCCTAGGTCACAGTAGCCTTCTAATCGTGAATTCTACTGTTCTTTGGCAAGGCTTTCTCTCATAACCCTTTACCATTTCATACTGTTAACTACCCTATTTCTTCTGGAAGTGCTAGTCTCTCTGTTGCTTTTATGCTAGAATAATTCATTCTCTCTGTTTCTCTCCATCCCCCGCCCCTCACCCCGCCCGCAATGGCTAGGGAAAGGGAAGAGACCTATGTTTAAGTGACAGAAGACAGTATGGAGGTAAATGTGGATTTTCTCTAATGTACTAAGAGCTCTCTTTTCTCCCTTCCCATTGCATCTTGTCATCTAGTCATTTTAACTCACAGGCTTTGAACTGTTGCCTCTCTAAAGCCTGGAGTAACTTGGGAATCTGTTAGAACTTTGGTTAGTTCCTTGGGCTCAGTTACTCTCTTGGTGCTTTAGTGCTGGGTAAGAAAAGTAGCCAAATACAATTTCCAAACTCTTCCTGCTTAGTTGGTAGAAGGCATCTCATCTTCTGTCAGCTGTTTTCTTATTGACTGGGCAAGGCATATATCCAGTGAAATCAAAGTTAGACAGTGACTGCACAGAAATTCTTTCTCTAAAATAGTCGTACTCCCCTTTCAGTTCTGCTAATCACCTATGTTTATAGCTTTGGCTCATTGAACTTTTCAACCCTTTAGTTTGTCTTCATGACCTGTTTTTCTTTTGAAAGTTTATGCAAATCTCCCCTACCCAGTCCCTTCCTTGTATTATTGTTCCACTCTCTTAGCTGTCTTATTTCTCCTCAGTCTTTGTCATAAAATACGGACCACTAATCTTCCTTAAATCTTGAGATCACTGTGCTCTTCCCTTACTGAAAAGTCTCCATGGCTTCTTATTTTCTGCTACCGCAGATATCAGCCCTCTAATCTGGCTTTCCAAGGGTGTTATGCTTAATTTCCCCACACCTTGGTTTTTCCCTTAAGAATCTGGCTCCAACCTAACCTTCCAACCTCATCTTCTAATACTGCACTACATGAACTTCCATGACCAGGTTTTGCTGCTCACTTACTTCACCCATAGAAACTACTCTGCTCATCTAATCCATGCAATGCTCTCTACTCTTTTTCTGCCTTCTCTAAATTTTTCTAATATGCTTTCTGTAAGCCTTACAATACTTGCATCATATATCTTGTATGGTGACTTTTCATGAGTGGTCATGAAGCTCTTAAAGGACAGAATGTGCCTTTGATTTGCCTGCAGGCCCTACCTGGTTCAGTGCTTCTGTCCCCTTGGACTACCCTGAGCTTGTGGAGGAGTAGGTGGATATGCTCGCTGTATGTGATAGAATTGTGATGAATGTGAAGAAGGGAAATGCTCTTCCTGGTAAGGTTAAACTTTCTAGCTGTGCTACATTAGAATAGACTGGTTTGTCTTACAAGCTCTTTTTCATAGCAAGTCTTCAGTTGGAGGCTAAATGGCCATTCTACTAGACATGTTTTCAAGGAGAGTCTGCCTGAAGGGGACTGGGAGAGTATTTTGCAACTAGATGAACTAGTGACCTCTTCAACTTTGTAATTCTAAGTAATTACTAATTTGACCTAAAGTAGAGGGCAGAGAGGCTGATGGGAACTGAGAATTGACTAGGATAAGTTAAACAATAATACCAATAATTATAGCTGAGTAATTTTTATAGTTTGTGGTCCTATTTTTCAATACTGTATACATATCTCAAAGTTGAAAACAAAATTCAAAATTATAAAAATATTTTGGTGACCTTCACATTTGATCATTTATTTGAGAGAGCTGCATTTAGAAGACTGTCTGGCCTATATAGATAAATTCTTTATCTGAAAACTTCATTGTTTTGAATTACTAAAAACAAAATGTTCATTGGAACTTTTGAAATCATTTCACTTACTGATAAATTAAGAAAATTGTGCTTAAAATTTCCACAACAGGAGAGGCTGTGAACTTCAGCAGATTGAGACTTGCTGTTTTCTTTATAAATCAGATCCAATGGCGAGTACAGTATTTTCTGTATTCACTTTCTTAATTTGATTGCTAGTTGATCTGTCACTTTTTTACTTGCTAATTTGTCCTAAGGCAGGCAGGCTACGTATCTTTCTGAAGGCTTTTTCATGGTGGGAGGTCTCTACAATTCTTGCTGTATGATGAATTGTATATATTTTTTAATTTAAAAGAGATCCTTTCACTGTCATAATTTGAGTGCTAGTCCCCAAGTGAAGATTTCAGAAAATTCCTTCTATTCTAATTGCAAAATAAATGTCATTGATGGCCTTTCCCAGCTTAATTATATGGGCTTCTTTTGTGGTCTCAGAACTGTGGAATGTCTAAAAACGGAAGAACTTTAGTTATTTGGTTCAGTCTGTTTTTTCATTTAGCAAACTTTGTGGAGTCTCCACTATATGTCAAATACCATGCTAGGTACTAAGAAAACAAATGAATAAAACAGTATAAAACCTACACCTCCTTGGCAAAAGTCAAATAAAGCAAGAAGAAAGGCATTCCTACAGTGAAGTAACTTTTTCATTATTTTATAACAGGCTTAGGTTTTTTAGATGCAAGGTCATTATCATACAAAAGGCCTGTAATGATAAGGACTTCTTGCCAGTGGTATATTTTCTTGCCAAATGCATAAGTGAATGGTCATGACTTCTTTGGTATATGTACTTAGTTCTTAAATGTGGACTAAAGTGGATTTTGCCTCTGTGTTAGTTTCCTAGGGTTGCTGCAACAAATTAACAGAAACTTGACTGTTTAAAACATTTATTCTCTCACAATTCTGGAAACCAGAAGCCTGAATTCAAGATGGTAGTAGGGCCATTGTCCCTCTGAAGGCTCTAGGGGAGAATCCTTGTCTGTCTCTTCTGCTTCTAGTGGCTTCTGGCATTCCTTGGCTTATAGATGTATCACTCCAACTTCTACCTCCGTCTTTACAGCATCATCTCCTCTGTGTGTCTCTGTGTCCTCTCCTTTTCTTATAAAGACACCAGTTGTTAGATTTAGGGCCTACCCTATATCCAGAATAATTTAATCTGGAGATCATTAACTGATATCATCCACAAGCACACTATTTCCATATAAGGTCACATTCTGAACTTTGAGTGACATGAATTGTTGAGGCATCCTTTTTAACCTACAACCTCTATGGTCTTTTGTGACCCCCAAATCTATATTTACAAGATCCATAGGCAGAAAGAATGAATTATTGTTTGTGTGCATGTGTGTACATCTCAAATGTTATTTCTAAGACTAGAAAATAATAAAAGTAGTGGATTAAATACTTTTGTTGCATTAAAGGTATTTACAAAAATAACTTTATTTGTATTGCTAGTTAAAAAAAGAATAATAACAAAAAAGATAGACTTTGTTTTTTAAAGCTATTTCAAGTTCATGGCAGTATGAGCAGAAGGTACAGATGTTTCTTATATACTTCCTACCCGACACCTACATCACATCTTCCACACCAGAATGGTATATTTGTTACAATTGATCAATCTGCATTTTCACCCAAAGTCCATAGTATATTAGGATTTACTTTTGGTGTTGTGCATTCTATGTGTTTGGACAATCTGTGCATTATAGACTTATAAATCTACTAAAACATACCTGTGCAAGTTTTCAGTTCCTTTGAGTAGACACCAAAAAAGCACAATTGTTAGATTGTTAGTTTTGTAAGAAACAACCAAACTCTCTTCCAAAGTGGCTGCACCATTTTGCATTCCCACCAGCAGTGAGTGAGAGTTTCTGTTGTTTCATATCCTTGCCAGCATTTGGTGTTGTCATTCTGGATTTTGGCCATTCTAATAGATGTGTAGTGGTCTCTCATTTCCCTCTTGACATATTAATGTGGAGCATCTTTTCATGTACTAATTTGATGTCTGTATGTCTTTGGTGAGGTGTCTGTGAAGGTCTTTGGCCTATTTTAGAATCAGATGGTTTGTTTTCTTGTTGAGTTTTAAAAATTCCTTACATATTTTGGATAATATATATTCTTTATCAGGTATATCTTCTGTTAATATTTTTTCCCAATCTGTGGCTTTCATCTCATTTTCTTGACAATGTCTTTTGCTGAGAAGAAAATTTTAATTTCAATGAGGTCCAGCTTACCAATTCCTTCTTTCATGGATCATGCCTTTGGTGTTGTACCTAAAAAGTCATCACCAAACCTAAGGCTATCTAGATTTTCTTCTGTGTCATCTTCTAAGAGTTTTACAGTTTTGTGTTTTACATTTAGGTCTGTGACCCATTTTGAGTTAATTTTTATGAAGGGTGTAATGTCTGTGTCTAGATTTAATTTTGTGCATATGGATATCCGGTTGCCATAGCACCATTGTTGAAAAGGCAGTCTTTTCTCATGGTATTGCCTTTGTTCCTTTGTCAAAGATCAGTTGATTCTATTTATATGGGTCTGTTTCTGTGCTCTCTATTCTTTTCCATTGATCTGTGTATTCTTTTGCTAATACAACACTGTCTTGATTAGTGTAGCTTTATAGTGAGTCTTGATTGAGGTTGGGTAGTGTCAGTCTTCCAGTTGTGTTCTTGACCTACAATATTGTGTTGGCTAATCTGTATCTTTTTCCTTTCCATATAAACTTTAGAATCATTTTCTCAATATCCACAAAGTAAGTTGCTGGGATTTTGATTGGGTTTGCATTGAATCTATAGATCAAATTGAGAAGAACTGACCTCTTGAGTTTTCCTATCCATGAACATGGAATAACTCTGTGTATTTAATTCCTTGATTTCATATATCAAAGTTTTGTAGTTCCCCCATATAGATCTTGTACATATTTTATTAGATTTATATTAAGTATTTTGTCTTGGAGGGTGGTACCAATGTAAATGACACTGTGTTTTGAATTTCAAATTTCTCTTGTTTGTTGCTGGCATATAGAAAAATGATGGGCCTTTTTATATTAACGTTGTACCCTGTACCTTTGCTATAATTGATTATTAATTCCAAAAGTTTTTTGTTTTTTCTTATTATTTAAGATTTTCTGCATAGATTATCACATCATCTACAAAGACAGTTTTATTTCTTCCTTCCCAATCTATATATGTTTTATATTGTACTAGCTAAATATGATGTTAGCTGTAGGATTTTTGTAGCTGTTCATAAACAAACTGTGGAACTTCCCCTCTATTCCTAGTTTACTAAGTTTTTATCATGAAAGCGTGTTGGATTTTGTCAAATGCTTTTTCTGCATGTATTGATATCAGATGATTTTCATTTTTAGCCTCTTGATGTGATAAATTACATTAAGTGATTTTCACATGTTGAACTGGCTTTGCATACTGGGATAAATCCCACTTGATCATGGTGGATTCTTTTTATTCATTGTTGGATTTGATTTGCTAATATCTTTGGAGGATTTTTACATCTGTGTTCATGAGAGATAGTGGTCTATAGTTTTCTTTTCTTGAAATGTTTTTGTCTAGTTTTGTTGAGCCTTATAAAGTGACTTAGGAATTATTCCTTCTGCTTCTGCTTCTGAAAGAGATTGTAGAGATCTCTTTATGAGATTTCTCTATATATGTATATTTGTGTATTCTTCTTTATATGGATTTCCTAAATTGTATAATTTCTTCCTTAAATGTTTGGTAGAATTCACTAATGAACATCTGGGTCTGGTACTTTCTGTTTGGAAGGTTATTATTGATTCAATTTCTTTAATAAATACAGGCCAATTTAGATAGTCTGTTCCATCTTATGTGAGTTTTGCTAGATTGTGTCATTCAAAGAATTGGTCTGTTTCATCTAGGTTATCAAATTTTTGGACATGGAGTTGTTTATAGTATTCCTTGATTATCCTTTTAATGCTCATGGGATTTGTAGTGATATCTTCCTTTCATATTTGATATTAGTAATTCCTAATTGTGCCAATACTTGTTCCTTCTTTCTTTACTTCTATCTCATGGCAACTAAGAAAAGGGAGACAGAGGTGTGCAAGGGAGATAAATTCCTAAGTTCAGATTTCCTTTTAAGAAATCATGGTCATTCTCTGATTAGATTTTTGGTAGACGTGCTTAGAAAGCTTATATACTACTGACAGTGATGGAGGTCATGAGGCAGTGACCCTTGCTATATATGAGAGCTTTGAGACTGTCACTGGGGAGATTTTAGGCCAAATGAGGGAAAGACAGACCCATTTGCATTACAAAGTTAAGTAAAACAGTAATGTGGTACATGGGACAACATTAAAGATTCTTTGTTCTAATGATCATTTAATTAGGATAGGTATCTTAGCAAATATATGGCCTTTCAAGGATTACTTCTGAATTGATATTTAGAATTAGTTTGGTTACAAGTAACAGTACAATTATGAAGATACAGGTTTTTAAAGCAAGCAGTCCAAAGCAGTGGTTACTACATTAGGCCAATATAATAATGGAATCATTCTTGGATTTGGTAATAAAAATATTTTTCCCCTAGAACATAGTACTCAGGAGAATGAAATTAGAAAGCCTGAGAGTCATTCCAGAACTAAGTGAATGTGGAAAATAAGAAACCCAAGCTTTTACTGAAGAACAGTTTTTCATTGAAGACTGTTGACTCACCAAAAAAACAATCAGGTTCACATGTTTAATAGTGAAATTAAGGCTTTCTTTGACATATGTAGGAGATATATTCTTAACGTCCTGCAGTTTAGAAATGCATATGCCATCTGTAGAAACTGGTAATAAGAGAGTTAAAGAATTTAAATTATATAATTTAGGAGATACCACAGCTTATTTGGTATAAATCTAGTAAAATTTTAAAAAGTGAAAACGTTGGTATTTAGCTCATATTTCATGCATGTTGGCTGTCTTACCCATCCTACTTCCTCATTCCTCTATGGCTACTTCTTTTTTCTCCCAAATAAACTGCTTGTGCTCAACTACTTGTCTCTGAACCACTTCAGGGGGAGCCTGTCCCCCAAGCTGTCATATCTGTTATACAATTTTTGTTATTTTTATAACAATATTTTGACATGGCTGCTTGTATCCTTATGGTGTCATTTTACAAGTTCCTGTATGTCCATTGTTTCCTATACATAATTCTTGGGATTGATTAGATTGAGGTCAGATTCAGTTTTTTGGGGGGTAAAGAATACAAGTGGTACATTCTATTTCCTATTTCCATCTGTCAAGAAGCATTAATACTTGGTTGTCCCACTTCTAGTAATGTTAAGATTGTTCACTAACAGTGTTGATGGCAGTTGTTCCACATTAAGATTAACTCAAAGCTTCTTGAAAGCCTAGACAAAAAGGCATCATGACATATGTAATTCTCAGTGTTCAGTGCCCAGCAGTTACCTTCTTTTGAGAATAGATGACTTTGCAGGAATTATGGAAGACTCTTAAAATTGAGAGACTCTTCTCTCCTTTTAAAATACGAAAGTGAAATTGTTGTGTTCGATCTTGCTAGATGTAATATAAACATCTATATAATATTATTCACAACCCTTTCCCCAGTGTCTGGTACAGTGCCTAGGTCACTCAGTGAACTATTTGTGGAATGAATGTGTGATCTAACAAAAGAATGTATGTATATCAACATGTATGTGGACTCTTTTAAGGGAATTCTTCTTCCCTTAGGTATCCTGGGCAAGAATTATATTGTAGCATGAGAGCAGTCATAATTTTTTCTCTTGTCATGTATTTGTTCCGAAAACAAGATCCAGTACTAGATAATAATCAGAAGACAGTGATGAAATATTATCTCCTCCCCTTCCCCACTACAGACCCTTCCCTGGGTTCCAGAGTATGTACAGAAAGAAGGAAGCAATTACCATCCTGACTTTTCTCCCAATTCCCGTGCTTTGTTAATACCACCATGGGTAGAAGTTGGGGTTTTAGAGGAGCAGTACATAATGATTTTAAGAGAAAAATCCTTTGCATACATTGAGAAGCTCACCTCTAGTTCTGAAAAGCCTTTTGTAACAAAAGCATTCTTCTCTGAAGGTCAGACAAGTACACTGTCTATTCCAGGTAAATTAGTTCATCCCATTTTTAGAATACAGTGGAGAACAAACACAGATGACTTCAGTTTTTAATGGAAATCCATGCATGATCAAATGCAAGAAAAGCATGAATTGCAACAATTTATTTTTATTTTCTATGGTTGTTTTTACTGGCAGAATTTGCGTTTAGGATTTATATTATACATAGTTGAATTATTATTTTTGCATAGAATTTGTTTTCCCAAATATATCTGCACTTACATATTTTGAGTTATTTAATGAAAAATGTTGTAACTGTTCTAATGTTTCTTTATAAAAGCAGATTGGTTCTGACTTGTCCAAAATGGGTTGCACTGATTATAGGAAGATAACCCCTGAGCAATTTAAGGGTTAATGTAACTTCCCAGTGTTATTCTACACTTAGTCCTATTTTCCCTTCTCTTTGAACTTGTAGTTCATTATAGTGCTTCTGGGAATACTGACAGTGAGATGTGCTTTGATTGATACTCAGCTTCTAGGCTCTTACAGTACTGTCAGCCTCAGCTTTTTTCCTCTGGGGACCTTTTGTATCCCTTAGCTCCTTGCAGCCAACTGCAAACCTCTGTGTTTCTCTTACCTGCCAGCTTAATGCAAGGCTGAGAGTCAGAGAAGTGGCCCCAGGGAGGAGAAACAGCCTGGGTCCCATGACTCTGAGACTTCAGATGGTAGGCTGATTTATCAATCTGGGCTAGAGATGGAAGAGAGCAAGAGTTATTGCTCAGTACATTACTTATTTCTTGCTATAGGAGAGACAATTTGTTACAGGCTTTGAGAATATCCTAACAGAAAGGCAAGTAAATGAAAGACTTAGCAAAAAAAAATACACTAAGCTGTTATTGCAGAATGTCTAACAATTGTAATGCCTATTTAAAACAGTAGTGTCACAGGGAAGGAAATATCCTCTATTGAAGCATCTGTTTTATGCCAATAATTTTCATGCAGAAATATCTATTCAAGCATAAGGCAGTATACTTTAAAAAAATTAACATCTATGTAAATTGCTAATAAGATTACAGATTCTACACTTTTCTAAAAATCACAGTAATTTGCATGTCGACACAGAAGTCTCACAAATGAGTCTTATGTGTTCTTGTGTTCATATCTGAGGACTAAAAACATTTAACAAAGTTTAAAATGCTTGCAGAGTCAAAGGCTTTGTTCTCTAAAGCAATATTTCTTAAACCTTACTGTACATAGGAATCACTTGGGGATCTTATTAAACTGCAAATTCTGATTGAGTAGGTGTGGGGCCTGATGCTCTGCATTTCTCACAAGCTCCCAGGTAATACCACTGTTGTTGATTGAGGGACCACTGTTTAAATGGCAAGACTTTAAGTTATTGAGCTTTAAAGCTCAGGAACTCATATTGTTTTGCAAATTCATTAACTAAGCATCCTAATGAAACACCCAAAGTCTAGCAAATGCTTTTGTGACTATAAATCTTGCTAACGGAAATAATATTTAATAACCTTCTGCCTGATACTTTATTAGTTTCTGGTCCTCAAAGTCCCAAATCATTTATTTACATGACTGAAAACAGCCTTAAAATAGGACAATACAATAAGTACATTAATGTAACATAGTTATTCTTAAATGAGAGTAATCTGTGTGCTGACGTTTCTGGAAATCATGCCAGAGAACAGCTGGGAGAACTGGAAGCAGGTACTACTAAGGGCTCATGACAGTTCTTAGTGAAGTAGAGGGGTTTGTGCCGTAGATTGGAAAGTCACTGCTGTGATTCCTTCAAAATCTGATCTGTGAATCATCACCTAGTGTGCTCTTCACCACTACATAATTAAAAGCAAATTTTAATACAGACTTCATTCCTATTTGATAACAATATTTTCCTCCAACATGTTAAAAATGTTTGTTGGTTATTCCCATTTCTGAACCTCCTTCCCCCATTTCTCGCCTCTAACACCCTCCCTCTGATTTCTTAGTGTATTAACATAATCTTCCCATTCCTTCACTTAGTACATATTTGAGTGCTTTTTGTGTCCAGGTATCATGTTGTATTAAGTGATCTATGGGATACAAAATTGAGTAAGGTGCAGTGTCTCTTTTAAGGTACTCAGAGTCTCCTAGAGGAGGTAAGATAGCACAAATAACCTGAGTGAAAACTAATGTATTCCCAGCAGAAGAAACTGTACAGTGAAGTATGGAAGCAAGAGAGTAAGACCCTTTTAGGAACTGCAAGTACTGTAGACCCCTTCCATTCCTAGATTTGTGACTTAATAGGATTTGAGGTATTTGAAAGTGACCCTTGAATAATTTTTCTAAGTTACTAATTTTATTCCCTTGCTAAGAGCCTAGTGTTTCAGTCAATGAGTGAGGCTAGTGATTGGTTTAGGATTCATATTTTAGTGCATCTTTTTTCTTCTCTGTTCACTCTCATTCCATTTATCATTTTACCATATGTTATATGGGAGGGCATTAGATGCATATTAATAATTGAGGATTTGTGAAGAGCTTGTTACTAAAGGCAACAAGTTGCCAAAGGTCTGCTGCAAGTAGGATGACCATATAATTTATTGCCCAAACTGGGACCCTTTTGAAAGGAGTGGTGCTATTAATAATACTCCAGGGCAGCAGGCATTAAACTTGGTTTTTCTCAAGCAAGTTGGAATATATGGCCAACTAGAATGTATGGTTATCTATAGTTTATGTTTTTGGGGAGTAGGATATAGATTGGGAACAGTAGGATGTGATTTAGGAAAGCAAATGTGGGCTAGTTCATGAATGATCCTAAATGCAAGGCTTAGGAATTGGGCTTCTGTACTGTAGGCAGTGAAAAACCCTTGGAGGGTTTTTTTGGGGAGGCAGAGGAACTAATGTATGCAAAGCAGCATTTGGAAAGATTAGTCTGGCCTATGTGGGCAGGTTGGATCGAAAGGAGATAGATACTCAATTCAGGCAGTATCATAGTAGTTCTCTTTAAGAGTATATTTGAATAGTAACCACTTGAATGGTTTTAACATACTGAAAATGGTTTATTTTTATAATTACGAACAGAGAAGCTTTAATAATTCATTTCCAATATGTTATTATGAATGTTAGCTCATACTTCTGAAGGAGAACCTGTTGGATTAGTATCTTGTTCAGTTAATGTTTTCTTGAAGAGGAATAGCACTGGCACTGAGCAGTGAGTGCCAGAGCATTGTGCTAGTATTATATATAGCATGTACATCTGTCAATATGGCAACAATTAAAATTGGACCTAACATTAAGAGAGAGTGCTTAATAAAATATCTTACCAAAATTTATTTCTAAAATCCTTTCTTTTATCATGTAATCAACTTTTCATTGTATCTAACTTCAACTTGATGTCTAATCTAGAGAGAATTTAATTTTTTCAGTAACTTCCATTCTGCTAGCCTATGTTTTCCCTTTTTCTGTCCCCATCTTATGGAGTACGTTGGACTTTTGAGAAAGAAAAGTCTTTTCTACCAGGAAACTCAAAGCTTCATGGAAGAGGGAATTAATCCTTGAAGGATTAATTATGCAGTAGTGGAGAAGAGGACACTCCAGGTAGAGCAAACCATGTCCCCAAAGAGAAGGAAGCTGAAAAACTGTAGGGCATACTTTGGGAAAAGCAGCTAGCTTCTAGGTGGCTTCAAAAATGCTACAGAAATACAGCTTGTAAGCCAGTTGGGTGGTCATGGAGGGTACAGAGATATTTAAGGAGAGGAAAGCTTTTTAGTTCCCAAAGATAGTCTCAATTTTAAAACCATCCAATGAAGGAAAATATTCTTTACTTGCTGAAGAAGCTCATATCTAAAGTTAGCCTGTCACTTTATTAAAAAAAAAAAAAGAAAGAAAAGAATTTGAGTACACTACTTACTATTTCACTGTGCCTTTTTTATATGATTACATCACTAGACATACCTCAGACTGAAAAGCTTAATATTTGGTACAATAATGTATGTGAAGGGAATTATCTGATGAATTATGGAAGATGGAGATGCTTCTCAGTTTTCTTGACAAGAAAACGAACTATAGAGTTGAAGAGAATGACCAGTTTGTAAAATATTTCACAAGTTTATATCTTTTATATTACATATATTGTCTAAATATTCTATCATTAGAGGCTAATAGTCTCCATGATAATCAAGATTTTCTATTCAAAATTACTGTATGTTTCTTTTTTTTTTAAGGTTAAGCAAAATTTTATTTAGGGGTAAAAAAGTTATAGTAATTTTCTGATAAAAGTATGACTGTTTAAATCATAAGACAATGAAATTATACACAAGGGATAGAAATTGTACAGAAAGGATTAATCACTGTAAAAGATAAACATCCTATTAGCCATCAGAAGCTTTAAATATAGGAGCTCTCTTTCAATTCAGTCCATAGTTTTCCATCTGAGACCCTTAACTTATCAGCCAGATGCAAATGGCCTTGTGCCTACCTCCTAAATTCCTTTTTTTTTCTTAAGTTTATTTTGATATCATTAATCTGCAATTAAATGAGCAATATTATGGTGATTACACTACCCCCTTCATCAGGTCCCCCCACACCAACCCCATTACAGTCAGTGTCCATCAGCATAGTGAGATGCTATAGAGTCACTACTTGTCCTCTCTGGGTTGAACAGCCCTCCCCGTGCCCCCCTAACATTACATCTGCTAATCGTAATGCCCTTTTTTCCCCCTTGTCCCTCCCTTCCCACCCATCCTCCCCAGTCTCTTTCCCTTTGGTAACTATTAGTCTGTTCTTCGGTTCTGTGAGTCTGCTGGTGTTTTGTTCCTTCAGTTTTTTTTTTTCATAGTTCTTATACTCCACATACGAGTGAAATCATTTGGTACTTGTCTTTTTTGGCTTGGCTTATTTCACTGAGCATAATACCCTCTAGCTCCATCCATGTTATTGCAAATGGTAGGATTTGTTTTCTTCTTATGGCTGAATAATATTCCATTGTGTATATGTACCACATCTTCTTTATCCATTCATCTACTAATGGACACTTAGGGTGCTTCCATTTCTTGGCTATTGTAAATAGTGCTGCTATAAAAATAGGGGTGCATATGTCTTTTTCAAACTGGGCTGCTGCATTCTTAGGGTAAATTCCTAGGAGTGGAATTCCTGGGTCAAATGGTATTTCTATTTTGAGTTTTTTGAGGAACCTCCATACTGCTTTCCACAATGGCTGAACTAATTTGCCCCACCAGCATTGTAGGAGGGTTCCCTTTTCTCCACATCCTCGCCAGCATTTGTTGTTGTTTGTGTTTTGGATGTTGGCCATCCTCACTGGTGTGAGGTGGTATCTCATTATGGTTTTAATCTGCATTTCTCTGATGATTAGTGATGTGGAGCATCTTTTCATGTGCCTGTTGGCCATCTGAATTTCTTCTTTGGAGAAGTGTCTATTCATGTCCTCTGCCCATTTCTTAATTGGATTATTTGCTTTTTGTTTGTTGAGGTGCGTGAGTTCTTTATATATTTTGGATGTCAACCCCTTATCGGATACGTCATTTATGAATATATTCTCCCATACTGTAGGATGTCTTTTTGTTCTACTGATGGTGTCCTTTGCTGTACAGAAGCTTTTCAGCTTGATATAGTCCCACTTGTTCATTTTTGCTTTTGTTTCCCTTGCCTGTGGAGATATGTTCATGAAGAAGTTGCTCATGTTTATGTCCAAGAGATTTTTGCCTATGTTTTTTTCTAAGAGTTTTATGGTTTCATGACTTACATTCAGGTCTTTGATCCACCTTGAGTTTACCTTTGTATATGGGGTTAGACAGTAGTCCAGTTTCATTCTCTTACATGTAGCTGTCCAGTTTTTCCAACACCAGCTGCTGAAGAGGCTGTCATCTCCCCAATTGTATATCCAAGGCTCCCTTATCAAATATTAATTGACTGTATATGTTTCGGTTAATGTTTGGATTTTCTATTCTGTTCCACTGGTCTGTGGGTCTGTTTTTGTGCCAATACCAAATTGTCTTGATTACTGTGGCTTTGTAGTAGAGCTTGAAGTCAGGGAGCGTAATTCCCCCTGTTTTATTCCTCCTTCTCAGGATTGCTTTGGCTATTCGGGGTCTTTTGCGGTGCCATATGAATTTTAGAATTATTTGTTCCAGTTCATTGAAGAATGCTGTTGGTATTTTGATACGGATTTCATTGAATCTGAATATTGCTTTAGGTAGTATAGCCATTTTGACAATATTTATTCTTCTTAGCCAAGAGCATGGGATGAGTTTCAATTTGGTACTGTCCTCTTTAATTTCTCTTAGGAATGTCTTGTAGTTTTCAGAGTACAGGTCTTTCACTTCCTTCGTTAGGTTTATTCCTAGGTATTTAATTCTTTTTGATGCAATTGTGAATGGAATTGTTTTTCTGATTTCTCTTTCTGTTAGTTCATTGTTAGTGTATAGGAAAGCAACAGATTTCTTTGTGTTAATTTTATATCCTGCAACTTTGCTGAATTCAGATATTAGTTCTAGTAGTTTTGGAGTGGAGTCTTTAGGGTTTTTATGTACAATATCATGTCATGTGCAAATAGTGACAATTTGACTTCTTCTTTACCAATCTGGATGCCTTGTATGTCTTTGTTTTGTCTGATTGCTGTGGCTAGGACCTCCAGTACTATGTTGAATAACAGTGGAGAGAGTGGGCATCCCTGTCTTGTTCCCGATCTTAGATGAAAAGCTTTCAGCGTCTCGCCGTTAAGTATGATGTTAGCTGTGGGTTTGTCATATATGGCCTTTATGATGTTGAGGTACTTGCCCTCTATACCCATTTTGTTGAGAGTTTTAATCAGGAATGGATGCTGAATTTTGTCAAATGCTTTTTCAGCATCTATGGAGATGATCATGTGGTTTTTGTTCTTCTTTTTGTTGATGTGGTGGATGATGTTGATGGATTTTCGAATGTTGTACCATCCTTGCATCCTGGGTTGAATCCCACTTGATCATGGTGTATGATCCTCTTGATGTATTTTTGAATTCGGTTTGCTAATATTTTGTTGGGTATTTTTGCATCCACGTTTATCAGGGATATTGGTCTGTACTTTTCTTTTTTGGTGAGGTCTTTGCCTGGTTTTGGTATTAGAGTGATGCTGGCTTCATAGAATGAGTTTGGAAGTATTCCCTCCTCTTCTATTTTTTGGAAAACTTTAAGGAGAATGGTTGTTATTTCTTCTCTATATGTCTGGTAGAATTCAGAGGTGACTCCATCAGGCCCGGGGCGTTTGTTCTTGGGTAGTTTTTTGATTACCACTTCAATTTCCTTGCTGGTGATTGGTCTGTTTAGTTTTTCTGTTTCTTATTTGGTCAGTTTTGGAAGGTTGTATTTTTCTAAGAAGTCCATTTCTTCTAGGTTTTCCAGCTTGCTAGCATATAGATTCTCATAATATTCTCTTATGATTCTTTGTATTTCTGTGGGATCCGTCGTGATTTTTCCTTTCTCATTTCTGATTGTGTTTATGTGTGTAGATTCTCTTTTTCTCTTAATGAGTCTGGCTAGGGGTTTATCTATTTTGTTTATTTTTTCAAACAACCAGCTCTTGGTTTCATTGATTTTTTTCTATTGTTTTGATCTTCTCCATTTTATTTATTTCTACTTTGATCTTTATTATGTCCCTCCTTCTGGTGACTTTGGGCCTCATTTGTTCTTCTTTTTCCCATTTCAGTAATTGTGTCTTTAGACTATTCATTTGGGAATGTTCTTCTTTCTTTAGATAGGCCTGGATTGCAATATACTTTCCTCTTAGAACTGCCTTTGCTGCGTCCCACAGAAGTTGTGGCTTTGTGTTGTTGTTGTCATTAGTCTCCATATATTCTTTGATTTCTGTTTTGATTTGGTCGTTAACCCATTGATTAATTAGGAGAGTGTTGTTAAGTCTCCATGTATTTGTGAGCCTTTTTGATTTCTTTCTAAAATTTATTTCTAGTTTTATACCTTGGTGATCTGAGAAGTTGGTTGGTAGGATTTCAATATTTTTGAATTTACTGAGGTTCTTTTTGTGGCCTAGTATGTGGTCTATTCTGGAAAATGTTCCATGTGCACTTGAGAAGAATGTGTATCCTGCGGCTTTGGGTGTAGAGTTCTGTAGATGTCTGTTAGGTCCATCTGTTCTAGTGTGTTGTTCAGTGCTTCTGTATCTTTACTTATTTTCTGTCCGGTTGATCTTTCCTTTGGAGTGAGTAGTGTGTTGAAGTCACCTAAAATGAATGCATTGCTGTCTATTTCTTCCTTTAATTCTGCTATTTCCTCCTTCAATTTGTTTCCCATATGCTGGCGCTCCTGTGTTGTGTGCATATATATTTATAATGGTTATATCTTCTTGTTGGATTCACCCTTTTATCATTATGCAATGTCCTTCTTTATCTCTTGCTACTTTCTTCGTTTTGAAGTCTATTTTGTCTGATACAAGTACTGCAACACCTGCTTTTTTGTCCTTGTTGTTTGCATGAAATAGTTTTTTCCATCCCTTCACTTTTAGTCTGGGGATATCTTTGCGTTTGAGGTGAGTTTCTTGTAGGCAGCATATAGATGGGTCTTGCTTTTTTATCCATTCTGTTACTCTGTGTCTTTTGATTGGTGCATTCAGTCCATTTACATTTAGGGTGATTATCGATAGATATGTACTTATTGCCATTGCTGGCTTTAGATTCGTAGTTACCAAAGGTTCAGGGGTTGCTTCTTAACTATCTAACAATCTAACTTAACTTTTTTGTTAAGTTATTGTAAACACCATCTGATGTTTCTTTATTTCTCTCCTTTCTTATTCTTCCTCCTGCATTCTTTATATACTAGGTGTTTTATTCTTTGCCTTTAGTTAGTATCTGGATGGTCTGCTTTCTTTGCTATGATTTTATTTTCTCTGGTGAGTTTTTTAGCCTTAGGAGTGCTTCCCTCCAGAGCAGTTCCTTTAAGATGTCCTGCAGAGGTGGTTTATGGGAGGCAAATTCTCTCAGCTTTTGCTTTTCTGGAAATTGTTTAATCCCTCCGTCATATTTAAATGATAATCGTGCTGGATACAGTATTCTTTGTTCGAGGCCCTTCTGTTTCATTGCGTTAAATGTATCATGCCATTCTCTTCTAGCCTGTAAGGTTTCTGTTGAGAAGTCTGATGTGAGTCTGATGGGTTTTCCTTTGAAGGTGATCTTTTTTCTTTCTCTAGCTGCCTTTAGTACTCTGTCCTTATCTTTGATCTTTGCCATTTTGATTATTATGTGTCTTGGTGTTGTCTTCCTCCTGTCCCTTGTGTTAGGAGATCTGTGGGCTTCCATGGACTGTGAGACTATTTCCTTCCCCAGCATGGGGAAGTTTTCAGCAATTATTTCTTCAAAGACACTTTCTATCCCTTTTTCTCTCTCTTCTTCCTCTACTCCTATAATGCAAATATTGTTCCGTTTGGATTGGTCACACAGTTCTGTTAATATTCTTTCATTCCTTGTCATCCTTTTATCTCTCTCTGCCTCAGCTGTTCTGTGTTCCTGTTCTCTGATTTCTATTGCATTAACAGTCTCCTGCATCTCGTCCAGTCTGCTGCTGAGCCTGTCGATGGCTTGTCTCATTTCTTCATTGTCTTTCCTGACTTCCCTCACTTCCTCCCTTAACTCTTGCATATTTCTCTGTAGATCCATCAGCATGGTTATGACTTTTATTCTGAATTCTTTTTCAGGAAGATTCTACATTTCCATCCCTTCAGGTTCCTTCTCAGGGGTTGTCTGGGTCTGGGTGATTTTTGTCTGTATCATGTTCCTCTGTCTTTTCATGTTGATAGGAGTGGTCGCTGGTAGGTGCCACGTATGTCAGCTGGGCTCTTTAAGACTTTAAAAAAAAAACACAAAAAAAACAAGAAAAAAAACAAGGAAAAAAAGAAGGAAGGGAAAGAAAAGAGAGAAGGAAGAAAGAAAGAAAAGAAAGAAAAAGGAAAGGGAAAAACAACAAGAAAAAAACTAAACAAGCTAAAAAAGAAGGAAGAGAAAGAAAAGAGAGAAAGAAGAAAGAAAGAAAAGTAAGAAAAAGGAAAGGGAACAAAACCCACCCACCTGGAGTGGATTCTGTAAGCGTGCTGTAGGTGTCGCTGTTGCTCCACTAATCCACAGCAGCGCCGCTCTTTGTAGCTCTGGCCAGGGCGGGAACGAATGGGAGGCTGTTCTTTGTATAAAGTTTTAGAGTGGCTGCTCCCTTTTCTTAATCACCAGCCAAGGGGTCTGAAGTTCCTTAGGACTTCCAGCCTGCAGGGCTGACCCTGCCAGGGTGATGGTGTTCCCTCGCTTGGCCCCCTGACTCTCCGAGACCGCTACAAACCACGCGCGCTTTTCTCTTGTCCCGGGGCTCTGGCTGCACGGTCCCGGCGCGTTCCCGGCTCAAAACCTGCACCTTCTGCCTCTCCAATGTCCGATGCATCGCGCGATGTGTGCCAGCACTCCTGGCGCAGACCACCAGGGCTGGTTATTTCGTGGATCTGCTCTTCCACTCCCTCCCGGCTCTGAATCCTCTCCTCCCGCCAGTGTGCTGGGCTGGGTGAGTGCTCGGGTGCCGCCGGGTCGCGGCTCCGTATCTTACCCGCCTCGCGGGGTGCCGCGTCCTCTCAGGTGTGGCTGCATGCTGTGAGCTTTCCTGTGTGTTCTGGTCTCTCTTTTAGGAATAGTTGTATTTGCTGTGTTTTCATAGATTTATATAGTTTTGGGAGGAGATTTCTGCTGCCCTGCTCATGCCGCCATCTTCCCGGAAGCAATTATCGTTTTTTTTTTCTTTTTAAAAATTTTAAAATTTACCTCAAGTCTAAATTTAAAAAATTAATAATTACCCTCCTCCCTTCCTGGTTTTGAGCTTAGCTACTAGTCTTTATTTTACTTAAGCACTATAACATTCAACACATAAAGATGTTTCCCAGAGAGAATCTTGTTTTGGCTTAGGGCTGACATGAAAAGAAACTATTTGTCACCCTAGTGGAGCTTGCTAACAGTTCAAATAAAGAACCTGTGTTTCCTGTCATGCTGCATGATAATTGAAATGTAAATGATAAAACACCTACTTTACACACTCCAGGGAGGAGGGCTTATTGGGTGAGACCTATTTCTAGCTTGGGCCCTCTTAAATACAAGTGGTGGCTGAATGCACCTTATCAGATATATACTTATTATTAGCACAGTATTTCTTCAGTAATAGTTATGCCATTTAATGTAGCTAAATTGATCATTGCCTCACTTTGTTATTACTTAGCATATAAATATTTTTGCTGTGTAAATATTTCAAAGTAAAAAGCAATTAAATTTATAATATATTTTTCTGTAAACATATGTTTTAATAGGCAATAACTAACTCTTCAGAAATCGGCTTCCTTGGTTATACAGTTGAAGGTCATTATCTGTACCTATTACATTTTTCTTTGTCCTTACTGACGTAGTCAGGGATTGAACAAGAGGGACTCCATTTTGGAATGAGCCTCTGTCTCAAGAGGTTCACCTTACTTGAAAACATATTCTTAGAAAGGGAAGGGAATAATTATATTATGTAGGGGATAGATATAATTAAATGGCGCATAGTCTATCACCTGTAGATTAGACTAGCACCTGATCAAGCACAAGTTTTAGGTTAACTTGATCTGTGACGATTTTTTATTAGCGTTCTTTTTCTGAAAGTCTCTGTTCTAGGACATCAAGAGAAACCTTTTGACTAACAGACTGTGAGATTATAAACTGACGTCTGTTAAACGTCAAAGTAGTGCCCCACCCAGAGACATATTGGGATGAAAATATCAAGAAAGGTCAACCATTGTCATACCTCTTAACTCCTGAATCTTCAAAGACTGTTTTTGTAAATCCCACACTATGTCCTTTCGGTTTTTGTGTAGTGTCCCTTCTATATCTCTAATAAACTCTGCCTACTTAATTTCTTTCGAGTTAAGTGTTCATTTCTATAACACTGAAACTCAAGAACCTGGTTTTTTGAAGTCTGGTAACATTACCACTGCTACTAGTTTGAGAGCATCTTGAGGCAGGGTGTACCATGCCACACGCATTTGTGCCTTCAGGAGCTAGTGGATCCTCTATAAATGACTGTCGATTTATTTAATGACTTGACTTTGATAATGACCAACTTCATTGCTTTATGATAATATTTTTGCATTGTCTTCTTGAATTTTTCTTCAATATACAATCTACTCGAAAATCTTGTATCAATATAATTGGGCTTGTTAAAAACAAAACAGTAGGCCCTAAATAGAGTCACTTATGCTAAGCCCCCCATATCATCAAACCTAGACTTTATAGTTTCAGCTCTCCCAGAAATGGAAGCTTAAACCAATCAGAAATTCCCTTATCAGCACTAGTTAAGTAATATGCCTAATAGCCCTGTGTCATCCCCTAAAGGAAAGTAACTTTGTAATAACCAACCCAATTTTTTTACATCATTAAACTTCCTTGTTCCCTCTCCTTCTGCCTTTTCGTTTTGTACAGCTCCTCAGGGCTCCTGTCTGTTAGATTGGATGCTACCCCATTCAAATTGTTTTTACTCAAATGAACTTTTGAATTTTTAAATATGCCTCAGTTTATCTTTTTAACAGGTTGCACTGTTACCTAGAGCTGTTCATACATTGATGGGGGAAGGATCTGTTAATTGAGAATATGGATTGTAAGTACTGACTAGTGTCCAGTTAAGTTTTGAGGTGTTGGAAATATGAAATTAGTTACATACATCAAATATTCAGAGATTTAAAATTCTCTATCTTACTTTTAATTGAGTATATTTATTAGTTGCCAGCAGAAATAGCAGCCAGCTATTGGCTACACTATTATGATAACTTGAAAAAAAGACTAGTGTTATTCTTAGGCTTTTTCTAAGAAAAGGATAAATTTACAGAAATATTTCAAATAATAAGCTGGGCTTATTTACAGTCCAGCATCAATATGTATTTTTATGGTAAATTTTAATATTTTTGAGTTATAATTGTTGTCTGTGAAATGGGTGGGCAAAGGCATCATCTTCAGTACCTTTATCAGGACCTGACATTAGTTGTTACTCAATACAGATGTCACTCAGCGGTTCAGTAAATGAATTTCCATATGCAAACTCTGGTTTGTACAAAAACTGCCCAGGCATTAAACACATAGTATATTAAAGATGGAACCTAAAAATAAAATACACTTAAATATTGCTTTTTAAAATAAGTAAACAGTTGTTAGGTTAGTTTAAAATTGTATCTTTGTTTTGAAGGTGGCAGGCTGAGATTTTCTTTGAAAAATTTGGACTTTGGGTTTCAGGCACATTAAAGTGGAAGCAAAATATTCTTACTCTCTTTTTAATAGCCTCTCACTTAACACATTGCTGTCACCCATAAGTGAAGAGGAGGCAAGAAGGGCTTTGGGTTTATAATTTGTAAAGTCTTTCTTGGATTACTCTCTTCATTGTTCCATCCTATCCTAGAAATATGGTGGGAAAGAAACAAATTTAGCATTGGTCTTATATTCGTTCAAAACTAATCTGGTGATTTTTGTTGTGCTGGAGAGACAAAGTTGTTGAAAGTATAATTTAACCGAGTAAATTCTTTGTATTTTTTAGTTGTTGAGAAACAATCTCTTTTATATATTTGGAAGTATAGAAGTCTTACTTGACCAGTTTCCAGGCTTGAGAAGTTAGTACTTCTGTTTCATTGAAGGGTTAAATAGATAATAAAGATTAAAACCAATTGATGGATGATTTTGTAAATAACAAGTGACACCAACTTTATGCATAATTTTCTTTCTGGACTTTTTCTGCATTATTTGCCTTTTGTGGAAACATTTATTAATTTCACATTTTTAAAATTTCCAGGTAACTTGGGTTTTTACTCCGGTAACAACTGAAATAACAAGTCTTGATACAGAGAATATAGATGACATTTTAAGTAAGTACCTTGATATCTTTGAAGTTTATGTACAGAAAATTAAGCCTCAGTTATCTAGAACAGTTGAGGAGCTGGCATTCTGATTAATTCCATGGTTTACTAAACTAGCAAAGCTTTTGGTTTTAGTTTTTACTAAAATTTCTTAATATGTATAAGGTTACTTTCCTGTGTTACAAGTAAAAGTTTAGTCCTATTTTATTTCTTTGCCTTATCATAAATATCACTTTTAACAGTCAATAAAGTATTTTGCCAAAGCCTATTTAGAAGTCAAAAGTTTCTGCTGTGCAGTAGTGAATGTTAATGACCTTAGGGACACCACGTAGAAATGTTTTTATCTTTTTAAACTTTTAACTAAACCACCTAGTCTGATCTCTTATTGTCATTGGTCAACCAATTAAGTAAGCCAAATGTTTCCTGAATGCTTTGTTTACTGGCAGTGTAATAGTAGATACGATTAACCTGGGGTAAAACATTTCTTGTTTGTAAAAGTAGTAGAGGGAAGGTGAAGACATGGTTGATAGAAAATCACAATTTAGGGGCTATAAGAAAGTGTACAGTGTGCATAAATGATTTCTTTTTCTTGTTTTTAAGCACTCCATTTCACCCACTGGTTTGAGCATAACAAAACCAAAAATAATAGAGATAAAAGGTGTTACTCATTGAGCATCATACCATGTTTTGTGTTCTTGGAACTAGTTCTAAATGTTAAAAAGTCTATTCCTACATTATGAGATCTCTTTAAAGCAGTGTTTCTGTAAACTTTAGCATGTATCAGAGTCACCTAGAGGATTTACTAATATCTGTATTGTTTGGCCTCGCCAGCAGTTTCTCAGAGAAACTGCTAGACTGCACCTAAGAATTTACATTTTTACAAGTTGTAGATGATTGTGGGTGCTGCTGGTTCAGAGTCCACAGCTGGAGAACCACTGCTTTAGAGTGAAGAAGCAAGTGAATAAAAAGTGCTCTGGGTAAAAAAGGAAGATGTGAATTGAAACTCACATGTTCTCATTCTTTTCATCTTCCAAATTCTAGAATATTTTTGTGTTTTATTTTTGTGAGTACTTGAGGAGTTGAAGTCTCTCTGTATTAGATTTAGGTGAAAGGAATAAATATATCTTTCTCAGGTCTTCACATCTGGGTATGCAAATGATAATTATTTTTGCATCAGAGCATAACTGTTAAATGGAAAGGAACTGGAAAATGACATTTTCTACAACACTGTTAGTTGTAGATTAGTTGATGCAGCTAGGTGAGATTTAGAGAGAGCTGTTTCACAGGTCTCTTCTGTGAAATAGGACTTTCTTTACTTGCAGAGCTAACTCTCAGATTTTCATGTATAGAAAATCAAAAAATAGATTATTAAAATTCATATCATTCCACTTCACATTTTATGAAGAGTAGGCTATATGGTAGATTATTTGCTTGATCTGGGTTTGATTTCCCTTTTTGCTTTATATTTATTCAATGAAGGTACAAAGATAGAGGATACAGAGAAAGGGAACAGGGACTCCCACAAATTATATAAGCCATCCATGACTTGTATGTATGGGTTTCCGAGTGAGAGGTAACTTGTTGGGGTACTTTTAGTGGGCCTTTTATAATGGGAAAAGATCATGATGAAAACCATATCTTTAATTATGTCAAAATTATGTAAACACAAATAACGTAGGTTGTTCGGTTTTATTTTTTAATTTCAGACAATGCTGATGTTGCTTTAGTAAATTTTTATGCTGATTGGTAAGTAATAATCTTATTTTTATTTAGTTTTTGTGTAGGGGGATTGAATCATTTAGTGTTTGGGGTTTTTTTAACATGCTAAAGGTGAATTTTTCTTTGCTAGAAAAAGGTGAGAGGGGAAGTCTTTTTTTTGTGTGTGCGAGACAATATTCCATACACAAAATACTAAGGTTCATTTACAAATGACACAGCTTAATTTGGTGAGCATTTTTGTTTTAAGAGAAGTATACATGATTCCTTTATCCCACATCTTAAAAGCAGATAACATAAAAACTCAGATTCACTTACACACACATACACACACAAAGTACACACTGCAATTGTCCATTTTCCCTGACTAAGGAAATAGGGCAGTGTGTGAAGGTGAGGATGGGGGTGTGACAAGTTTAGAAGGAAAAATAATGTTGATGTTTTTAAGCACATGCCATCCACTACTACTTTTAGGAAGCCTTTACTTCTTTTACTGTCTGAATCAGATTCTATCTTATGTGTTTATGTAGTACCGTGTGTACCACTTTCTTTTTCCTAATAAATTATTTTGTCCTTTATCTTTGTGTCCTGACAGACAGATGCTGAGGGCAGAGATAATGTCTTACTCAATATTGCCAGCATCAAGAATTAGGGCATAATGTGTAATAGATGTTAAACAATGTGGCATGGGGATAGGAAGAAGGAAGCTTCAGCTGGAGAGAAGTTTGAAACACTCATGTAATCCTTATTCCTAGACAGTCTATCTTATTTGACCCTTTGAGGCTTACAAGCTACTGATTGCTTCTATTCGACTTCAGGCCAGTCTTGCAGTTTACCTAGATTCTTGTGACAGCCTCCTAATTTATATTCTGTGCCTCAAGTCTTACCCTTTCCATTCTAGTCTCTACAAAGTAAGCCAGAGTGGTCATCACTAAAGTGCAAATTGAATTAGTTTGTACTTCATCTTAAAATCCTTAAATAGTTTTTCATTACCTAGAGGTAAGTCCTTACCTTCTTCCTAGAAGGCCCTTGATGACCTGGTTCCTTCCTTCCTCTGCAGCTATATCTCTTGCCTCTTACCACTCCCACATTCTGTTCATGATACTGAACATCTTTGAGTTTCTGTAATTTTCATTGCTCTTTCATCTCTAGACCTTTCGTCATGGTATTTTCTCTGTCTGAATGGATCACTGTTCTCTCACCCACTTATTTACCTAGTGAAGTCTTAATCATCTTTCAAGTCTTAGATTAGATGTCACTTTCTCCAGGTCACCTTTCTGGATTGGTATGCTATCCCTATGCTCAAGTCAGGATAGGAACCCTTTTTCGATCTTTCCGTCATACGTGCACTTACCCCATCATAACACATGTTTGCTGTAGTTTAGTTGTTAGCTCCCTACTATCGTTGTTATCTTTGTGAGAAGTTATGATATCTATCTTTTTTTTGGCATTAATTCCCCAAGGCCTTTGCATAATGCCTGGTAGAGAAGTACATAATAAATATGTACTGTATGAATGGTGTATAGTGTAGTAGTTAAAGAAGTGTAAAATGTTGAAGATACAGAGAAAATACAATTTATGAAATGTATAACAAAGGTAACATTTTCTAAAGTTAATTAGGATTGTCCACATGTAACAATAGCCACAAATTTAGTACAAGATTATCTAGTCCAATCTACTTTAGAAGTAAAACTAAGACCAAGAGGAGGATTTTCCCAAGGTTACCTGACTATACATTATGGCAGACTTAAAACTAGAATGCAGTTTTCTTTTTTTTAAAAACTTTTTTTATTAAGGAATCATTGATGTACACTCTCTTACGAAGGTTTCAAATGAAAAGCATTGTGGTTACTACATAAACCCATATTATGAAGTCCTCCTCATACCCCATTGAAGTCATCGTACATCAGTATAGTAAGATGCCAGAGTCACTACTTGTCTTCTCTGTGCTAGACTGCCTTCCCTGTGACCCTCCACACACTCCGTGTACTAATCATAATACCCCTCAATCCCCTTCTCCCCCACACCTCCCCTTTGATAACTGCTAGTCCCTTCTTTGAGTCTGTACGTGTGCTCCTGTTTTGTTCCTTCAGTGTTGCTTCATTGTTACACTCCACAAATGAGGGAAATAATTTGGTACTTGTCTTTCTCCGCCTGGCTTATTTCACTGAGCATAATACCCTCTAGTACCATCCATGTTGTTGCAAATTGTAGGATTTGTTTCTTTCTTATGACTGAGTAGTATTCCATTGTGTATATATGCCACATCTTCTTTATCCATTCATCTACTGATGGACGCTTTGGTTGTTGCGTCCATATCTTGGCTATTGTAAATAGTGCTGCAATAAACATATGTGTGCATATGTCTTTTTCAAACTGGGCTGCTGCATTCTTAGGGTTAATTCCTAGGAGTGGAATTCTTGGGTCAACTGGTATTTCTATTTCTAATTTTTTTTTGCTATTATTAATATACAATTACATGAGCAACATTATGGCTACAAGGCTCCCCCTATTATCAAGTCCCCACCATATACCCCATTGCAGTAACTGTCCATCAGCGTAGAAGAATGTTATAGAATCACTACTTGTCTTCTCTGTGTTATACTGCCTTCGCTGTATCCCCCCACCCCACCCCCACACCCGCTACATTATGTGTGCTAATTGTAATAGCCCCTTTTCCCCCTATCCTTCCCTTCCCACACATCTTCCCCAGTCCCTTTCCCTTTGGTATCTGTTAGTCCATTCTTGGGTTCTGTGAGTCTGCTGCTGTTTTGTTCCTTCAGTTTTTTCTTTGTTCTCATACTCCACAGATGAGTGAAATCATTTGGTACGTGTCTTTCTCCACCTGGCTTATTTCATTGAGCATAATACCCTCTAGCTCCATCTATGTTGTTGCAAATGGTAGGATTTGTTTTATTCTTATGGCTGAATAATATTCCATTGTGTATATGTACCCCATCTTCTTTATCCATTCATCTACTGATGGACATTTAGGTTGCTTCCATTTCTTGGTTACTGTAAATAGTGCTGTGATAAACATAGGGGTGCATATGTCTTTTTCAAGCTGGGCTGCTGCATTCTTAAGGTAAATTCCTAGGCGTGGAATTCCTGGGTCAAATGGTATTTCTCTTTTGAGTTTTTTGAGGAACCTCCATACTGCTTTCCACAATGGTTGTACTAATTTACATGCCCACCAGCAGTGTAGGAGGGTTCCCTTTTCTCCACATCCTTGCCAATATTTGTTGTTGTTTGTCTTTTGGATGTTGGCCATCCTAACTGGTGTGAGGTGATACCTCATTATGGTTTTAATTTGCATTTCTCTGATGATTAGCGATGTGGAGCATCTTTTCATGTGCCTGTTGGCCATCTGAGTTTCTTCTTTGGAGAAGTGTCTGTTCAGCTCCTCTGCCCATTTTTTAATTGGCTTATTTGCTTTTTGTGTTTTGAGGTGTGTGAGCTCTTTATATAATTTGGATGTCAACCCCTTATTGAATATGTCATTTATGAATATATTCTCCCATACTGTAGGAAGTCTTTTTGTTCTACTGATGGTATCCTTTGCTGTGCAGAAGCTTTTTAGTTTGATAGTCCCATTCATTCATTTTTGCTTTTGTTTCCCTTACCTGGGGATATACGTTCATGAAGAAGTTGTTCATATTTATGTCCAAGAGATTTTTGCCTATGTTTTTTCTAAGAGTTTTATGGTTTCATGACTTACATTCACGTCTTTAATCCATTTTGAGTTTACTTTTGTGTATGGGGTTAGACAATGATCCAGTTTCATTCTCTTACATGTAGCTGTCCAGTTTTGCCAACACCAGCTGTTGAAGAGGCTGTCATTTCCCCATTGTATATCCATGGCTCCTTTATCATATATTAATTGACCATATGTGCTTGAGTTTATATCTGGGCTCTCTAGTCTGTTCCATTGGTCTATGGGTCTGTTCTTGTGTCAGTACCAGATTGTCTTGATTGCTGTGGCTTTGTAGTGGAGCTTGAAGTCAGGGAGCGTAATTCCCCCCACTTTTTTCTTCCTTCTCAGGATTGCTTTGGCTATTTGGGGTCTTTTGTGGTTCCATATGAATTTTAGAACTATTTGCTCTAGTTCATTGAAGAATGCTGTTGTTATTTTGATAAGGATTGCACTGAATCTGTAGATCGCTTTAGGCAGGATGGTCATTTTGACTATTAATTCTTCCTATCCATGAGCTCGGGGTATGTTTCCATTTATTGGTATCTTTAATTTCTCTCATGAGTGTCTTGTAGTTTTCAGAGCATAGGTCTTTCACTTCCTTGGTTAGGTTTATTCCTCGGTATTTTTTTCTTTTGGATGCAATTGTGAATGGAATTGTTTTCCTGAATTTGTCTTTCTGCTAGTTCATCGTTAGTGTATAGAAATGCAACAGATTTTTGTGTATTAATTTTGTATCCCGCAACCTTACTGAATTCAGATATTAGATCTAGTAGTTTTGGAGTGGATTCTTTAGGGTTTTTAATGTAAAATATCGTTTAATCTCCAAACAGGGACAGTTTGACTTCTTCCTTACCAATCTGGATGCATTTTATTTCTTTGTGTTGTCTGATTGTCGTGGCTAGGATCTCCAGAACAATGTTGAATAAAAGTGGGAAGAGTGGGCATCCTTGTTTTGTTCCCTGTCTTAAAGGAAAATTCTCAGCTTCTTGCTATTAAGTATGATATTGACTGTGGGTTTGTTATATATGGCCTTTATTATGTTAGGTTACTTGCCCTCTATACCCATTTTGTTGAGTGTTTTTATCATGAAATGGTTGTTGAATTTTGTTGAATGCTTTTTCCGCGTCTATGGAGATGATCATGTTAGGTTAGGTCATTCTTTTTGTTGATGCAGTTCATGATATTGATGGATTTTCGAATATTGTACCGTCCTTGCATCCCTGGAATAAATACTACTTGATCATGATGGATGATCCTTTTGATGTGTTTTGAATTCGATTTGCTAATATTTTTGTTGAGTATTTTTGCATATATATTCATCGGGATATTGGTCTGTAATTTTCTTTTTTTATGGTGTCTTTGCCTGGTTTTGTTATTACAGTGATGCTGGCCCCATAGAATGAGTTTGAAAATATTCCCTCCTCGTCTACTTTTTAGAAAAAACTTTAAGGAGGATGGGTATTAGGTCTTCACTAAATGTTTGATAAAATTCAGCAGTGGTGAAGCCATCTTGTTCCAGGGGTTTTGTTCTTAGGTAATTTTTTGATTACCAGTTCAGTTTCATTCCTGGTAATTGGTCTGTTCAGATTTTCTATTTCTTTCTGGGTCAGTCTTGGAGGGTTGTATTTTTCTAGAAAGTTGTCCTTTTCTTCTAGATTGTCCTGTTTGTTAGTATATAATTTTTCATAAAATTCTCTAATAATTCTTTTATTTGTGGTGTCCATAGTGATTTTTCCTTTCTCATTTCTGATTCTGTTTATTTGTGTAGACTCTCTTTTTATTGATAAGTCTGGCTTGGAGTTTATCTCTTTTGTTTATTTTCTCAAAGAACCAGCTCCTGCTTTCATTGATTCTTCCTATTGTTTTATTCTTCTCGATTTTACTTATTTCCTTTCTAATCTTTATTATGTGAATCCTGACTTTGGACCTCATTTTTTCTTCTGTTTCTAGTTTCATTAATTGTGAGTTTAGACTGTTCATATGGGGTTCTTTTGTGAGGTAGGCCTGTATTGCAATATACTTCCCTCTTAACATGGCCTTCGTTGCGTCCCACAGATTTTGTGGTGTTGAGTTATTGTTTTCATTTGTCTCCATATATTGCTTGATCTCTGTTTTTCTTTAGTCATTGATCCATTGACTATTTAGGAGCATGTTGTTAAGCCTCCATGTGTTTGTGGGCTTTTTTTTTCTTTGCTGAAGTTATTTCTATTTCATATTGTGGTCTGAGAAGCTGGTTGGTACAATTTCAATCTTTTTGAATTTCTGAGGCTCTTATTTGGCCTAGTATATGAACTATTCTTGAAAACTTTCAATGTGCGCTTGAGAAGAATGTGTATCCTTCTGCTTTTGGGTGGAGTGTTCTGTAGATATCTGTTAGGTCCATCTGTTCTAATGTGTTGTTCAGTGCCTCTGTCTCCTTCTGTCTGGTTGATCTGTCCTGTGGAGTGAGTGGTGTGTTGAAGTCTCCTAAAATGAATGCATTGCATTCTATTTCCCCTTTAATTCTGTTAGTATTTGTTTCACATATGTAGGTGTTCCTGTATTGGGTGCATAGATATTTAAAATGGTTATATCCTCTTGTTGGACTGATCCCTTTATCATTGTGTAATGTTCTTCTTTGTCTCTTGTTAGTTTCTTTGTTTTAAAGTCTGTTTTGTCTGATACAAGTACTGTACTCCTGCTTTTTTCTCCCTATTAGTTGCATGAAACATCTTTTTCCATCCCTTCACTTTTAGTCTGTGTATATCTTTGGGTTTGAAGTGAGTCTCTTGTAGGCAACATATAGATGGGTCTTGTTTTTTTATCCATTCAGTGACTCTGTGTCTTTTGATTGGTACATTCAGGCCATTTACATTTAGGGTGACTATCAATAGGTATGTACTTACTGCCATTGCAGGCTTTTGATTCGTGGTTACCAAAGGTTCAAGGTTAACTTCCTTACTATCTAACAGTCTAATTTAACTCACTTAGTATGCTGTTACAAACACAATCTAAAGGTTCTTTTTTTTCTTCCTCCTCTGTTCTTTATATATTAGGTAGTATATTCTGTACTCTTTGTCTATTCCTTGACTTATTTTTGGAGTGGTTGATTTGATTTTGCATCTGCTTAGTAATTAATTGATCCACTTTACTTACTGTGGTTTTACTCCCTCTGGTGAAAGCTATTTAGCTTTAGGAACCTTCCATCTAGAGCAGTCGCTCCAAAATATACTGTAGAGACTGTTTGTGGGAAGTAAATTCTTTCAGCGTTTGCTTATATGGAAATTACTTAATCCCTCTTTCAAATTTAAATGATAATCTTTCCGGATAGAGTATTCTTGGTTTGAGGCCCTTCTGCTTCATTGCATTAAATATATCATGCCACTCCATTCTGGCTTGTAAGGTTTCTGTTGAGAAGTTTGATGATAGCCTAATGGATTTTCCTTTGTATGTGATCTTATTTCTCTCTCTGGTTGCTTTTAGTACTCTGTATTTATCCTTGATCTTTGCCATTTTAATTATTGTATGCCTTTGTGTTGTCTTCCTTGGGTCCCTTTTTTTGGGAGGTCTGTGTACCTCCATGGCCTGAGAGACTATCACCTTCTCCAGATTGAGGAAGTTTCTATCCGTTTTTCTCTCTCCTCTTCTTCTGGTACCCCTATAATGCGAATATTGTTCTGTTTGGATTGGTCACACAGTTCTCTCAATATTCTTTCATTCCTAGAAATCCTTTTTTCTTTCTGTGCCTCAGCTTCTTCGTATTCCTGTTCTCTAATTTCTATTTCATGTACCATCTCCTATCCTTCATCTAATCTGCTTTTAAATCCCTCCATTGTATGTTTCACTTCAGATACTGAGTTCTTCAACGTTTGTATCCCGTTTCTGAATTCCTCCCTGAGTTTTTGAATATTTTTCTGTAGCTCTGTGAGCATGTTTATGAGTTTTATTTTGAAATCTCTTTCAGGAAGACTGATGAATTTAGTTTCACTTTGCAGTCTTTCTGGTGTTTGTGGGATTTTGGATTGAACCAGGTTCCCTTGATGTTTCATATTTGTAGGTGTCACCTCCTAGTGCCCAGAACCTCAATCCTCTGGAGCTGTGGCCTTGGTCTCAGGCAAGCGGCACTGGTGCCTCTCGGGAGAAAAGAGGTCTTTCCTGCTTGCTGGCTACAGTGCTCAACTCCACTGCCAGGGCTGGTGGGCTGAGCGTGCATGGAGAAGCCACTATGCTTTGCACTTGTAGCTTTCATAGGTAGGGCCTCCCTCTGGCTGGCTTGACCCAATGTCAGGGGCAGCCAGTTTGCAAGCTGCTGCTGGTCAGAATGCGCAGCAGGCTTAGTATCACGGTGGGGGTCTTGGAGCTGCATAGCCAGCTAGGGGAGTGGAGTGCCTGAAGCTCTTGAAAGTTCCCAACTTGCTGGGCAGAGTGCTCCTGGATAATTTTGTCCACCTGTCCTTTCTCCTGAGCACCAAGCTGTGTGCACTCCTACCCCCTTTCGCAGCCCTCTTACTGTTAGGAAGTCTCTCAGACTGCTCGCCTTTATGTTGTCCCACAGTGGCCAGATGTTGATCCTTGTTTTCCACAAGTGACTGGAATCTCAGTCTCTCCAGGTATTTCACATGTCTTCGCTTTCCAACCCCACCAACCTCCAGAGCACCATGTAATGTAGGTTCGTGCTTCCAGACCAGACCTCCAGGGCTGGGAGTTCAGCAGTCCTATGCCTCCATCCCCTCCCTTCTCCGTTTCTCTTTCTCCCTCCAGTTAGCTTTGGTGGGGGAAGTACTTGGGTCCCTCCAGATCATGGATTTGGTACTTTACCCTTTTCCTTGAGGTCTGCTGTTTTGCCCAGGAGTAGGCATTCTGCTGCAGCCTTCTTTCCTATTGCTCTTTCAGGGTTAGGTGTATTTGCTATAGTTTCAAAATATATGTGTTTTTGGGAGGAGGTTTCTGTCTCACCTCTCACGCCACTATCTTTAATCCTCCTAGAATGCAGTTATCTTGATTGAGGGACTTTTTGTGTTGTAAGGAATAGAAAAAGAACATACCAGTGACCTTGTTGCAAAAGTTGTATTGGAAAATGTGGAGTAATTGCAGTTATATGGGAAAACAGCACCCAAAGAATAAAGTCGTTCATGAGTTAGTACTGTTTTATTTAACTAAAAAACTTAGGTAATTAGCTATAGAACTTAGACTTATACTGTGTGGCTCAAAGGCTAGATTTTGAGTTCCCTCTGAAAGTTATGGTTGTGACTGTTTAAGAAAGAATTCTCTGATAAAAGTTCCTAAAAATACTGATATGCCTCAGAGGATAATGAACTGGTAGGTACTTAGTAATGCTGTTATATGCCAGGCTCCTTTCGTATACTGTTTTTAATGCATAGAACTACCCTGCAGGTAGGTATTATAATTTCCATTTTAGGTTGAGGAAATTGAGGCTCAGGAAGGTCATACGGCTAGTAAGTGGTGGAACTGGGATTTAAACTCAGGTATGTCTGTCTCCAAAGCTTATTTTTTTTCTCCACTAAGTCTTATTAGTAAGTGCCCCCAGATTGTCCCTGCAAAGACTTTTACCCATTTGTTTTTTTGTTAAAGGGTTGCTTTAAGTAGTGGAATGGAGAGAGGATTCAGAGGACCCTTAAGGCCCTTTTAATACATACATTGCTTTGGCAATGTTACTTTTATAAATAGATCTTTCCATATGTATGGAAACATATGTATGAAGGTACAGTAATATTGCAGTTGGCCTTTTATTTTATCTTCCCTTTTCAAGTTTTGGTATTAAAACTGATCCATCTTTAAACATGAACCTTTCTTAAATGCACACTGGGTAGCAAACTGGACAATCCAGAAAGAAGAAGCCCTTAATGTATGTCTTTACCTTGTGCTTAAGTCAGGAGTCTGTCCCTTGATTCTCTAGTAGGCCATAGACTAATTCTTTAAGACACCATTAATCAATTCCTACCCCTTGCCCTCTTTGCCCTCCAGCACCCTAATTTCAGGAAATTGTAAGAACCCACAAACCCATAGTCTTAGCCTCTCCAAGTCCTCCATTTTGTCAACTTACTCATTTAACAGACATCTATTGAAATGCTTATTAGAGTATATAGTCAAATAAGACACGGTCCCTGATGTCCACAGACCCCACCCACCTATCACAGATGGGAGAGATTTAAGAATGCTAAAAGAGGAAAGAGCCACTTGAAAGCAAGATATTGAAGATACAGATTGTGTCTCCTTGGTATATTCTAGGACATCTCCTTAGGAAGTCAGGTGAGTGGGCTGGAAGAGATATACAAAAAAAGAAGTAGGGAGGAATTATGAAGGTTGCATCCTTTTCCAGGGTTTATAATATCTTTTGTTGACTTTAGTTAATATACGTGACTCAATCGCATGTGGATTAAAGAGTTCACAGGCTTCACTTAAGTAAAATTACTGTTGGAAAGGGGCTCTGAAGCAATAGTAGCAATTATAGTTTGTTGTTCTGTTAATACTTGATACATCTTCATATGAGAATGACCGTGCTCACCAGCTGGCTGTGTGGTGATTCTGTGTCTTCTCTTAATAATCAGGCCCTTTAAAGACCCACAACATATACTTGTGAAGTGGTTGGCTTGATTAAGGGATAGTCAAAAATGTAAAGTTTCTGGAATATTGTGGGTTTGTGCTCCTTTTTAAAAGTAAAAACAAAACAAAAAATGACAAAAGATACATGGATAGAAGTCTTGTTTAGGAATTTAAAATTTTTGGTCCTGGACTTAGTATATTTAATAAGTTTATCGATACAAAAGCCCATTTTAACCAGGCGAAAGTTTTGAGGGGTAACAGTTCATTATACATATATATGTTTTTCATACAACTTATTTAGTATGCTAACTTGCCTGTGAGATTGAGTGAACTGGACAGGTGAATTGGCCTAATATTTGCAATAAACTTACCATTCTAAAGATTTTGTACAGTAGCTTTAAGAATATGTTCATTGTTTAAGAGAAAACAAATTTATTTATAAATGACCACATCTCAGTAGTTTAAAGTCCAAGTAGATATATCTTAGAGGGTTTATTTCAGACTTGTTTCATGGCCCCTGTGAGAGATCCATAGCTGTGTGCTCCACAATATTGACCATTTACTTAAGGTGAAAAAAACCCAAAATCTTTAAATTATTTGTACAGTTTTTGAATTGCAATAGTCTTTGGATTCAAAATTGTCTTCATCTCCAAAGAATGACATCAGGATCCATAACTAAATTAATTATGTGATTGTCTCAAAAGCAAGCTGTTTATTGGGCATATACTAAATATCAAGTGGATAATAACTGAAATAAGGTTTCATTGCTTTTGCTTTTCAGTTTTAACTGGTATCCTTCTCTGCATAGGTGTCGTTTCAGTCAGATGTTGCATCCAATTTTTGAGGAAGCTTCCAATGTCATTAAGGAAGAATATCCAAATGAAAATCAAGTAGTGTTTGCCAGAGTTGATTGTGATCAGCACTGTAAGTACCACAGGAAGTCTGGAAGAGACCGCCCCAGCCCCACCTCTCCCATGTGCACACACACACACACACACACACACACACGAACACATGTGTACACACATTTTTCTTTTTTTTTAAATATGCTCTGCTTTAAGTGGAGAACAAACCAAAAAGGTTTTAGTGACCTTGGTTAAAAATGTTAATTTTTAATCTTTATGTACTTATAACTTCTTTCCTTTTTGCTTGTGTGAAGGGTTTAAAATTGGGAGGGAGTTTCATTAAAATATGGTAAGGCAATCATTTGGGTAGTAAATCATTAACTAGCAATGTGTTCTACCAAAGCAAATACCAAAATAAATAAATAAAATTGAAATATAGTTTTAGGAATAAAATGGGTTTCTATTTTCTAAGCATGCTATTTAATATTTGTAGTCATTTCAAATAAAACAACCTCAGATTTTTTTGTTTCTCTTATGCCCATTTTAGAGATATAATTATTTGTAGTTTCTGATTAAAATTACTAAGAATGTTGGAACCTTAGGTTAGACTCACTTAAAATCCACCCTTTTGGATTTTGCTTGTCCCAGTGGAGTATTCTCTATAAAAATCCTCATGGTTTTCCTTATACATGACAGATACCTCCAACAGGAACTAGTGAGCTTGCTGTGGTGTTTCCACCTGAGTGCTTCTGTTACAGTTGAACTTGCCTCTCTTGTACTATCAAACTCACTGCATTTTGTAGTTCTGGTTCCTTGTGTCTTAGTTGTCTCACCGGGTGCAGTGTCAGTTCTTCAAAGGCAGGAATTTTTTCTTTGTTTTTAATGCTCACTTTTAAGTCGAGAGCAAACTACTCATTAATCTGTGAATCTCAAGCATCTGACAGTTTCTGGGAGACAGATTGCTCATTAAAAGCTGTTGCATTGAATTATTGGTAAGTTAACCTGAATACAGAATGCTTCCATTCTGAAAATTTCCTATTCTTTACACTTAACATGATATTTAGAATTTGTGTATGTGCATGTGTACACTAACTTTTCATTTCACAGATGAGGAAATAGAAATAAAGTGGCTTAACTAGTGTCCTACAGCTTAATGTCTAGTCAAGCCAGACTTAGAATCCAGATCTTCTGACCATCCTTCAGAGATCTATTTGCTTCTTTTCTATTCAATTTCACATACATAGGTTCTTTGCTAGGCAGAAACAGGTAACAGCAAAGCATTTTAGTATTTTGTAACCCATACCCTATATTTCTTTTTGTTGAGATTCCTAAGTAGATATGATGAAGAGAGCAATAAAAGGTTGTCAGTGCAAGCATGGACTGCATTTCCACACTGGCCTCTGGATCATTCTTCCCACCTTTCTGGCAGAGAAGATGTTTTTGGTGTGGGCTCTCATTTCAAATCTTTCTATTCTTTGCATTTAATTAGACATTACAGTGCAGACAACAGTCCCTACTTTCACTGAACTTGGACCATAATATCTGAAATTATGCTCTCAAGCTTACAGTCATTGGGTAGAAAAATTAACTGCTGAACCATAAATACACTTCTTCTTTCAAATGAGTTTACTTTTGAAATAAATCCGACATCATTGCTAGTAATCAGGTTTTCTTTTTATGGGACTAAGCAGCCATAGTTCAGATACTTCTTGATCCACTAGAGAGTTCCATAAAATTGTTTTTTTACTAATGAATGTTATATCTGAGACATTGTTTATTCTAAATATTTTATCCTTTCTGTGTAATCCTTCACTTTTTAAAAGTGACATTATGAAATCCTTACAGATGTTTTATTCACATTCCCACTCTCTTAGAGATTGTAAGATAAACTATACTTTGGGTAACCCCTTATGTGCCAGTTGGATTGCAGAAGTTATGAACTGGAAGGACCTTAGAAATCCTGGTGGTCTGGAGAGAAATGCCTTTTAGGCAGAATTCCTTTGGTAGGATTTACTTAAAGAAAAAAGACTTATTGAAGAGTACTTGACATATAATAAACTGCAAAAGTTTAAATTATACAATTTAAATGTTTTGACACATGTGTACACCCTTGAAGCCGTCACCACAGTCAAGATGTCAACATATCTGTCATCCCCAAATTATCTTTCTGCTCCTATGTGGTCCCTCTCTCCTTGCATCAGTCCTCAGGGGATCTGGAACTTCTTTCTGTTACTATGGATTAGTTTTCATTTTCTATGATTTTATATAAGTGGAATCATACATTATATGTTATTTTTGTTTGTGGAGAGGTTGTTTTTTTGACTTAGCATTGTTATTTTGAAACTGTCATGTGTGTCGTTTTTATTACTGAGTGGTATTGTGTTGTGTGGCTATATACCACAGTTTAACTGTTCACCTATTGACAGACATTTGGGCTGCTTTCAATATTGGGCTATTATAAATAAAATTGTGAACATTGAGGTGCAGATCTTTGTACATGTGCTTTCATTTATCCTGGGCAAATACCTAGGTGTGAAATTCCTTGGTGATATGATAAGTATATATTTAACTTTTTAAGAAACTACCAAACTGTTTTCCAGAACAGAATATTTGTACTATTTTAATTTCTACTAGCAGTGTATGAGTGTTTCAGCTGTTCCATATTCTTGCCAGCACTTGGTATGGTCAGTCTATTTAACATATTTGTTAAATTATTAATAAGTATAATAATTTCTTACTGGGTTTTGAGCTCTTTATATATTATGAATACAAGTTCTTTTTTAAATATGTCATTTCACAAATACTTTCTTCCATTCTACCTTCTTAAGAGTGTTTCTTTTTAAATGTGGTAAAATACACAGAACATAAAATTCAGTATCTTTACCATTTTTAATTGTATGGTTCAATAGCATTAAGTTTGTTCACATTGCTGAATTACCAGTCTCCAGCACTTCATTTTGCAAAACTGAAATGCTATACTCATTAAACAACAACTCCCCACATCCCCTTCCCCAAGATCCCTGACAGCCACCGTTCTGCTTTTTTTTTGTAGCCAAATATCATTTTTTTTTTAAATTTGGTATCATTAATATACACTTACATAAACAACATTGTGGTTACTAGATTCCCCACCATTCTATTTTTTGTTTCTATGAATTTGGCCCTATATACCTTATGTAAGTGGGTTCATATGGTTTTTGTCTTTTTGTGACTGGCTTTATTTCATTTAGCATAATCCTTGAGGTTTATACATGCTGCAACCTAGATCAGAATTTCCTTATTTTTTAAGTCAATATAAGAGTCTGTTGTACATATATATACAACTTTGTTTATCCATTCGTCTGTTGATGGATACTTGGGTTACTTCCACCTCTTGACTATTAGGAATAATGCTGCTGTGAACATGTGTGTACAAATACTCTTTGAGACCCTGCTTTCAGGTCTTTTGGATGTATACCCAGAAGTAGAATTGCTGCATCATATAGTCGTTTTATTTTTAAATTTTTAAGTAACTACCATACTGTATTCCATTGCAGCTAGATTTTTACATTCCTGCCAGAAGTGCACAAGGGTTCCAGTTTCTCCATATCCTTGCCAATCAACACTTGCCATTTTCTGTGTGTGTGTGTGTGGGGGGGGGGGGGCGGTGTGGGCATGTGATGCTAGCCATCATAAAGGGTGTGAAGTGCTACTTCATTGTGGTTTTGATTTGCATTTCCCTAATGAGTAGTAATGTTGAGCATCTTTTCATATGCTTGTTGGCTGTTTGTATATCCTCTTTGGAGAAATGAGTCCTTTGCCCTTTTTATTATTTTTTTCTAAATATTTATTTTTAATTTTTTAATTTTTTTATTAAGGTATCATTGATAAAGAATCTAATGAAGGATTCACATGAGGAATGTTGTGGTTTCAACATTCACCCATATTATCCAGTGCCTCCCCCACCCCATTGCAGTCACTGTCCATCAGTATAGTGAGATGCCACAGAGTCACTACTTGTCTTCTCTGTGCTACACTGTCTTCCCGTAATCACCCCACACCATGTGTATCAATCATAATACCCCTCAATCCCCTTCTCCCTTCCTCTCCACCTGTCCTTCCACACCCCTCCCCTTTGGTAACCCCTAGTCCCTTCTTGGAGTCTCTTGAGTCTGCTGCTGTTTCGTTCCTTCAATGTTGCTTTGCTGTTACACTCCACAAATGAGGGAAATCGTTTGATACTTGTCTTTCTCCGCCTGGCTTATTTCACTGAGCATAATACCTCTAGCTCCCTCCATGTTGTTGCAAATGGTAGGATTTGTTTTCTTCTTATCCTTTGCCCTTAAAAAAAAAATAGCTTAGTTGTTGTTGTAGGAGTTCTTTCTGTATTCTGGGTATTAACCCCTTATCAGATACATGATTTGCAAATATTGTCTTCCATTCCTTATGTTGCCATTTCACTGTATTGATATCCTTTGCACAGAAGTTTTAAATTTCATTTTCCAGTTAATCTGTTTTTACAGTTGCTGTCTGTGCTTTTGGTGTCATATCCAAGAAATCATTGGAAATCCAATGTTGTGAAACTTTTCTCTTATGTTTTCTTCTTAAAGTATTATCGTTTAGGTCATATGTTTGGGGCTTTATCCATTTTGAGCTAATTTTTGTATATGGTGTGAGGTAAGGATGTACTTTCATTCTTTTGCATGTGGACATCCAATTTTCCTAATACTGTTTGTTGATGAGACTATCCTTGTCCCATTTAGTGATCTTGGCACCCTTGTCAGTTTCTGGGCTCTCTGTTCTGTTGCATTGGTCTATGTGTCTTCTTTATGCTACTGCCACCCTATTTTGATTACTGTGGCCTTGTAATAAGTTTTGAAATCACGAAGTATGAGACCTCCAGTTTTTTTTGAGAGGGTTTTGAAGGGCACATATTCTTAATTTTGATGAAATTTAATTTATCCTTATTAAAAAATGGATTATGCTTTTGATGCTGTGCCTAAGAAATCATTCCCTCACTCAAGATCACAAATGTTTTCTGCTGCTTTTCTTTTCTGAATTTTATAGTATGAAGTACATTTAGGTCTGTGATCCATTTGGAGTTAATTTTTACAAGTGGCACAATGTACGGATTGGAGTTCATTTTTTGCATTATAGTTATCAGGCTGTTTTGACTTCATTTGTTGAAAAGACTATCCTTTCTTCACTGACTTTGCATCTTTGTCAAAACCAATTGACCATATATGTGTGAATCTATTTCTGGTCTCTGCTCTGTGCTGTTGATCTATGTGCCTATGATTTATTTGTCTGTTTGTCTATGTATAAACTAATACCACACTTTCTAGATTACTGGAGCTTTATAATAAGCCTTGAGGTTTAAATCTTCCAACTTGGTAATTTCTTTCTAAATGGTTTGGCTGTTCAAGTTGCTTTGCATTCTGTATGATTTTTAGAATCAGCCTGTTATTTCTAACCAGAGGGGTGGTGTGGAGTGAGGGGCAGAGGGAAGACTGCTGGGATTTTAATTGGGATTACTTTGAATCGTAGACCAATTTGTAGAGAATTCTCATTTTAACAGTAATAAGTCTTCCAACCCATGAACGTTGTCTGTCTCTCCATTTCTTTAGTTCTTTTCAGTTTCTCGCAGCAGTGTGTAAGTCTGTATGTCTTTACATCTTTGTCAGATTAATCTGTAAGTAAATGGCATTTGTTGTATGTGATATTTAAAGAAAAAAATTTTTGGAACAATTGTAGATACATAGAAAAGTTGCAAAGATAATTCAGAGAGTTCTCTTATGTTTCTTACCCAGTTTACCCCCCTAATGTTGACATCTTATATTAACATGGTACATTTGCCAAAACTAAGAAACTAACACTGCTACTTTACTATTAACTGAACTATAGACTTTATTCAGATTTTATCAATTGTTCCACTCATGTCCTTTTTATGTTCCAAGATCCAGAATATTGCATTTAGTTATCAGATCTTCTTAGTTATCTCTGTTCTGTCCATTTCTCGGTCTTTCTCTGTTTTTTACAACCTTGACAACTTTGAGAAGTATAGGTCAGGTATTTTGTAGAATGTCCCTCATTTTGGGTTTGTCAGGTATTTTTTCCTTAGGTCTTATATGTCTTGTGAGATCTGCCATCCCTAAGTATTTCTTATTTTTTGATGGTCTTATAAATCACATTGATTTTTAATATTGCAATTTCTAATTGTTCATTGGTAGTATATAGAAATGCAATTGAATTTTGTTTATTTACCTTGTATACTGGTGTTTATTAGTTAAAATAAATTTTATGTAGAGAACCATAGGATTTTCTACTTAGACAATTATGTTGTATGCAAATACAGTTTTACTTCTTGTGGTCTCTATTTATTTACAGTCTTCTTTCCAGCCAAATGTACCTGTTTTCTACTTCAGGATTAGTTTCAGTCAGAAGATCTGTATGAAGCTTCCTAGCAAAGGCAGAAGGTGACATCAGAATTGTGATACCATCCTGCCCACACATACATCTCATTCTTACTAATCACCTGTCTGGCATTTTGGTAGCCTGCTCTGAACTACCCTCTGATTCTTTAGTCTGTCTGCCTTGCTTCTGACTCACTTTGTCACCCAGGCCTTCTACTCAAAGTAATAGTGTTATTTCTTGGGAAAGTTCCTGTAAGAGGTTTTAGTCAAATTTCCAGGGAACTGTTTATGTAGTGCTCACTTGGACTTTTACATGTCTTAAAGTTGTCATTACATTCCCTTGAGTTAGATAGTATTATTAATTCCTTCAACAAAAATTTTTTATGCCTACTATTTGTAATGCAGTGTACAGCAGTTAACCATACATACTTAGAAAGGCAAGAGCAGTAAATACATAGTTGCTCACAGTGATAACTGTTCGGAAGAAAGGTTTTGGGTGCTATGAGAGAATAAGTCTAAGCTAATCTGGAGGGATAGAGAAGTCCTCTCTGAGAAATGATACAGGAGCTGAAGGAAGAGTAGGGAATTTTAAGGGAAATAGGGGAAGAAGAGTGTTCAGGCAGAAAGAGGAATAAGTGTGTAGTTTCTGTGGTGTAAATGAACACTGAACTTTCAGAGAGCTGGAGTGTATTATTGTTTTACAGATGAAGACACTGAAAGACTTAGGCTGAGTGACTTAACAAGGTTACATAGTAAATGGAGGGAGCCAGACTGTAACCCACAAGTGTACAGCTTTTACTAGGTAACCATACTGTTTTGAAGGTCAAAATAATTTAAATTGGATTTGTCATGGAAACTGACAGTTCACCCAATTTCTGTATAAAAATGACTAAAAATGTGTTATTAATTATATAACAGTCTGTTTAAATTATCTCTAATGTGTCAATGTATAAACAAAACTGTAATTACTTGTATGTGGTATTACTCGTTCTGTTATTGTTTCTATACTGTGTGGTCTAGCCTTCTACAAAGGTAGAATCCTTTGTTCTAGTACCAGAAGGCCATTACTTACTTATGTATAGTTGAGCAAGTTACTTTAAAAATAATCATGGAACTTGGTTCATTACTCTCCATAAAAAGTGTATGTATATAGCGAGAAAGAGAAATGCAGTAACTAAATGTGGTAAAATCTAAATATAGGTGTGGGTGTACAGGTTATATTAGATTATTTTTTCATCTTTTCTGTAAGTTTAAAATTTTTCAGAAGTTAGTATAAGAAGTGACTGAACGTGGCATTTGTCAGGTTAAGAAAAGAGCAGGGAGGAAGGTCTTGTTTTAGTTTTTAAAAATATATGGAAGAAGCTCAAAATCTATACTATACAGGTGTACTGTGATACTGTTTTTTTGTAATTTCTGGCTATTTTCACTATGATAAATAATTTTCAACATGATCATTGAATTTAGAAAGCATTTGCTTGAATACACTTTTACTAAAGTCATTTTTAGGAACACTTAGAGCCACTTGACAATGTCTTTTGGAAACTGACCCACATTCTCTCTGTGGCTGCCTGAATTCTTCAGCGGAAACCTCCCCTGAGCAGGTGTGACAAATGCATGACCACGGCAATGGTACGTCCATTTTGTTGGTCATGATAAGTTGTTGTCTCCTGGACATTAACATCTTTCTTCCTTCTCGCCAGGTGTTATGGAAGGTAGTTGTGCCTTTTATGAATATTCTCCCATTACCAAGTGGAATTTATGCCAGTAATAGAAAGATGGCTTAATATTAAGAAATAGAATAAATTCCATCAGTAGCTAAAATAAAGAAAACCATCTTCTCCATTCAATAAATGCTGAAAAACTTGATAAAACCCATCATACGTCCTTGGAAGAAATGAAGGTATCAAAATGTATGAAACAGCCTTTGTTGGCATGAATTTTTAAATCTTTGACTATTTATTGCTTCACAATGTGTTGCAAGCGCAAATTGAGGGGTGATCCATGTCAGAAATTAGTTATAGAATCTGTCTTAGCCACAAATTTTGCATATTGTTTTACATTTGGGAATTTCTGCCAGTGCTGTTTTACAATTTTTTTTTTCTTTATCAGCCCTGCTTAAGAATTGAAGATGATGTGAGGCCATAGTCAGGAAACAAATAACATAATTATATGTAACAACGTAAAAATGTAATGGGAATGAGTGTCGTAAAATATTCCAAATGAGTATTTTCAAAGTAGTCCCTGAGGGAGGTGGTATGTGTACAGGCATACCTCGTTTTATTGCACTTCACTTTATTGTGCTTCGTAGATACTGCAATTTTTACAAATTGAAGGTCTGTGGCAACCCTGCATTAAGCAAGTCAAATAGCCCCATTTTTCCAACATCATTTGCTCACTTCATGTCTCTGTGTCACATTTTGGTAATTCTTGCAGTATTTCAGACTTTTTCATTATTTGTGTGGTCGTCTATGATCAATGATCTTTGATGTTACTATTGTAATTGTTTTGGGGTGCCACAAACCATGCCCCTAAGACAGCAAACTTAATTGAAATGTTGTATGTGTTCTGACTGCTTCACCAACAAGCTGTTCCTCTTGTCTCCCTTTCCTTGGGCCTCCCTGTTCTCTCAGGTGCAACAATATTGAAATTAGGCAAGTTAATAACCCTAAACTGGCCTCTAAATGTTCAAGTGAAAGGAAGAGTTGCATGTCTCTCATTTTAAATCAAAAGCTGTGAATGATTAAACCTAGTGAGGAATGCACATTGAAAGCGAGATAAGCTGAAAGGCCTCTTGGGCCAGTTAGCCAAGTTAAGATGCAATGGAAAAGTTCTTGAAGGAAATTAAAATTGCTTCTCTGGTGACCTTGAATGATAAGGGAGCACAACAGCCTTTTTGCTGACATGGAGAAAGTTGTAATGGTCTGGATAGAAGAGGAAACCACCTACAACATTCCCTTAAGCCAAAGCCTAATCCAGAGCAAGGCCCTAGTTCTCTTCAATTGTGTGAAGGCTGAGAGAGGTGAGGATGCTGCAGCAGAAAAATCTGAAACTAGCAGAGGTTGGTTCATGAGGTGAAGGGAAGAAGTCATCTCCATAACATAAAAGTACAGGTGAAGCAGCAAGTGCTGGTGGAGAAGCTGCAGCAAGTTATCCGGAAGATCTTGCTAAGGTAACTAATGAAGGTGGCTAACTAAACAACAGATAGTATTGGAAGAAGATGCCATTTAAGACTTTCATAGCTGGAGAGGAGAAGTCAGTGCCTGACTTCAAAGCTTTCAAGGATAGGCTGACTTTCTTGTTAGGAGCTAGTGCAGTTGATGACTTTAAGTTGAAGTCAGTGTTCATTTGCCATTCTGAAAATCCTAAGGCCCTTAAGAATTCTGTATTCTATGAATGGAATCATGAAGCGTGAATGGTAGCACATCTGTTTACATGGTTTTCTGAATATTTTAAGTCCGCGGTTGATACCTACTGCTCAGAACAAAAGATTCCTTTCAAAGTATTCCTGCTCATTCATAATGCATCTAGTCACCCAAGAACTCTGATGGGGATATACAACCAAATTAATGTTTTCATGTCTGCTAACACAGCATCTATTCTGTAGTCCTTGGATCAAGGAGTAATTTCAACTTCCAAGTCTTATTACAGAAGAAATATATTTTAGCCAAAGATAGTGATTGCTCTAATGGATCTGGGAAAACTAAATTGAAAACCTTCTGTAAAGGATTCACCATTCTTGAGCCATTAAGAACATTTGTGATCCATAGGAAGAGGCCAAAATATCAACATTAACAGGAGTTTGGAAGAAGTTGATTCCAACCCTCATGGATGACTTAGAGGGGTTCAAGATTTCAGTGGAGGAAGTAACTGTAGATGCCGTGGAAATAAGAGAAGTAGAAATTAGAAGTGGAGCCTGAAGGAGGGTGGGGGCAGAATAGGTGAAGGGGATAAAGAGGTACTAATTAACAGTTATGAAATAGTCACAGAGGTGGAAGTACAGCATGGGGACATAGTAGTGTTGTGTTTCTTTGTATATTGACTGATGTGGCTGCCCTCATCATGGTGACATTTAATAATGCATGCAGTTTGTCAAATCACTATGTACATCTGAAACCAATATCATATTATATATCAACTAAATTTCAACTTAAAAAAACTAGTGAGTGAGTTGCTGCTATCTTACGGTAAAATGTGAATGTCATCGATGTATGGATGAACAAAAAAAGTGATTGCTTGAGGTGAAATCTGCTCCTGCTGAAGATGCTGTGAAAGTTGTTGAAATGACTGCAAAGGATTTAGAATACTAACTTTGCTTATGAGCAGCAGCAGAGTTTGAAAGAATTGACTCCCAATTTTGAAAGAAGGTCTGCTATGAGTTAAATGCTACCAAACAGTAACACATGCTTCAGAGAAATTGTTCATGAAAGGAAGAGTCAATTGATGTGTCAGACTTCATTGCTGTCTTATTTTAGAAGTTACCACTGCTGCCCAACCATCAGCAACCACCACCCTGATCAGTCAGTAGCCATCAACATTGAGGCAAGACCCTCCACCATCAAAAAGATTATGACTTGCTGAAAGCTTAGGTGATGGTTAGCATTTTCAGCAATAAAGTATTTTTAAAGTACATTTGTTTTTCTAGATACAGTTCTATTGCACACTTAATAGACGACATTATACTGTGAACACAACTTTTACCTGTGCTGGGAAACCAACAAATTCATTCAACTTGCTTTTTTTTTTGCAACATGTGCTTTAATGTAGTGGTCTCGAACAAGATATGCAATATCTTCGAGGTATGCCTATACTCACTCCTTAGAACGTGTTGGGACTTCTTTTGGAGTTGTCCTCTGTGCCAGTTTACTAGCTGATCGGGAAAACCCATGTCCATACACAGTTACAGGAGACCCTTTAGTTTGCTGCTTGCCTTTCCTTCTGTGTCCTCTTCCACCTTATAGCATTCTGTGGTGTGCTTTCTGCCCTACCTTCACCTCTTCTTTATAAGCACTTCTGAGTACTTTTTTTTTTTGAAAGGTTCAGCTAGTCTGAGAACTTGAAACTGGAGAAGGAAAGAAGGCTAGTGGATATAACAAGGTGATTTCACCTGGTCAGTCCTTTTGTTTTTGTTTATGAGCTGGATGTAGCAGCTTTGATTTTTGATTCCTTTTCTGCATCTCCACCCTCACCCCTAACCCAAAGAGTTGGGAACTGTAGAAAGAGAATTTGGAATACAGACTGATACTAGAGTGTCAGGGGGCAACTTCCAACTTTTTAAGCTTACGTGTATTTGCTGAAATCCCAGTGTAAAGCTTGTAACCCTGCTCTAGTGGTAAAACTTAGTTTACCTCCTAAGCCCCTAAATTTTTCATTTGTTTTTACCTGATGTGGAAAACAAAGTAGAAGGAGAGAAGTAAGGGAAGAGAAGGAGGAAAAGGAAGCCAGGGCAGTTAAGGAGACAGAATGTTGAGGAGCAGCCTCTTCCCACTACCCAGAGGGTCTTCATGTCCTGGGATGCTGGAGCAGGTATCGCGTTCCTCCTGCAGAGGACTGTTATACGGGGACTCATGCTTGTCACACACCTGACTGCTTGCCCTTTCAACTTTTCCCCTCTGGGGGGCCCATAAAAGGAATCTAGATCTCTGGGGAAGATAGACTTACTGTTGACTTACTATAGGGGATTTCTCCTTTACTGTACTTATGGAATCCAAACTGGTACGTCTTTTTGGTCCATGTATTATATATATTAAGAGTTTTAAGAATTTCATTTAAGATTCTATCCTGTGGAAATAATTAGAAGCAGCAGCTGTATTAATGGTGATGGCAAAATGCAAACTCCCAAGGAGCAGGGACCTTGTCTCTACCCCTCTATCCCCAGCGCTGGAATGGTGTCTAGCACATAGTAGATGTTCAGTTATAGTTGTTGAATAGATGGATGGATAAATGAGTAATGAATTGTAGCCAGCAATTATGAACTGTTAGCTTTCTAAGTACTATGTTAAGTACTTAAAACAGGTTCTCTCCCAACAATACATTATTTTCTACAGCATTTCATCAAATCTAATTTGAGATTGATGATAAGGCACCCTTTCATCTATAAATGAAAAAGAAAAATTTCACTACAATACAATGCTTTCTTCACTTAGAATTTTTATATCTATTGTAAGAACTATTTTTTAGACTTACTTAAATAAAGATGTTTTTGTCTTAATGTGTGTGCCTCAAAAGGGAAATAAATTTGTTCAGGTAATTCTGAATTTCACATTCAGAATCTGACTCTTATGAATCATTCCAATTCTGAATCATGGGTTTTTGCATTTTTCCACACAATACTGCCTTCTGTGCCATTCAGGGTGTTGGTAATGCTCTTGACTAAAGAGCATTACTCTACTATTTCTAGGATTTTCTCCAAGCTTCTGATACCCTATGCAAGTACTGATGCTGGCACTTTACTATTTGAGTAGTCTCAAAGTTTATTTTTTCTCAGTTGAAACATATCACTGCTAGTTAAGCAACTTTTATTCAAAATTATTGAGAATACCAAAATGTTAATAGTGGTTTTCATCACTGGTGGTTGGATTACAAATGGTTTTTGTTTTCTTATTTGTAATTCTTTGTTTTCCAAATTTTCTGCACATGCGCACTTAAAACTTGCCCTTGCTTCATCATAGAACATGATCCCACTTTGTCTCATCTTCTGCAGCCTCCTCGTTTGAAGAGTTTGGGAGTTCATCACTCTCTACTGTGGTCCTGCTGGCTTAGATATAGAAGTCCCACCAGTCTGCCCCTGGTGGGACCAGGTTCTCTGCTGACCTCCAGTGGCTTTAGTGTATATGGCACTCGGCAAGAGACATTTCATACTGTTATTTGTTGGTCAGTGCAGAACATTCAGTCTCCTCCTAGTATTTTTAGGAAAGTACTTTGTCCTTCAGTTAGGCAGCACATACTCCCCAATACCAGTTATTCTCACCTGTCTGCATTCCAGTGCAACTTGAACCTTCCACGATGGAAATAAAGAAGTTTTCATAAGTGCTATACATAAATGAGGCTTTAAAAATTAGAAAATAATTACACTACTCCCACCACAAAAAAATTACAGTTATGTGAAGTAACAGGTACTAGCTAGTGCTACAGTGACCGTCACATTGCATTGCAATATATAAATGTTGCAAATCAACATATGGTACACCTTAAACTTATACAATGTTATGTGTCAAATATATTTCAATTTAAATAGTAGAAGATATATATTTTTACACTGAACAGTTCCTGTGCATAAAGTAGAACTTGGGTGATCAGGTTTAGCCTGAATCCTAGGTAAGTTTCTAGGCTGAGTTTATAATTTTTCTCTTTAAGGTTTTCTTTTGTTTTTGTGGTTTGGTTTTCCTCACTGAGGGAAGGGCATAGTCGAAGAATGGAAAAAGTACATAGTAGCAGTGGTCCTTACCCTGGAACTGGAACACTAAGACCTTCCTGTTGAAATCATCTGCCTCTTTATACTGTCTGCCATAGGTGATCATAGCAGGGAGGGACATCGCTGAGACAAGAACATGAGGCACTTTACCCATTTGGAATCCTGCTGGGCATTAGTGAGGCAGGCAGGCAGGCAGGCAGGCAGGCAGGCAGAACACATCAAGGACAAGTAAGTGACCGCTGAAGCCAAAGTACATGCTCATTTTCCAATCAGTGAGCTGTTAACCTGAAATTTATAATTCCTCTGACATCCATTTTAACATTTGATCCATCCAGTTAACTAAAAAACGAACTCCATCCATTTATTATACCCTTTAAGTAATTCTTTGTTATATTGTCAAAATGTCACATTATAATCATCTTAAAATCACTTTTGACCACTTGTAAAAAGTCACCTTTATGTTTGAGATCATTGATCAGTGTAATTTAAGGTTTTTGCTTCTTAATAATTAAAAGCCACCTCATTGTGTAGCATACCTACTGCCATGATGTTAAACGTTTGAGAATTAAGCTAGCAAGAATCCCCCTAATAGTCTTCAGGTATTACTAAATCTTTTGCTATCCATTAGTAGAATTTTAAGGCAACTTAAAAGTTGTAATGTTTAAGTCTGTAAACAGCCTTGTTCTTTGTGCCAGGACGATCGCAGTAGCGTCTTACTGGCCTCCTTGTTCTGTGCCACTGCCAGGTGAGTATTTTGAAAGCCCAGCTCTGCTGCTCAGTGGCTGCTTACCACACATAGGATAAAATTCAGTCCATTAACTGAGCATTTAACACTCTCTGGCATCCATCTCTCCTTATTTTACTCCTAGTTTATGTATATTTGCTATTAGCACACTGTTTTCCTGTTATGCCCAGTAGTTCACCAAGTTAAAAAAGTTACTAGCATTATATTGTCTCTAGGAGTGCTTCTTACTGTCCATTTTCACGCAGATCCTTAGGCCACAAATAGAAAAATGAGTGTTTACCTTTAGGCTACTTCTTTCCTTCTGGGTCCATCTTACAACCTTTCTGCCAAATTCTTTGGGGATTAAAAATATTAATTCCTTGGCTTCTTGCTAGTAAATTAGGCACCAGCTAGGCTAGTTTGGCCTTATTAACATTGACTATACCCCTAAATCAGACCTAGGAGAAAATATTTTCCTTTCGTAGGGCTTGGTATTATTGAATTGAAACTTATTATTATTTTGCTGATAAGATGGGCACAATATTATCTGGTGGTTTTAATTTGTAACTTGATTACAACTGAGCACGTTTTTACATGTTTATTAGCCATCTGTTTTTTTCATAAATTGGTATCTTTAGCCCACTTAATCTTTTTTGGTGGTCCTTTTGTTACTGTTCTTTTTAATATTCTGAATATTAATGATTTTCCCTAATATATATCACAAATTTTTTTTTCCAGTTTGCCTTAAAAATTCATGGTGTTCCTCAACATCTAGATGCTTCTTGCCCTGTGCAGCTTAAAAATTTTGCAGATGTCTTGGTTGTGTGTTTGATGTTGATGCAGGTCCTTTCCACAAATAGATACTGTCTCCTAAGCACCACAAGGCCATAGAAGATTTTATTCTTTTCTTTCTGGCCCAGCCCCCAGCTTCCTGTGCCACCCTTACACTCAGCAAATGTCCTCTAGGGAAAACTTGTGTGTTTCAAGGTCCTTCCAACCCACCATTTCAGCCTAGGTGACTGTGAAATGCTTCACTGAGTTCTCTTTCTCTCTGCCCTGTGGGTGTAATCCTCAGCCCTAAATCTGTACAAAATTGTGGATTTGATTTCTGAGGAAAAGAAGCCTACAGAAAAGAAAATGGCCAGTGAGTGATCTTTGCTCACTTAGGAATTGGCCGGCCTTTCCTTTCTGGAATTTTAATTCATTTAGTTTTTCACTGGTTTCATGGTCTCCACAAATGCTCCTGTTACATTATCTTTAAAAAAATCCTAATTTTTCCTAATTGTCACAGCAAGAGCAATAGATTTCTGCTACCTCTTGCGTCCTGCTTGGAAGTAGAAGTCCTTTTGTAGATTCTCTTTTGGGTTTTCTATGACCCCAACAAGATCGTCTGGCAAGTAATGATATTTTTATTTCTTCTTTTCCAGTTTATATATACTCAGTATTTCTTTTTCTCATTACACTAAGAACTCCAGTACAGTGTTATATAGAAGTGATAATAGGCATCTTTTTTTTTCTTGATCTCAGCAGGACAGCTTTTAGTGTTGTACTGTCAAAATGTTTGGCATTTGTTTATTTTATATCCTTTATCAGATTAAGGAAGTCTCCTTCTGTCCCTAGTTTGCCAATCATTTTTAAGAGTGAGTGGGTTTTAAATTTTATCAAGTGTTCTTCTTTTGAGAGGTACAGTAGTCCCCACTTACATGGTTTCACTTTTCGCAATTTCAGTTCTCCACGGTCAACTGTAGTCTAGAATTAGATGATCTTCCTTCTGACAAATAGTCAGAAATTCCATAGCAGCCTAACACTATGTCACAATGCCTACATCATTCACCTCGCTTCATCTCCTCACGTAGGCATTTTATCATTTCACATCGTCACAAGATGGGTGAGTTTAATACAATACGATATTTTGAGAGAAAGACCACATTCACATAACTTTTATTATAGTATATCGTTTTAATTGTTCTATTATTGTTAATCTCTTACTGTGCCTAATTTATAAATAAACTTTATAATAAGTATATATGTATTGGAAAAATATATATAATTGATCCTTGAACAATGCAGGCGTTAGGGGTGCCAAACCCAGCTCAGTTGAAAATCCAATATAACTTCTGACTCTCTAAAAGCTTAACTAATAAAAATCTGTTCACTGAAAGCCTTCTGATAACATAAAAGTTGATTAATACATATTCTGTAAGTTATATGTATTACATATTACTTGATCTTGCAATAAAGAGAAGAAAATGTTTTTTTCCAAAATGTTGCAGATCTCCACAATATTTTCCAATATATTTTTTGAAGAATATCTGCATATAAGTGGACCCATGCAGTTCAAACTCATGATGTTCAAGGGTCAGTTGTATAGCATTTGGTACTGTATGTTTTCAGGCATCCACTGGGGGTCTTGGAACATATCTCCCATGGATGAGGGGGGACTACTGTAGCAGACTTCTCTTTCATTCTGTTAATATCATGAATTACATTGATTTTCAAACATTAAACTGAAGTGCTAGACTAAATCCAGCTTTGTTGCAATGTATTATCTTTTGTACATAGTACTAAATTTTCTTTTCAAGTTTTGGATCTATGTTCTTGAGTGAGACTACCACATACTTTTCTCTTACCATTTCCTTGTCAAGATTTGACAAAAAGATCATGCTGACTTCGTAAAATTAGTTGAGACATTCCCCTTTTCTGGATTCTGTGGATTGGTTGTGTAAACTGCATTTTTGTCTCATTCAATATTTGTTGTATCCTTCAACTTGCTAGTGAAGCTTTTTTTGGAATGGAGTTGGCTTTGTGGGAACCCAGGCTTTGGATCATGGATCACTTACCTTAATAGTTTTAGGACCACTTATGTTTTCTATTTATTCTAGTGTCAGTTTGGTAAGTTGTGCTTTCTTAGGCATTTTTCTGTCTTATCTAAATTTCCACTTCCATTAGGTTATTGATAGTATTCTTTTAATATCCAAGTTCCAGTCTCCTGCTACATTCCTGAAATTGTGTTTTCTTTCTCTCTCTTTTATTTTCTTGATTTGTCACTCCAGGGTTTTATCAATTTTATTAGCCTCTGCAAAGAACCAGATTTGACTCTTGATCTTTTTTACTGTATATTTGTTTTCTGTTTAATTTCAGCTTTTATCTTTCTCATTCACTTTTTTCTTCATTTTTGTTTTTATATTTTCTTAAGATGAATGCTTAGCTGTTTGTTTTCCAGCCTTTTCTACCTATCCATCTTATTGTTGTAAATTTCATTATAACTATTGCTTTGGCTGCATGCTATAAGTTATCTGTAATTTCATTATCATTCAGTTAAAATATTTTCCAGTTTCCCTTTGGGATTTCATCTTTGACCCATGGGTATATAAGTTCCTTATTCTCATTATGAGTTAAATTGTTTGAAAACTGCTGAGGCTTTTTGTGACTCATCATATGTTTGTTTCTTATATGGTTTATATACCTACAAAGAATGTGTATTCCACACCTGTGGGGTAGTGTATCCTCTATGTATCAATTCAGTTAAGTTTCTTGGTTGTGTTGTTCAAATTCTAATTTATTGATTTTATTTGTTGTATCAGTTACTGAAGGGGCTGTGTTAATAATCTCCCATCATGATTGTAGATTGTCTTTATAGCTCTGTGGTTTTCTACTTTATATATTCGAGGCTGTTGATATTCAGAATTGTTATATCAGCCTGAGGAATTGAACTTTTTGTTCTTATGAAGTGTCCCTCTTTTGCTCCAGGAATGCTTTTTGCCTTAATGTCTATTTACTTACTGTTAATACAGTTACACAGGATTTCTTCTGATGAGTTTTTGCAGGTATAATTTTTTCCCCAGTGTTTTACTTTCAAGCTGTCTGTATCCTTATGTTTAGGTGTGTATTTTGTGAGGAGTATGTAGTTAAATTTTATTTTTGCACCTTTGTCAAAAATCACTTCTACATGTCTGTGTGGGGTCTGGACTCTATTCTGTTGCATTGATCTATTTGTGTATCTTTATGCCAGTATCACACTGTCTAGATTCCTGGGGTTTTACAGTAACTGTTGAAGTCTACTAGTAAGTCAGTCCTCTAATTTTGTTTATTGGGTATATTGGTCTGTAATTTTCTTTTCTTATAATATCTTTGTCTAGTTTTGTAGAAGGTTAATGCTGGCCCTATATAATGAATTGGAAAGTAATCTCCTTCTTTTCAGTTTTCCAGGAAAGTTTGTGTGGAAATGGAATTACTTCTTTAACTGTTTGGTAGAGTTGGCCAATGAAGGTATCAACGGAAAGAGCTTAGAAATACAGTTTTTGAAAGAAAAACATCAAAAGTTTTTGCTGGTAGATCCAATTCAAATTAAATATTACAGAGTTTTTACTTTATTTCTTCCATTTTCTATTTGTATCTCTTTTTTAATGTTTTTTTTTTATCAAATGTACATCACAGTGGTTCAACAGTCCCCTTCTCCCCCAGCCTCCACCCACTCCCCTCCCCCTTGGTAACCACTAGTCACTTCTCAGTGTCTATGAGGACAGTGATGTTTTGTTCCTTCTGTTCTGCTTTGTTTTTATGTTCCACAAATAAGTGAAATCATATGGTATTTGTCTTTCTCTGCCTGGCTTCTATTTATGTCTTTTCTTTTATGCTGGAAATCTTGATTCTTAATGGTATTAGTATAATATCTCATGTGCTTTTTCTATAATATGGGTTTGCTTATTTCAGAATAACAAACGCCAGTATTAACATTTTTTAAAATTAAATTTTTTTTTACTATTAAATATTTTCACGGTTCAAAGACAAAACTGTAAAATCAAAGTTTAGTCAGGGAAAATAAATTCTGTCCCTGATGTGTCCTTGCATTTTCTCCCATTGGCATTGTTTTTTTGCAAGTGGTGAGGGAGGCAGAGCTATACACACACATACCGTGCAATTGTTTGTATCATATACTTGCTTATACACACAATATATATGTGTGTTTATACACATATGTTCATACTTCCTAATTTTTCTTCATATTCCTTGCACAAAATATCATACCTATAAACACTCTTCTGGTGGCTTTTTGTCACTTAACAGTGTTTCTTGGAGATTGCTCCTTTGCAGCATAAAGAGATATTTTTCATTTCTTTATGTAATGGCCTAGTACTTGATTGCGTGGATATACCCTACTATTTAAACCAGTCTCCTCCTGATGGGTATTTTGGGGAAATAGTAACTTTTAAAAAGACATTTTCCCTATTCCAGACTATAGCACGGTAGCATTGGCAGTAGAATTATTTAACATAATCTTAATAGCATTTTTATTAAAAACTTTTTCCTTTATACATCACTGCAAAAATTCATTTTATAATGTGCTAGATTTCACTGTGTAGTGTGCTGGAGGCCAAATTATTTTTTAATTAGGAAGGCAAAGTTACTTTTATTATTTCCTTGGGCTCATTTTCTTGTAAATAGAGTAAATCTAACCCTTTGTGGCCTTTGCCTTATTACAAAGTGCCTCTGTTCCCTGAAGAATCTTCTCCTTTCTTATGGAACCACTTTTCCCCTCAGTCTGTACCACCAACTTAATCTCACTGCCTCTTTCTGCAGGTCATAGAGCCCACCATTCTTACACCACCACAGAGGAAAGTTTCCTCATCATGATCCATCACACTGGAAAAGGCTTGTAGGTGATAGATCCCCTAGTGTTCTGCTTCAAGAAGAACCAACTCCTAAACCAAACACATTGGTGTCTATATTAAATATATGATGTATACTAAGATACCTTAATAATATGTCAAATTTCTGTGATTTGGTGAATAAAACATTTTTGATCTCATATGATCAGTGGTTCCCTTGTTTTTGCTTATATTTGTCTTCCATTTAAAGAATTTTAGTAGTTAAGCATGATTTCCCCCTTTATAAGTCCTCTAGGGAGTTTACTAAAGTGTTACGTGATCTTAATTTAATAGCCTTTCTACATATCTCCTTCTGAGAACTCATATTTCATCATTAATCTCTAATACACCATTCTAGCATTCTCTGCTTGCTTAATCCTATATAGAACAAAACACAACCTTGACATCACGTTATTATAAGTACTTTTACCCCTTCCTGGACAGTGCAGAGACCTTAGAATACTTAGAATAATTAGCCTCCTGTTTACCTCCCCTCTCCCAGTTTATATGCTGTTGTTGTCATCATGTATTTTAATTTGTGTCAAACCCCACATGCATAATTAGTATTGTTGCTTTGTGTAATCAATGTTCATTTAGATTTTAAAAACAAACAGCTTTATTGTGGTATAATCGACATACAATAACTATACATGTTATGTATAAATATGTTCTGACCATTGAAGTTTTGACCATTGTATACACTGATGAAGCTGTCAGCACACATAGGTATATACCGTCTGGTAGTTATTTCTGCCATTGAATGTCCTAGGAAATGAAGGTGGTCAGCAGAGCCTTATTGCCGCTCTGTTTGTTTTGTTTTTGTATTGTAACTATGAGAAATGGAAGTGGAGTTAGAGAATTTTCATAGTTTGTGTGCCACCATTTTAGAATTCTGCCCTCATTTTAGAACTCAGTTAAACACATTGATTTCTCCTGTGTGCCACCTCTTGGAAATAACAGCAGACAAATTTAAAGGTTCTTTCATTCTAATTGAGTCTATATCTTAGTAATTGTGATTTCTGAAAATAAAATTAGGATGCATTTTGATATAGGTTCTTATTTTGAGACTATAAACACTAATTTTAAAGATACGTGTTTTTTTAAAAAAAATCTCCACTGCCTGAGAATATAACCATAGATCATAATAAAGGGGATGTTTTAATGTATAATGTTGAGTTTGGGTTTTGATTCTTTCAGTTTACATAAAATTTGCATATTTGGGATTATAGACTATTCTCCTAGCGAGAATTTTTAGTCATTGAGACTGGTTTTAATTTTCTTTTATTAAATGCTGTTAGATATACTCACAGTATAAAATGACTGACCATTTTCAAAATTGGAATTTTATGAATTTTGATTATTCTGGAATATATAATTTACTAATATTTATTGAGAGTTTACCTGTCATACATTTGTATTATCTCATTTAATACTTAACCCTATGTAGTAGAAATTATTCTGACTGCATAACAGATGAGAAACTAAGGCATAGAGTGTTGATGCAGTTTGTAAGTTCACACAGCCAGTAAATAGCAAATTTGGGATTTAAACCAAGCAATATATGCAGAGCCTAGCCTCTTAACCAATATAAACTCTTCCAATTGATTTTTTTTTCTAATACTGCAAAAGAATTATATGAACCAAAATTTTTTCACTAAGCATAAGATTTTTGACTGCTGGGATAATGGTTTCACCTAGGTCAAGAACAAGCATGAAGTTAATTTTTCTTTTCAATCTTTTAGCTGATATAGCCCAGAGATACAGGATAAGCAAATACCCAACCCTCAAATTGTTTCGTAATGGGATGATGATGAAGAGAGAGTACAGGGGTCAGCGGTCAGTGAAAGCACTTGCAGATTACATCAGGCAACAAAAAAGTGACCCTGTTCAAGAACTTCATGACTTAGCAGAAATCACCACTCTTGATGTAAGTTGTGAACTCTTTCAGGATCAAATGAACTTTGCCTGTTGAATTAATGTAAACAAATCCTTATGCAATCAAAGAAGCTGGACATTTTCTTATAGTTCATTGCAGTAGATTTGACAGATTCATACTTAGAAAGTTGAATTTTTCTTGAATTAATTCTGAAGGGAAATGCTACTGTTTCACTGAAAGTTTGGATGAAGTATACAGCATACAGTAAAGTTGCATTAGTTTTAATTAACTGAGGGCAAAGGATAGCCTGAATTAAAAGAAACAAGTTAACGTCAGTCATACACAACCAAATTCTCCATGTTTTCCTTAGTGGAGACCCTCAGGGTATCTGCTCTAATTACTCCTATATCAGCTTTGTTTAAGGTTAGTGTCCTCTAAAATATCCCCCCTTAATAATAAGCTTAGCAAAGCCTTTTCTTTGTACACTAAGTAGTGTTTAAAAAAATAAAAATAAAACCCCAAAACAATTGAGTTTGGGGTTTAGATTATCACTGTCAGTTCTGAGATTGGATTTTACCCTACTTATAAGCTAATAAGGCAAGCTACTTACTGTTTCATGGATGCTGTCAGGAGACACATGGCTCCTGGGCCAGAGACAAAGGACTTGACAGCTCCCATGAGAGCAAAACAGTGGGAGCATGTTTGCATTTGTTTCCAAGTCCCCTGAAGTCCATTGGAAGTGACACAGAGGCCAGGTGGGTGCTTGTATATGCAGTTGTGTTACAGGTGAAGAATTCTGGGTACAGGGAACTCCTCTTGCAGAGCCAGCAGTAAGTCTGCTCTTTGTTGGGGAGGGAGATACTCCCTCCTAAGTCAGTGTTGTTCCCTGCAAGCACAACCCTGGGAAATGGCCTGGGGAAGTGGGGGTCAGGATCTTGCCTTTTGGGGAGGCCTAGATGGTAGATAACTATTTAGTCAGTGACAGTCCTTTCCTCAATAAGGTGACTAAAGTGTGTTACAATAGTATCTGAATTCATAGTGTGTCACTGATTAAATAGTTATTTATTTCTTGAAGTTTTAAAATAAAGTACTAGATAGAAGTTTATTAGATTGTAGTTAAGATTGTTTTCAACCCAGTATAATCTTAAGTAGTTTTGGGCCAGGTGTTAAAAGGCAAATACGCATTTATAATCATACTTCATTTGGAGATAATTTAACAGCAGCTGGGTAAGTGAAAGAACATGTTTATAGAACTGTATATGTTTGTAAAATAATTACATACTTTATTTTACAGCGCAGTAAAAGAAGTATCATTGGTTATTTTGAGCAAAAGGATTCAGAAAACTATAGAATTTTTGAAAGAGTAGCAAATATTTTACATGATGATTGTGCCTTCCTTTCTGCATTTGGGTAAGTATCTTAATGGAGACGGTGATACTGGGCCAGTGGGGCTGCTGTGTTAAAGTCTTGGGTGTGGCTTTGCTCTGACGATGACCTCTTCAAAAACTCTGACACCTCTTAAAGTCACCAACCAGTCTTTATACCTGTCTCTAACCTCTTTAAGACTTTAAAAGTCTGTTTATTTTTCTTCCTGTACTATATTCTATTTCAGAATATGGGTAAGAGGAAAAGAAGTGGACAAGTTAACAACTAACTCTCATGCTTTTATTCAGCTCACTTGCTAACAATATCCTGTCTTACAAACTACTAAAACCTGTGGTTCCTAGACCGATAAAACACACTTTCTTGTTAAGTAGCATAAACTCATTGTCTTTATGTATCTCAGGCTCTCCATCACCTTTTCTAGCTTCGCTATTTCAGAGGAACTGTTGTTTCCCAGGGCCAACTTCTTTACTAGTGTCCTTGTGAACTGTCCCTTCAAAATCCTTTGCAGCTTTGATCCATTGGTTGTCCTTTCTTATGTTTTCAACCTGAACCTTTTCATAAACTATTTTCTTTTCCCCAAAATGTGAGTCTTTCTTTCCTGACATTTTTCCTTTATCTTTTGAGCTATAATCTCATGTCTTTTCATTCCCAAGTTTGTTCAAAGATTACTTTATGCTTGGCTCCCTCGAATTCCTAAAACTTTCATCAGTAAAAACTTTAATCTCTTAGAAGCTTTTACCTCCATTACGCTAATAAAACTTCCCTCTGTACACTCACAGTGACCTATTTTTTTGGAAGTATAATTGATATACCATCTTATATTGGATTTGAGTATACAACACAGTGGTTCAACAGTTACCCATATTATTAAACCCTTACCCCCTCTAGTGCTATTACTATCTTGTCAGCATAGATGTTACAGAATCGTTGGCTATATTCTCCATGCTGTACTACCATCCCTGTGACCAACTTATATTATGATTGAGAATTTTTGCACCCTTTTATCTCCCTCACCATTCCCATTGACTCATCCCCAACCCCTCCCCTACAGTAATCACTGTCTATGAGTCTACTGCTATTTTGTTCATTTTGTTTTGTATTTGTAAGTGAAATCATATGGTATTTGTCTTTTTCTGCCTGGCTTATTTCACTTAGCATAATACTCTCTAGGTCCATCCATGTTGCAAATGGCAGGATTTCTTTCATTTTTATGGCTGAATAGTTTTCCATTGTGTATATGTACCACCTCTTCTTTATCTATTCATCTATTGATGGACACTTTGTTTGCATCCATCCATATCTTGGCTATTGTACGTAATTCGGCAATAAACATAGGGGTGTATGTGTATGCTTTCGAATAAGGGATTTTGTTCTCTTTGGGTAAATTCCTAAAAGTGGAATTACTGGGTTGGTTGGTATTTCTATATTTAGTTTTTTGAGGAACTTCCGTATTATTTTCCATAGTGGCTGCACCAATTAACATTCCTACCAACAGTGTAGGAAGATCCCGTTCCTCCACATACTTGCCAACACTTGTTATTTCTCGTCTTTGGGATAGTGGCCATTCTAACTGGTGTGAGGTGATATTTCATTGTGGTTTTGATTTGCATTTCCCTGATAATTAGCAATGTGGAGTATCTTTTCTTGTGCCTGTTGGCCATCTGTATTTCTTTGAAGAAATGTTCAGGTCCTCTGCCCATTTTTTAATCAGGTTGTTTGTTTTTTTTTGATGTTGAGTTGTATGAGTTCTTTATATATTTTGGATAGTCACCCCTTATCAGATAAGTCATTTGCAAATATATTTTCCCATATTGTAAGTTACCTTTTTGTTCTGCTGAAGGTGTCCTTTGCTGTATACAGAAGCTTTTTAGTTTGATGTAGTCCCACTTGTTCATTTTTTATGTTGTTTCCCTTGCCTGAGATGTGATTGTTTATGCTATGTTCAAGGGATTTTTGCCTTTTTTTTCTAAGAAGTTTAATTTCATGTCTTACATTTAGGTCTTTAATTCATTTCAAGTTTACTTTTGTGTATAGAGTTAGGCAGTAAGCCACTTTGATTCTCTTACATGTAGCTGTCCAGTTTTCCCAAGACCAGTTATTGAAGAGGCTGTCATTTCCTCATTGTATATTCATGACTACTTTATTGTATATTAATTGACCATACATGCATGGGTTTATATCTGGGCTGTCTGTTCTGTTCCATTGATCTTTGTGTCTGTTCTTGTGCCAGTACCATATTATTTTGATTACTGTAGCTTTGTGATATACCTGAAGTCAGAGTGTAATCCCCTCAGTTTTGTTGTTCTTTCTCAGGATTGATTTGGCTATTTTGGGTCTTTCTGAATTTTAGGATTATTTGCTTTAGTTCATTGAAAAATGCCATTGGTATTTTGGGATTGCACTGAATCTGTTAGTTGCTTTGGGCTGGATGGCCATTTTGACTATATTAATTCTTCCCATCCATGAATATGGGATAGATTTCCATTTGTTTACTTCTTAATTACTCTCATGAGTGTCTTACAGTTTTCAGAGTACAGGTATTTCACCTCCTTGATTAGGTTTATTCCTAGGTATTTTATTCTTTTTGATGCAATTGTAAATGAAATTGTTTTCCTGATTTCTCTTTCTGCTAGTTTATTGTTAGTATATAGGAACACAACAGATTTCTGAGTGTTAATTTTGTATCCTGTCACTTTGCTGAATCGAGTTCTTAGTTCTAATAGTTTTTTTGGTGGAGTCTTTAGGGTTTTCTATATGTATCATGTCAGCTGCAAAGAGTGACAATTTTACTTCTTCCTTACCATTTGGATGCCTTTTATCTCTTGTCTGATTGCCATGGCTAGGACCTCCAGTTCTATATTGAGTAAAAATGGTGAAAGTGGACATAGTGTCTCGTTCCTCTTTTCGTGATTGAGTATGATGGTAGCTGTGGTTTGTCATGTATGGCCTTTATTATATTGAGGTACGTACCCTTTATTCCCATTTTGTTGAGAGTTTTTTCATGAATGGGTGTTGAATTTCCTCAGATGCTTTTTCAGCATCTATTAGGTGATCATGTGGTTTTTATTCTTTTTGTTAATGTGGTCTATCATGTTGATTGATTTACAAATATTGTACTGTATCCACAAAATAAACCCCACTGCTCCTTTAGATGTATTTTTTAATTCAGTTTGCTAATATTTTGTTGAGGATTTTTGCATCTATGTTCATCAGGGATTTTGGTCTATAATTTTCTTTTTTTGTACTGTCTGGTTTTGATATTAGATTGATGCCTCATAGAATGAATTTGGAATTTTCCCCTCCTCTTTTACTTTTTGGAGTACTTTAAGAAGGATGGGTGTCAGCTCTTTAACTGTTTGGTAGAATTCAGTTGTGAAGCCATCTGGTACTGGAATTTTGTTTATTGGGAGTTTTTTGATTGCCAGTTCAATTTTGTTACTGGCAATTGGTCTGTTCAGATTTTCTGTTTCTTCATGGGTCAATCTTGGAAGGTTGTACTTTTCTAGGAATTTGTCCACTTCTTCTAGGTTGTCCAATTTACTGGCAAATAATTTTTCATAGAATTGTTTAATTCTTTGTATTTCTCTGGTATCCACTGTGACCATACCTTTTTCATTTCTGATTTTATTAGTGTACTCTCTTTTTTTCTTGATAAATCTAGGGGTTTGTCTGTTTTGTTTATCTTCTCAAAGAACCAGCTGTCGGTTTCATTGATTGTTTCCTATTGTATTCTTCATGTTTTATTTATTTCTGCTCTGATCTTTATTATGTCCCACCTTCTACTGACTTTGGGTTTCATTTGTTCTTTTTCTAGTTTGTTTAAATGTGAGTTTAGACTGTTTATTTGGGATTGTTCTTACTTCTTGAGGTAGGCCTATATTACTATGTGCTTCCCTCTTAGAACTGCTTTTGCAGCATTCCACAAAGTTGGACTGTTGTATTTTTCTTTTCATCTGTCCCTGTGTATTGTTTGATTTCCATTTTGATTTGGTTATTGAACCATTGATTACTTAGAAGCATGTTTTTTAGCCTCCATGTGTTTCCGAGTTTTTTTGTTTTCTTTGTGTAATTTATTTCTAGTTTCATACTTTTGTGGGCTAAGAAATTGCCTGATACAATTTCAATCTTTTTAAATTTATTGAGGCTCTTTTTGTGGCCTAGTATCCGATGTGTCTGGAGAACATTGCATGTATACTTAGAAAAATGTGTATCCTGCTGCTTTTGGGTGGAATGTTCTATAGACATCTGTTAAGTCCATCTGATCTAATGTGTTGTTCAGTGCCTCTGTTTCCTTATTTATTTCCTGTCTGGTTGATAGTGGGGGTGTTAAAAGTCCCCTAATATGAATGAGTTGCAGTTTATTTCCTCCTTGACTTCTGTTAGTATTTGTTTTACATATTTAGGTGTTCCTATCCTCTTGTTGGACTCATCCATTTATCATTATGTAATGTCCTTCTTTGTCTGTTGTTACTTTGTTTTGTAGTCTATTTTGTCTGATATAAGTACTGCTACTCCTGCTGTTTTCTCCCTAATTATTTGCATGAAATATCTTTCTCCATACCCTCACTTTCAATCTGTGGGTGTCTTTAGGTCTGAAACGAGTCTCTCGTAGGCAGCATAATGGTGGGTCTTGTTTCTTTATCCATTTTGCCACCCTATGTCTTTTGATTTGTGCATTCAGTCCATTTACATTTAAGGTAATTATTGATATGTATTTATTGCCATTTTATCATTTTCTGGTTGTTTTTGTAGTTGTTCTCTTTAACCTTTCTTCCTCTCTTATACTCTGTTCTTGCCATTTGATGGCTTTCTTTTTCTTTTTTAGTTTTTGTATATCTATTACAGGCTTTAGGTTTGTGGTTCCTATAAGGTTTATGGATAGTTTCCTAACTATTTAACAGTCTGTATTAAGTTGATGATTACTCTGTTTCAAACACAATCCAAAAGTACTTTTCTTCTTTTCTTCCTCCACACTTTATGTATTAGATTCATAATGTGCTTTTTGCTTATTATCCCTTGACTGATTTTGTGTATAGTCGATTTAACTACTCGTGTATTTTTGTTTTAATTTTGTACTTGCTTGGTAAGTCAGTGGTCTATTACCTTTACTGTGGGTTTATTTTCACTGGAGAAAACTATTTAGGCTTAAGAATATTTACATAAAAGTCCTTTTAACATATCCTGCAGTGCTGGTTTAGTGGTGGTAATTTCCTTCGTCTTTCATTTATCTGGGAAATTTTAATCTCTCCTTCCATTTTGAGTGATAATCTTGCTGGGCAGAGGATTCTTGGTTAGAGGCCTTTCTGTTTCAATACATTAAATATTTCTTGCCACTCCCTTCTGCCCTGTAAAGTTTCTGATTCGTAACCTGCTGATAGCCTAATGGGGTTTCCTTTTTAAGTATCTTTTTTCTCTCTCTGGCTGCTTTCAGTACCCTCTCCTTATCCTTAATCTTTGCCATTTTAATTATTCTGTTTCGGTGTTGTCTTGCTGGGGTTCCTTTTGTTAGGCACTCTCTGAACTTCCAGGACTGTGTGTCTATTTCCTTCCCCAGATTGAGGAAGTTTTCAGCAATTATTTCTTGAAAGAGACTGTTCACCCCTTTGTCTCTCTCTTATTCTTCTGGTACCCCATTATGTGAATATTGTTTCGTTTGGAGTCACACAGCTCTCTTAGCATCCTGTCATTTCTAGAGATTATTTTTCTCTTCCTCAGTTTCATTGTTTTCCTGTTCTCAATTTCTATCTCATTGTCTTCTCTACTTGAAGCAATCTATTATTCATCCCCTCCACTGTATGTATCATTTCAGTTACCATAGTCTTTAGCTCTTAATGGCTCTTTTTCAACTCTTCTCTTTGTCGAAGTTTTCCCAGTCCTTTCCAAGATCATTGAGCATATTTATGACTATTATTTTGAAATCTTTATCAGTAAGATTGGTGGTCTCTGTTTCATTTAGCCCCCTTTCTGGTGTCTTATCCTTTACTTTTGTTTGGAACATATTCCTCTGCCTCCTTGTTTTGTCAGGATTTCTGTGTTTCTTCCTTTGTATTTAGATAGATCTGCTAAGCTTCCTGGTCTAGAGAGTAATGGCTTTATGAAGAAGGTGTCCTGTGGTGCCCAGAAACTCAAGTACCTGGTTCTTCTTTGTGGTGGAGCCCCAGTTGCTTTTGGTAGGCCATGGGTGGGGCTACCTTTCTGTCTGTCTGCTGGCCCTTTGTGAGCCAAGCTGCAGAGCTTCTGAGATTTTTTTGAGTGGGGCCACCTTCTGCCTGCCCTGTAGTGTTGGTGGTGCTGCTAACTGGTGGGTTGGCGTGAGTGCATGCAGTAGTGGGCTGGGCCCCTGCTAGGAGGAAGGAGTGCTTAGGGCCAAGAAAGCCGAGAAAACCTCCCTCTGCCTGCCAGGCAACAATGTCTCTCTTTGCCTGCCAGGCAGCAAATTCTGGTGCCTCTGGGCCAAGTGGGCCCCATAGGCAGGTGGGTATGCAGGGAAGTGCCTTGGGGCTGAGCCACCATTGAAGGGGATAGCATTTGGGCCTCCCTTGAGCACATGACCAGTAGGGCTGAGGAGGGATGGGAAAATGTTGTTCACCTGCCCTTTCTCCTGCAGAGAGTGCTCTATCCAACCCTTGTCCCTCTGGCACCCTTCCTACTGATGGTAAATTTTCAGACTTCCACCTTCCTGTTAGGTTTCTGTGTGACCAATGCAGTGTCCCTGTCCTCCACAAGTGGCAGGGGTCTCAGCCTCCCAGAGAGCTCTGACTCTCCCTAGTGTCCATCCCCGTTAGTTACAAAAGCCTAATATAATGTGGACTCATTCCCAGAGCAATTATCCAGAGCCAGGTGTGCAGAGTTCCCGAGCACTTACCCTCTCCCCTCTCTGTTCCTCTTCCTCCCACGTGTGGGCTGGGATGGGGGAAGGGCTGGGGTCCCCATTGATCATGGCTCTGTCACTTCACCTTTCTCTGTGTGGTCTTCTCTTCACCAGGTGTAGGTGGTCTGTTCTGCAGTCTTCAGGTCATTTTCAGTGTTAGTTGTATTTGCTGTGGTTCCTTCCTTGGTGTGTGTGGGGGGGTATGTGTGTGTGTGTGTGTGGTTTCCATGTTGCCTTCCTAATTTGCCATTTTTTTCCCCTCTCTCTCTCCACAGTGACTTCTTAATTATTAAATCTAATGGCCTTTTTCATTCTTAATTCTTTCCAATTTTTCTGAAGAATGTGATACTCAACTACTCTGTCCTTTTCCTGTGTCTACACTTTACATTGAGTCCTCTGGGTTTGCTCCTTACCTTTCTGACTTCTCAGACTGTATCTCCTGTGTTTTTTTCTTTCTCTCTCAAAATAAGCGTCAGTCTTGTGGTTCTGTCCTTGACACTCTCTTATTGGAGGTTGCCCCACCATCCTTTGACTTATGCAATATTCTTTCTTATCTTTGGCCCATAACTGTTAGACTTTAGTCCATATCTTGAGTAGAGCCCAGATCTCTGGCACGTATGTCCCTCATTTTGTGACCGTTGTTCTTGTTTTAATGCTTTTGTAGATTTTGTGTGTTTTATTGTAAACATTATGAGTATTTTTTGAAGATCAATGTACAAAGTAATGAAGGAACTTCTCCCCCATGCTTCTCACATTCTTTCTAGCCATACAGGCCATGTTGTTGTTACTCAAATGCTGCAAACACACTTCTTCAGCAGAGCCTTCTCTGTATCTGAAGTGCTTCTCCCAGATAATGTATCAGAAAGATCCTTCCTGATAAGTTTATATAAAATTGTACTACCATCATCCAACTTGTCATTCTTTGTTCATTTATTTTTCATCATAGCAGTTTTTTTTAATCACCCATGATAACTATATCCATTGTCCCCACCAAAACATACATTCCATGAGAGCACGTGCATTGCCAGTTACGTACTGTGCTGCATACTCAGGGCCAAAGCCATAGCCAGTGTGAGGGCAGCATGCAGTAAATAATTAAGGACTGACTGACTGACGGACCGGAAGGTGTTCTTCCTTTCTGTCCCACGGCCATCAGTCTATGTTAGCATCCTTTTGTGTATTTCCTGTACTACTCTTGTCAGAAATTGGAGATAAAATCAGTGTTCAATTAATCCAAATATAATTTGGACAGAGAAAAAGTTACCCATTTGACAAAGAATTTATTGCAGAATTCACTCATCAAATATTTACTAAACACCTATTATGTGCCAGATACTGTAACTGCTGTTCATATTTTTTTTTCTTAAAAGTATTATTATTATTTCTCTCTTCTATTAGGGCTGTTTCAAAACCAGAAAGATATAGTGGAGACAGCATAATCTACAAACCACCAGGGGTAAGTTTCTAAGTGTGTATAATTTTTAACAGAAGTACATGTATGACTTACAGTTCTTTACATGTTAATGTTCACAGTCATAGAATTTGTGTAGAAAGGAACCTCAAGATAGCAGCTTCTGCTAATCCAAATCTTTCAAAGTAAAGATGGGATGGAGAGGCCTAAAGTCACATAAGCACTTAGTGGCAGAACTGGGACTAGACATCCCCTGATCCCCAGGCCTTATCCACCTCTGTTTTGAACTCAGTCTAATACCCAAATTCAGAAAAAACCCTTTTGTGGCCTGTGATTACCTCTTGTACCTGAGTCAGACTAGCCAAGCTCCCAAATCTTTTGGGGAATAAATCAACCTGATAGGTGCCAGGTAGTAAGGAGCAGCTAGGTGTTTTTAACCATCAGCTAAGAAGTTAAGTGTGTCTTAACTTAGAAGTAGCTGCTTAGGCACAAACTGTGGTAGCCACAATTAGACAAAAGTCACAGTATTTGTCATTCTGAATTGAGCTAACAGTCTGTCATTGTAATTTTTCTCACACACACGAAAATAGAAATCTGTACTTTTTCAATTTGTAGTTTTCATTTTAATGTTTGCAGTGTTGTGAAACACTGAAGTTTTTTTATGTTGTCATATGAACGATTTTTTTTGCTTAGAAAGCTTGTTTCCTATTCTGAATTCAGAGAGGTATTTGCCTGTATGTTCTGTAAGTACATTTTTTTTATAGTAGTTTATATACTGTGACCATCTCTAGATTATCAGAATCCAGTACAGTGTCTCACAATGTGGTTGGCTGGTAAGTGCACAGGCTCAGTAACGAGACTGTTTTAATGTCAAATCTGCCACCTTCCTAGGTGTGTGACTCTGGGAAAACTTCTTAGCTTCTTTATGTATCAAGTTTTTTTCATTAGTAAAAATAGCCATGATAATAACAGTACCTGCTTTATGGGGATGTCGTGAGGATTAAATGAGTCAACACAAATAAGGTGCTTACAGCAGTGCTTGGACACAGTAGGTTTACTCTTTATGTTAGCTATTATTTCTGTCATCATTTTAGGTACTTCATAAGTATTAATTTTTTAGTGAATGTGGAAACAGATACTGTAAGTAGTTAATATTAGAGATAGTCACGCCTTAGAAAACAGAGTTACCTTGTAATTTTGAAGGCTTTTTCACTGTTAGTCTCTAGATTTTCTTCTAACATTTTCAATTCTAAGGGATAGCTAAATTAATTAACTTGGATGATTCTTTTTTCATAATACTGTCTGCCATTGGTGAAGATAATGATAAACAGTAATTGACCCAAATCCAAGGAAAAGCAAAAGGCATAGACATCACAGGTTAGATAACTGGGTCCCTGATAAATGACAGAATTACGTTTTTTACCATCTACAGCCCTCTTTCTCAGAAGTCCCATAATTTTTCTTTTGTATTTCTTATAGCTTTTATGGGCTCAGAGATGGCTTTAAGAATGTGTTTTCACTAACACAGGTCAGATGTGTTTAATTTTTTTTTTTTCTGTTTTTGTAACAGCATTCTGCTCCAGATATGGTATACTTAGGATCGATGATAAGTTTTGACGGGACTTACAATTGGATTCAAGATAAATGTGTTCCTCTTGTCCGAGAAATAACATTTGAAAATGGAGAGGTATGCACTTTCTCATGTGTGTTTTTATGTTAATTCACATTTCTGCAAAGGCAAGCTTCCTCCACTCATCTTATTACTGTACCACAGACTTAGCAGTTGTTAAAATCATACAGTGAACAGACTACATCATCACTGTTTCCATAATACAGGCCAGTGGTTCTCCACCTTTGCTGTCCCCAAACCTCTCTTTTGAATTTCCTGGTTCACTACAGCCTTGAAAATACCTCTCAGGTGATTCTGATACCCACCCTTGGTTGAAGATTAAAAGGTTATATTTTAGAAGCAGTGCTCTGCATATTTTAGTTACAATTAATTATATACAGTGAATAATTCTTTGCCATAAAAATATTTTTGATTCCTATCTATCTTAAAAAATAGATATTACAATATCTTATATTACTCTCCATTAACAATAATTTTTAAAGCACTATAATTTTCAAGGCACTTCTATGTATGTATATATAAAAGGTATATAAACACATACATGTATAGTGGCAGAAATTTGTTAATGTTGATAGTTGTGTATTGATTGAAAACTGGCTATGTTATGGGGTTTTTGTCTATTCCTCTGAATCAGACACTTTTCAGCTTTGGGTAAGTGTCATGTAAGTGGAGTGGTTTTTGCAATAAACCTTAGAATACATGAAGTTTCTAGATAAAGTTTATTTATTGCTGGTACACTCAGGTTTTCAGTGTGATCTGTGAAGACTGAAAATACTAATCATGTTTACACCACCCTAAAATCAACATCTTGGTAGAGAACCGCCTAGCTCTCCCTTTGGTCAGCTCATTTGTAAATGTCGTGGCTTGCTGGAGCACTAGGTAATGGACCACCCCAGTGGCTACTTCAAAGCAGAGGAGCTCCTGCACTGGCACAGGAGTGTGTCCTCTCGGGGCCTGGCTACTTGACGTGGAGGGAATGAGTTCCTTTTTCCACTGAGGCGAGTGTTATTTACACCATTGGACTTTTTTTTTCTGGGATGTTCCAAGTATTGCATGTTTATGTGGGTTGGGTTCAGAGTTGTTCCTACCTAGAATAAACTGAATGGAGAGGCCTGACAATTCTCATTGAATATTTGTCCATACAGGAACTGACGGAGGAAGGACTGCCTTTTCTCATACTCTTCCACATGAAGGAAGATACAGAAAGTTTAGAAATATTCCAGAATGAAGTAGCCCGACAATTAATAAGTGAAAAAGGTAGAGAGATTAAGGTGTTTATTTTCATTGTTGCTTTCTTTCTCCCTCTCCCCTCCCCTCCCTCATTACATTCATACTGACATAAACATATTTGGGTTAAAAACTTAGTATGCTTCTTTAATTCTGCTCAACCCATGAGTTTACATGCAAAGATGGGGTGGGGGGGACATTAATAGGTAATATACAGCAGTGGCTTTTATGTTTTTAAAAACCCATGACTGTTTTAGCTCCCTAAAGTCAGGTAATCTGTAAAACCAACTAGGTGAAAAGTGGGCTCGTAGGTGGACAACATTAGTATTTTTTGTCACTTTCTTCCAGCACTTGATACTTGTCTTGGTCCCTTTCTAACAGATAGTCCCAGAGATATCACCAAGAGAACTTATACAGTCTGATTAACATTATTTCTAAAGGAAAGAAAGCTGAATAATGTTCTGTGGATTTCTTCAAAGCATCAAGAAAGAATTTGAGGGATCATCAGCTTTTCCTCTGTAGGAGGGAAGTCACACAAATTAAACAGAAAGCATTGCACACAGCCAGGGCCATATTTATTAGTCACTTAGTAAATATTTTGGGGGTTGAATTAGATTTAAAAAATCAACCAGCAGGGACTAGAAGGGCATCCTTGATGAAATGAAGATAGTCCCATGAGAACAGCTCATCTGTCAGCTTCAGGAACTTGTTTGCTCAGAACAGATGTTTGCCAGTTTCAGGAAAACTTAAAATTCACTACAGCATTTGAATTCAAGTGGAGTTCTCCCAGTCTCTAAGGATATTCATACTCTGTGACCTAAGACTAAAATCATACTTCTAAAATGTAATATTTAGGTTTTAGTTTTTGTGATCTATATTACTCTAAAGCATGTTTTTTGTTGTTCAGTATGTCACTTTTTATGAATTTGTAGCCTTACAAGAATATAATCAAGAACATTCTAATCTACCTCTCCAAATTCTTTCTCTTTTAAAGGTACAATAAACTTTTTACATGCTGACTGTGACAAATTTAGACATCCTCTTCTGCACATACAGAAAACTCCAGCCGATTGCCCCGTAATCGCTATTGACAGCTTTAGGCATATGTACGTGTTTGGAGACTTCAAGGATGTACTGTAAGTATTCATTTTGGACTTTTTAAATCTGATATGTTTTCCAAAAATGAATTTAAAACAATTGTTTGAATATTTTAAATAATCCTATGTTGGAACACTGCTTTGTTATTTGAATGGAAAAGGTTTTTTGTTTTCTTTTTTGCCACTTTAAAGTGTCATATAATTGACAGAGAATTATAATCTGTCCCTTAGAAATGCCAGCATTAGGTGATCCTAATGCTTGGGAATTAATTTCTTAAAGATAATTTTTGGCCTTTGAGAAATTAGTTCTGAATTGACTAATTTGTCAGTACATCAAGGAATGTAGATTATAATCCTACTTCAGGTTAAAGTAAATTAGTAATGTTGTTCATTTGTGATTGTGTCTAGCAAGAACATTAGTGGTATTTAAGACCCAAAAGATGGCTATGACTAGGCATTTCTAAGGGCATACAGCTAAAAACCTTTACAAAAACAAATAAGCTTTCTGACTATTCTCAGCTATTCACAGTATTAATAAACATATAAACCTTGGACATTTTTATCAGCTTTCTGAGATGTTAAACACATGGTAAAAAAATGGAGCTGTTTCTGCATACATGAAAAATGTAAGCAATACAATTAATTCAAATTAGACCTTTTCTTCCAAAACTTCATTTAAATACTTTTGTGTGTGTGTGTGTCCAGAGCTTTGTGATTTGAAGGCAGAATGCATTATCTCACTTACTTCTAACTACTTCAATAGAGGTGTGGTTATTTGAGAGAAGATTCTCTTTCCTAACATGTAGTAGGCCTCGATTTGAGTCCTGCCATGGACAAGGCACTTCTCTGTTCTTCTTTCTTTATACTTAGGGTTGATGGTATGGCCTACTGAATGGGATTATTATGAAAATTAATGAGAGATGACTGTCGTGTCAAACCACTAAGTACTAAAATATTAGTTGTTTTTACTTTACTTAACACTTTAAAATAATACCATTTTGTCTAGTAACTCATTAAGTATTTATCCAGGTTTTCTTTATGACAGTCATTATATAATATAAACCAGATCATACAAACCAACAGTTTAAAGTTTACTAAGACTGGATCCCTGCTTTCAAAAAAGTCACAACCAACCAGAGAAAGAAGACAAGCAGGGGTAACAGGCAGCAATTGCATTTCATGATGTGGTAAGTGCTCTGACAGAGTTCAAAGGTACCTGATCCAAGATTTCTGGAGATGTTGATGCCTAAGGTAGGTCCTAAAGTTCTGTAGAAGTTTATCATAGGGGTGAGAAGGAGACACGTCTTGGAGAAAGGGGACATTGCAGAAACAAGTACAGAGACTGTTGGCTGAATATGAGTGGATGGGAGGGGGAATGTTAGGATGAGGATAGAGGAATAAACAGAGGCTAGTTCATGAACGCCTTTATTTGCTGGGTTAAGGACATTTGACATTATCCTGAAAACTATGAAGAGCCAGTGAAGGGTTTTAGTTGGGATTATTTTTAAAAGATCACTCTGGCTACAAAGTGGAGAACATTAGAGGGGCCAAAATAGAATCTAGGAGATGGTTCAGTAATCCAGGCAAAAGTTGATGACAGATAACAACCAGTGGATGATTCTTGGATGAATGAATTACCTAAATAAATTATGGCAGTAGCACTAAAGCTAGAGAGGCATTTGTAGGTGGAATAGGAGGAGTTGGTATCTTAGTAAATGGGGGAGAAGGAAACCAGCAGTGTTGGCTGGGTATCTGACTTTGAGCCATTAACTGAGCTAGGAACTCAGTAGAGATGCAGCCTTGCAGATAATGAGTTCCATCTTGTAGCCTCCGGAACTTGAGGTGCCTGTGGGCCAAAGGAGAAGAGTGTCCGGTAGGGAGTTCATGTGGCTCTGGGATACAGCAGTGGGATAAGGGCTGGGTCCTGAACACATGAGGAGATAGCTGAAGTTACTGAAAGCAATGAGATGACCTAGATCAGGGCTGAGAATGTGCAGTGATGAATACCAATATTTAAGGAGAGGACAGAAGAACAAATATGTACGAACGACTAAGGAGGAGGATGTATCAAAGAAGTGAAAGAAAAAAAAAACCCGGAAAGAGTAATATGGGAATTGAGTGAGGATTATTTCTAGCAGGAAGAAATGTTTAACTGGAGGATAGTGGATAAAGCATCTGTTAGACTGTTAGACTTAACCTCCAAATGGCTGTATGGCAATAAAGTGAAGAGTGACTTTGGAGAGGAAATGAAGATTTTACATGAAAATTCTTGGAAGAAGCTAGACTGTAAAGGAAAAGAAAAATAGGGGGGGTAGTTCCTGAGAGACATAGGATGAAGTAAAGTTTTAGCTTCCCCACCCATAGGGTACAAAATCTAAACCCTTTGTGGGACAGAGTCAAATGGAGCGAGGAGTTATTGTAGAGATAGGAAAGGGGCTAATTGATAAAGCAAAACCATAAAGAGCACAGAGGGAATGAGAAGCAAGCAAAGTCTTCCTCTGGTACGAAAGAGGAAAGGAAGGGCAGCATTTCTTTGTGGGTGTAGGGGATTCTGGTGCTGACAGCAGCCGAAGATGCTGAGATTCCTGTCTGACTCATATTTTTAACTATGGCTATGGAAGCAAGCTCATTTGCTGAGTGTGTGGAGGTGGGGGATAATTGAGAAGCCAGGACTAAGCTGGATTTAAAAAGGAAGAGTAGCTCTACCCAGAAATCCACCTTAAAGATCCAGATCTAACATCCCAGGATTTATTTAAAAACTGGAACTCAGAAGTCCCCTGAGCAAGTGGTGAGCTATTGGGATAGGTGGAAATGTCCTAGCTCGTTGGGGAACCCCCTTCCTCACTTCATAGGTTTGCTTCTTGAAGCCACAAGCTCAAGCTAAAAGTACTAGCTTTTTAGGAGAGAGGGGAGTTGTTCTAGTGGCAGGGCTTCCTGCAAGAGCTTCCAGGTAGATTGACTGTGTTTGGCATTAAAATACTATCTTACTCATGGATCATTCATAGGAAGTCTTATCAGCACATCTCCCCACCTCTAGGAGTGAGTAAATCTTGGGTTATTTATTTACCTTTCCCTTTTCACTGGAAACTTAACAGCCCTAATTATGATGTCTCAAATTAGTGAAAGTCAACAGGATGCTGACTAGGTCAGGTTTACCAATCAGCAACCAAATTGTGCCCCATTTTCTTTTATTCCTAGGAACATGGTGTTACACTTTAAGAGGAACCTGTGAGGAATTCCATTTTGGCTATCTTACGTTTTCTCCTCCAGTTCTGAGTCAGATTTAAAACACTCTAGCACTTCTAATCCCATCTTGGTGTCTGTCAGAGAACCCAAACTAACACAAGTGGTCATACTCCTTATCACATGACCCGGTCCCCCTGCTCTCCAGCAGTTCACTGAACCAAAAGATGGGCACTTGACCAAGAAAAGCAAATCTGTCAGCTGGCAGCATTCTACCTAATAAGCCTTGGTACAAAAAGAAACTGAGCCAGTTAGGTTTTCCAAAGAATGTAGACCTCTCCAGCCTGCAAGTGTGTAGTCCCGTGAGTATGGGAGAGAAATAAGTGATATATTTGAAACAAATTACTTCTTTAATCTCTCTGTTAGGTGCCTTATTTTTCCCTCCTAGGCACTGTTCCCTCTAATATTTTTTTTTAATTGTAAGGAGGCACTGTGTGAACTACAAAGGAGCCTACGTGAATAGATGTTAGTGTTAGAAATCAAATAAAACAGGCAGCTAAGTGAATCTGACACATTTAATGGCTTGCATAATTGCAATTGTACTGCGTGGTAATTAAGGCTTACGTGATAAGTGGTTTCCATCAATTACTGTAATTAGTAATACTTTTACTTAGTAACTCAGCCATTTCTGGGGTCAACTGGAGGAAATATGGCTGTAGTGAGGAAAGAGGAAGCAGATTTACGGTGCAGTTCCTCCCATGCCAGAGGTAGGCCTTGGGGGTGGGGTGGGGTGTGCTACCTGTGTTCTGCTCACCTCTTATTTCAGAGGAACTGAGGCTTTGGGAGGGAACTTAACCAGCAAGGCCACACCGCTGATTAGTGGCAGGGCCAGGAGTCATGTCAGAGTATACTGAACCCCAAAGTCCCAAGCTCATAACACTTGATACCAAAGCAATTACATTTTTCATACCTATAAAAAGCAGTGTTGTGTGGACGTGAAAGATGTTTAAGAGACAGTACTTACTAGTACTTGAGACTTAGTCACAGATCTTTGAATCCTTAGTGTTTTCCTATAGGTTGACCAGATTGGTTTCTTGCCAAATGCAAAAGAACAGATTTTATATGGAGATAGGAAAAGAATGGGGGTAATTTCAGAACCTAAGGGCAGGTCTAGGAAATGTTCTTTCTATAGCCCTGAGAGAAGGGAAGAAATGGTGCACCATACAACATACCAGACCACCGCTGGACATTTAAAGAAATGTCTCTTCTAAAAAATGGTGGCCAGCGAACACCCAACCGTCTTCACTTTGGCTAAAGGGTTCTCAGCTGCCACAGCAGCCAGTGATGGGGAAGAGGCAGGCTTCAGCTCACTCCTAAGACAATGGAATAGGCTGCTTTAGTGCTGAGTCCTCCAACTGGGGGTTCTAGGTCATTTTTCCCAAATCACTAAATTATGGGACATACTGTAATCCGTTGAACTGCTCAGTCTGGTAAGGTTGGCTGCAGCTGATGGGCGGCACTGGGGGCGGGTGGGGGCTGCTGTGTGGACATCGGGGAGGCGGGGCAAACCCAAGACCAGGGGGCAGATAGCTCACTGATTTCGCAATTTGGTCACTTGCTAAGACCAATTAGCCTGCCTCGAGCTTGGAGGGAGCAAATCGGGAATTGGATGGAATGATAAAGAACTTGGAGGGATAGGTAGAAGAAAAGCTTTAAATCTGGGCACTGTTAAGGTCCCTTTTAAATCACAGAATCTGGTGTTTTATTCATCTTTATCTACCGACCCCCCTTTGTTTTTTTTTTGCCCAAATAAGGCTTTTTTTAAGTGGAAAAAAAATCGGTACCAAGAAAGTTGCTAAAAAGGCAAATTTTATTTATTTAGTTTTTTTCTTTTTTATACCAACAGCCTTGTGACAGCATTAGTAGACATTCAGTAAATGTTTTGATTAATTTTAGTTCAATCTGCTTCTTACAAGTTTAAGAGTTTTACTCCTTTGAATTTATGTATCTGCACATCTGGAATATAGCTTAATACTTATCTGCTGCCATTTGCCATGTTCCCCATTCCAGTATATCTTACCATAGTTGGTCCTGTCAGCAAAATAGACATCAAGTGCTGACAGAGCCACTGTCATTGTAGTGTACCGGCCCCACTTTATCCTTTATGTGTGTTCTCAGTTGATCTATGACAAGCTTATAAAATAGGTATTATTTCCATTTTTACAATAAAAAAAAAGTTAAGCTCCAAGAGATTTTGTGACTCTACGAAAGTCAAGCCACTAAGGAGGCAATATATATAGCACAATTTGGATGCTCACTCTCAGTCCACACTGCTTAGTTCTAATCCCAATCTGTTACCTACTAGTTATATTATACCCTGTGCAATTTCTTACCACCTCTATGCCTCAGTTTTCTCATCTGCAAAATGGAAGTAGTAATGGCATCTACTTCATAGGGTTGTTTTGAGCATTAAATGAATGTGTGTATCTGTAGCTCTTAGAACAGTGATAACATGGTAAGTGCAGTTTGAGGCTTGCTATGTGTATTATGACAATATATTCAGATTAAAATCCAAGTCTGTTAGACTCTAAAAACAATACAATAAAGTTAAAGTAGTAGTTCTCATTTTACATATCAGAAAGGAAGCTCAAAGAGGTTAAGTACTTAAATGGCAAAATGTAGTGTTTTATACAGTGTAATATATTAAATGAGTTTGTACTACACTGTATAATTTCAGTTAAAAAACAGTACACTGTATTAGGAAATTGAATCCAGCAATACATAAAAAAATAGTACATCACAACCAAGTGGGCTTTATCTAAAGCATGCAAGGCTGGTTCAACACTCAGAAACCAATAAATGTAAGTTTGGTATATTAATGAATAAGCAAGAAAAACTGATCACATTAGTACAGGCAGAAAGCATTTGACAAAATTCAGCATCCACTCATGACAGAAATGCTTAACAAACTAGGAATGTATGGAAACTCCCTGAATCTGATAAAGGACATGTATAAAGAAATTATAAGTAATACCATATTTAATGGTGAAAGACTGAATAGTTTTCCCTTAAGATCAGGAACCAGGTGAAGATGTCTAGTCTCCTTGAGTTTGTGTGTGTGTGTATATATATATATGTTAAGCACATCATTTGTTCCTTTAGTTCTGATAGTTAAAATTTAGCTTATTTTGTGGATGATTCTGGAAGTTAATAAGATGCCAAAGAATAAATTAAAAATCACCCATAAATCCACAAATGAGAGATTGTTTTTGTTATAAAATCAGGGCCATGCTGTTTGATGAATTTTATTTTTAGCTTATCTATGTATCATAAACATCTTCCCATGTCCTTAATATTTTTCCCATTATTTCTAATGGCTAGTTTGCCTTTAAATGGATTGTTTGATTTGTTTAACCTCTGTTATTTGAATCCAGGTTTCATTCATGAAAAAAATCAGTAACACTGATACTTTATAAATAATTAAAAGTCCGACTGCGACTTTTCCAGACTCATCCTCCTTAGCATTCCTAGAGTGTTCAGTGCTGTAGGATAGAACACTCTCTACTTGAGTTCTGTGACATCATGGTTTTCCTTTCTTTCTGGCTCTTTGTCTTTTACTGATTGTGCATCGTCTTTGACTGCCTTGTAAGAGTCATCATAGTATTGTGCTGTCCAATATGATAGACACTAGCCATATGTGAACACTTAAGCTTAAATTAATTAAAATGAAAAATTTAAAGTCAGTTTTTCAGGCATTCCAAGTGCTCAATGGCTGCATGTAGGTAGTGGCTACTGTAGTTGATGGCTTGGATAATACAACATTTTCCATATTCACAGAAAAATCTCCTGGAGAGTTCTGTTGCTGTGAAAGGGCATGCAGCTATAAGGAACAAACTCCAAGGAGAATAAAAACGCAGGATTTGTGGTGAAAACAGGAAAATGACAGGAGTGGAATTGCTTGAGGCATAGAGTAGAATATATATAAAGAAGATATGGTATACACACAAACACACACACACACGGAATATTATTGAACCTTAATGAAGGATCCTGTCATTTGCAACAACATGGATAAACCTGGAGGATGTTATCCTAAGTGAAATAAGCCAGACACAGAAAGACAAATACTGCATGATCTCAGTATATGTGGAATCTAAAATACCTGGGTTCTTTCTCAGTCTTGGTTATTGTGAATAATGTTGCAGTGAACAGGGTAATGTAGATCTCTCTTCAAGATCCTGGTTTCATTTCCTTCAGGTATATCCTCAGAAGTGGGATTGCTGGATCATATGGTAGTTCTATTTTTAATTTTTTGAGGAACCTCCATACTGTTTTCCATAATGACTGTACCAGTTTACATTTCCATGAATAGTTACAGGGTTGGGTTCCCTCTTCTCCACATCCTTGGCAACACTTGTTATTTTGGTAATAGCCATTCTAAAGGTGTGCAGTAATAGCTCATTGTGTTTTTGCTTTGTATTTCTTTGATTAGTGACATTGAACATCTTTTCATGTACCTGTTGGCTGTCTGTATCTTGAGAAATGTCTGTTCAGGTTCATTTTTAAATCAGGTTGTTTTCTTGCTATTGAGTTGTTTTAGTTTCATGTATTTTAGATAATAATCCCTTATCAGATATATATGATTTGCAAATATTTTTTCCCCATTCTGTAAGTTGTCTCTCTATTGATTGTTGCCTTTGCTGTACAGAAGCTTTTTAGTTTGATGGAATTGTCTTTAATCCATTTGAGTTGATTTTTGTATGTGCTGTGAGATAAGGCTCCAATTTCATTTTTACATATGGATATCCAGTGTTCCCAGCACATTTAAAGGACTGCCCTCTTCCCACTGTGTATTCTTGGCACATTTGTTAAAGATCACTCGACTATGAATGTGTAGATTTATTTCTGGGCACTCCATTTTCTTTTATACTAGTACCATACTGAAACTGTGATACATTGGTGGTGGGTCTGCACTATTATACAGCCACTCCGGAAAACAATCTGGCAGTTTCTAAGAAAGTTAAACATATCTTCTTCCGTATAACCCAGTATTTCTCCTAGAAAAGTAAACTTATGTTCACACAAAAACCTGGGCACAAATGTTTGTAGTAGTAGCATTGTTCAAAATCACCAAAATCTTGAAAGAGCCCAAATATCTTTCAATGGATGAAGGCTAAAAATAATTGTGGTACATCCACTCAGTGGAATACTATTCAGCATTATATAAAGGGACAAAGATATTTATACAAGACCAAAATGGGTGAATTTCAAATGCAGTATGCAAAGTAAAAGAAGCTAGTCTCATGTTTGCATATTGTATAATTCTATGTACATGTCATTCTGGCAAAGCAGGTTATAAGGAACAGAGAATAGACAATGGTTAGCAGGAGTTACAGGGAGTAGAGAGTCTGAATAAATAAAAAGGATTTTTGAATTATTCTGTATCCTGTTTGTGGAGGTGGTAATGGGATGCAATATGTATGTTAAAACTCTACTGTATGCAAAATTTAAAAAATACTTTCTTCTTGTGTTTGTCAAAGCTTGTTAATGATACACTTAATATTTCTGAGTTTTAGTTTCTAAATTTTGCATCACCTAAAAATAGACTCTAAATGGAAGTGTTTGGAGGATGGGAAACACTTAGGTGTTTTAATTAGAAAAATTGTACCCAAAAGTGTGAAAACGTAATTGAATTTATTATGGCAAGGGCCCATTTATTTTCCTTTTTAGAAGATAATCTTGTCTGTTTTATTGACAACGTATTGTTGATTCACTGATTGTTACTTAACAATGGTGGATAGTTTCTGGCCATATGGTTGCACTTTTGTAGTAATCTTTTTCTACCACATCAGTTCAGATTCATCCTATCTCTTTTGTCTTTGCCTTTTGCTTACAATCCTTTCTTTTCATCTGTTGATGGAAAAAAAAAACAGGAAAAAATCTGTTCTGAGTGTTCTCTATGAATTTGTTATATTGAAGATTTAGTTAGATATCGAGGATTAAAGATGGCGGTGTGAGAGAAGAGACAGAGGCTTCCTCCTAAAACTGCATATAATATGAAAATGTAACTAATACAACTACTCTTGAAGGAGCAACAGAAAAGAGGACTGCACCAAACTGCATACACCTGGAGACAAGAGCAGACCTCACGGAACAGGGATAACATACTAAAGCTGTGGCCTTACAGGACCCAAGCCCTTCCCCCACCCCAGCTCACCGGTGGTAGGAAGAGGAACAGAGCAGGGAGGGAGTGGAGAACTGGGACTGCTGAATACCTAACTCTGGAGATCTGCTCTGGGAGCACAAATCTACATTTCATGGTGCTTGCATTGATACTCTCGTAAATAAGGGGTTGAAAAGCTAAACAGGCAGAATTCGTGGAGAGACTAAGATTCCAGCTGCCCGTGGAAAGCAGGGATCCATATCCAGCTGCTCTGGGACAAAAGAAAGGCGGGCAGTCTGAGAGACTTCCTAACAAAGAAGCCCTTAGCAAGAGAGCTGCTAAAGGGGCAAGGATTGCACAGAGCTTACTCCTCAGGAGAAAGGACAGGTAGACAAAATTGCCTGGGTGCACTCTGTCTAGCAGGTTGGGAGCTTTCATGATCTTCAGGTGCTCCAGCTTCCTGGCTGCCTACACAGCTCCAAAACCCCTTCTGTGGTAGGCAGCCTACTGTGCCTTTCATCTGGCCAGCCCCATCAGGCTTGCAAACCCAGAAAGGCGGTGGAGACAGGCATAGCAGCCGGGAACCAGGAAATAGCTCTTTCCTCCCCCCAGGCACCAATACCACTCCCCTGCAACCCCCGACATTGCTTCAGGGACTGGGCAGCTCCAGACAGTAGAGCTTATGGCCACTAGAGGGCGCCATACACAAATATTAAACTCCAAAGGCATCTGCTCCAGAGTAAAATTATTAATACAACTCCTGAGAAAGATTTAAATGATATCGACCTCATGACTCTCCCTGAAAGGGAGTTCTAAATAAAAATCATTAACATGCTCATGGAGGTACAGAAAGATATTCAAGAACTCAGGTTGGAGATCCAGTCATTGAAGAGCACAATGGACAGTATTAAAAGCATATTGGATACAGTGGAAAAGACAATAAATGAAATAGAAACTAGAGAAGAGGAATATAAAGAAGCTGGGCACAGAGAGAAAAAATAATCTCTAAGAATCAAAGAATATTGAGAGAACTGTGTGACCAATCCAAATGGAACAATATTCGCATTATAGGGGTACCAGAAGAAGAAGAGAGAAAAAGGGATAGAAAGTGTCTTTGAGGAGGTAATTGCTGACAACTTCCCCAATCTGGGGAAGGAGATAGTCTCTCAGGCCATGGAGGTGCACAGATCTCCGAACACAAGGGACCACAGGAAGACAACACCAAGACATATAGTAATTAAAATGGCAAAGACCAAGGATAAGGACAGACTATTAGAAGCAGCCAGAGAGAGAAATAAGATCACATAAAAAGGAAAGCCCATCAGGCTATCATCACACTTCTCAGCAGAAACCTTACAGGCCAGAAGGGAGTGGCATGATGTATTTAATGCAATGAAGCAGAAGGGCCTTGAACCAAGATTACTTTATCTGGCAAGATTATCATTTAAATTTGAAGGAGGGATTAAACAATTCCCAGATAAGCAAAAGTTGAGAGAATTTACCTCCCACAAACCATCTCCACAGTGTATTTTGCAGGGACTGCTATAGAAGGAAGTGTTCCTATGGTTCAACAGCTGTTAGCAGAGGTAATAAAACCACAGTAAAGAAAGTGGAACAGCTAATTACTAAGCAAATGCAAAATTAAATTAACTATCCCCAAAGTCAATCAAGGGATAGACAAAGAGTACAGAATATGATACCTAATATATAAAGAATGGTGGAGGAAGAAAAAGGAGGAGGAAAAAAAAAAGGAACCTTTACATTGTGTTTGTAATAGCATATTAAGTGAGTTAATTTAGACTCTTAGATAGTAAGGAAGTTAACCTTGAACCTTTGGTAACCATGAATCTAAAGCCTGCAATGCCAATAAGTACATACCTATCCATAATCACCCTAAATGTAAATGGACTGAATGCAACAATCAAAAGACATAGAGTCACTGAATAGATAAAAAAAACAAGACCCATCTATATGCTGCCTACAAGGGACTCACTTTACACCCAAAGACATACACAGACTAAAAGTGAAGGGATGGAAAAAGACATTTCATGCAACTAATGGGGAGAAAAAAGCAGGAGTTGCAGTACTTGTATCAGACAAAATAGACTTCAAAAGAAAGAAAGTCACAAGAGACAAAGAAGGACATTACATAATGATAAAAGGGTCAATCCAACAAGAAGATATAACCATTATAGATACCTATGCGCCCAACACAGGAGCACCTACGTATATGAAACAAATACTAACAGAATTAAAGGGGGAAATAGAATGCAATGCAGTCATACTAGGAGACTTCAACACACCACTCACTAGGAAGGAAAGATCGACCAGACAGAAAATAAGTAAGGAGACAGAGACACTGAACAACACATTAGAACAGATGGACCTAACAGACATGTACAGAACTCTACACCCAAAAGCAGCAGAATACACATTCTTCTCAAGTGCACATGGAACATTTTCAAGAATAGATCATATACTAGGCCACAAAAAGAGCCTCAGTAAATTCAAAAAGATTGAAATTGTACCAACCACTTTCTCAGACCACAAAGGTATGAAACTAGAAATGAATTATGCAAAGAAAATGAAAAAACTCACTAACACATGGAGGCTTCACACATGCTCCTAAATAACCAATGGATCAATGACCAAATAAAAACAGAGATCAAGCAATATATGGAGACAAATGACAACAATAATTCAACATCGCAAAATCTGTGGGATGCAGCGAAGGCCGTATTAGAGGAAAGTATATTACAATACAGGCCTACCTCAGGAAAGAAGAACAATCCCATATGAACGGTCTAAACTCACAATTCATGAAACTAGAGAAAGAACAAATGAGAACCAAAGTCAGTAGAAGGAGGGACATAATAAAGTTAAGAGCATAAATAAATAAAATTGAGAAGAATAAAACAATAGAAAGGATCAATAAAAGCAAGAGCTGGTTCTTCAAGAAAATAAACAAGATAGATAAACCCCTAGCAGATTTATCAAGAAAAAAAGAGTCTACACACATAAACAGTATCAGAAATGAGAAAGGAAAAATCACTACAGACACCACAGAAATACAAAGAATTATAAGAGAATACTATGAAAAGTTGAATGCTAACAAACTGGATAACCTAGAAGAAATGGACTACCTTCTAGGAAGATACAACCTTCCCAGGCTGACCCAGAAAGAAACAGAAAATCTGAACACACCAATTACCAGCAGCAAAATTGAACTGGTAATCAAAAACCTACCTAAGAACAAAACTCCTGGTCCAGATGGCTTCACCGCTGAATTTTATCAAAAATTTAGTGAAGACCTAATAACCATCCTCCTTAAAGTTTTCCAAGGAGTAGAAGTACAGGGAATACTTCCAAACTCATTCTATGAGGCCAGCATCACTCTAATACCAAAACTGGGCAAAGGCATCCCAAAAAAAGAAAACTACAGACCAGTATCCCTGATGAACATAGATGCAAAAATACTCAACAAAATATTAGCAAAACGAATTCAAAAATACATCAAAAGGATCATACACCATGATCAAGTAGGATTTATTCCAGGGTTGCAAGGATGGTATAACATTTGGAAATCCATCAACATCATCCACCACATCAACAAAAAGGACAAAAACCACATGATCATCTCCATAGATGCGGAAAAAGCATTTGACAAAATTCAACACCCATTCATGATAAAAACTCTCAAGAAAATGGGTATAGAGGGCAAGTACCTTAACATAACAAAGGCCATATATGACAATCCCACAGCCAAAATTATACTTAACAGCAAGAAGCTGAAAGCTTTTCCTTTAAGATTGGGAACAAGACAAGGATGCCCACTCTCCCCACTTCTATTCAACATAGTACTGGAGGTCCTAGCCACGGCAATCAGACAACACAAAGAAATAAAAGACATCCAGATTGGCAAGGAAGAAGTTAAACTGTCCCTGTTCACAGATGACATTATATTTTATATAAAAACCATAAAGAATCGACTCCAAAAGTACTAGATATGATATCTGAATTCAGCAAAGTTCCGGGATACAAAATTAATATGCAGAAATATGTGGCATTCCTGTACACTAACAATGACCTAGCAGAGAGAGAAATCAGGAAAACAATTCCATTCACAGTTGCATCAAAAAGAATAAAATACCTAGGAATAAACCTAACCAAGGAAGTGAAAGACCTATACTCTGAAAACTGCAAGACACTCATGAGAGAAATTAAAGAAGATACCAATAAATGGAAACATATCCCGTGCTCATGGATAGGAAGAATTAATATTGTCAAAATGGCCATCCTGCCTAAAGAAATCTACAGATTCGATGCAATTCCTATCAAAATACCAACAGCATTTTTCAACAAACTAGAGAAAATCGTTCTAAAATTCATATGGAATCAGAAAAGACCCTGAATAGCCAAAGCAATCCTGAGAAGGAAGAATAAAGCTGGGGGGATTATTCTCCCCAACTTCAAGCTTTACTACAAAGCCACAGTACTCAAGACAATTTGGCACTGGCACAAGAACAGACCCATAGACCAATGGAACAGACTAGAGAGCCCAGATATAAACCCAACCATATATGGTCAATTAATATATGATCAAGGAGCCATGGACATAATGTGGGGAAATGACAGCCTCTTCAACAGCTGGTGTTGGCAAAACTGGACAGCTACATGCAAGAGAATGAAACTGGATTATTGTTTAACCCCATACACAAAAGTAAAGTCGAAATGGATCAAGGACCTGAATGTAAATCATGAAACCATAAAACTCTTAGAAGACAACATAGGCAAAAATCTCCTGAATATAAGCATGAGTGACTTCTTCCTGAACACATCTCCTCGAGCAAGGGAAGCAAAAGCAAAAATGAACTCATGGGACTACATCAAACTAAAAAGTTTCTGTATGTCAAAGGACACCATCAACAGAACAAAAAGGCATCCTACAGTATGGGAGAATATATTTGTAAATGACATATCCGACAAGGGGTTAACATCCAAAATATATAAAGAACTTACATGCCTCAACACCCAAAAAGCAAATAACGCAATTGAAACATGGGCAGAGCATATGAAGAGACAGTTCTCCAAAGAAGAAATTCATATGGCCAACAGACACATGAAAAGATGCTCCACATCACTGATCATCAGGGAAATGAAAATTAAAACCACAATGAGATACCACCTCACACCAATAAGGATGGCCACCATTCAAAAGACTAAGAACAACAAATGCTGGTGAGGATGCGGAGAAAGGGGAACCCTCCTACACTGCTGGTGGGAATGTAAAGGGTAGGGGTATGGGAGGGAGGGTGGGAGAAGGGGATTGTGGGGTATTATGTTTAGTACACATGGTGTGGGGGATCATGGGGAAAACAGTGTAACACAGAAAAGGCAAACAGTGAATCTGTGGCATCTTACTACACTGATGGACAGTGACTGCATTGGGTTATGGGTGGGGACTTGATAATATGGGTAAATGTAGTAACCACATTGTTTTTTCATGTGAAACCTTCATAAGAGTGTATATCAATAATACCTTAATTAAAAAAAAGAAACTATCAAAAAAAAAGATTTAGATATAAATTTTTATTGACTAGCAGAAGCTGTCTACACTACTGGTTGTGCTCCTTTTTGGACTTCCTAAAATAACAAATGAATGGGCTTAATCATTATAGACCATTTGCAACTCTTTGAACTGAATGGATATATTTTAGCACTTTTTGTTGTGGGTAATAGTGGATGATATAAAATTTAATCTCCTTCGGTGTTTGTGTCTGGTGCATGTGCAATTTCTTCAGCACCAGAGAACCTTTCAGAGGCATTCTGTCGATACAACTACCTGACAGTCATTTGTATTTGTAAACTGTGCATTTGGCACCTGCTGGTCTCTGTTGCATTGGAGCTAGTGGGGAGCCGAAATGGGTGTACAATGAAGTTATTGGTTGGTACATCTCAGTGGGAGTTATTGAAGGGAAGAAACAGCACTTGCAGGACCTCAGTAGAGAATAAGAAGAAAGACTGGTAATATTAATACAAGCCAGCTATTCTTTTCTACTAAAAAATAATGATTTAAAAAGTCAATTCTACTAAAGGAATTACAGTGTTTGTGGAAGTGCACTTTAATTATTTTAACAGATATGAAAAACAGAATTTTTATTTAAAATACATAATTAATTAAAAACCAAGACCTCAGTGAAGACACACTTCATGTGAGCAGAAATACACTTTAAGACAAGTGAAAAAATGCTTAATTTCTGAAGAAATGTAAATTAAAATGCAGGTGTCTCTGATCAAATTAACAAAAACTATTAAAAAAGACAGATAACACTGGCACAGAGCAGTTAGACAGGCAGCAGCAAAAATTGATGTTTTGTGATATAATTTGCTTGCACTTTGTCAAAAGTTCTTATTTTAACCCAGTGTAAATGGTCCCTAATGATAGTCTGACTTACAATTTTTTGACTTTATGATGGTGTGAAAGCAATATGCATTGTACTTTGAATTCTGATCTTTTCCAGGGCTAGTAATATGCAATAGGAGCCTCTATCATGATGCTGGGCAGCGGCAGCGAGCTGCAGCTCCCAGTCGGCTGTGCAATCACGAGGGTAAACATTTACAACCATTCTCACCCATACGGCCATTATTTTTCACTTTTAGTACACTATTCAATAGAATTACATATATTAGTCAATACTTTATTATAAAATAGGCTTTGTGCTAGATAATTTTGCCCAACTGTAAGATAATATAAATACCTGAGCATGTTTAAGGTATGCTAGGATAAGCTATGATGTTTGGTAAGTTAGGTGTATTAAATGCATTTTCAACTTAATGGTATTTTCAATTTATGATGGATTAATTGGGATACATCCCCATTGTAAACTGAGGAAGATCTGTACTACTTTATTAGGTACAACTGAAGGAAATAAGTTCAAAGAAGAAAGTATGATATATAAGTCTGCTTAGCTTTATAATGGTCTTTTTTTACTACAGTGCATGTGTCTAAACTGCAAACTTGCTCATACCATCATTGGTAATTAGGGGAATGATTTCAGTATAAAGTAAGTTATGTTGGTCCCTGTGTTATTTTCCTCAGAATGTTTTGAAGCCATCAAAGAAAGCCTTTTCAATATTAAAGTGAATGCCTTCATGGTATATGAAGACCTCCAAAAAAAAAAAAGCCAGTTTCACGGTTTGAGAAATGCTTTGCTTTCACAATGTTAAGCTATCCAGCGGAGCTGCCCATGTGGTTGAATAAGTTGTGAAGAAATTTCCCCATTTTTACAAAAACCAAAAAACATGAAAAGTTGTACACTCATTTATTTTGTTAAAACTGGTTCTGTTGGCATGAACGCCCTCAAAGATGTCACCTCAAAAGAGGACTTACAACCTCCAGGTTAAGGCTACAAAGAAGGATCACCTGGTTTACACAGGGCTCAATGCTGGTAGTGGCTGAAAAGTGCTAATGTTCTTGTTCTAGGCTTTTAGTAGTATTCTGGCTACAAAGCTCCACAGTTATAAGTGGTTAGCCCCTAACACTATTTTTCTCTTGAGCCCTATTATTTTTAGTGTGATTTTGCAAAACATAAGGCTTTTTTGGTCACGTATATTAAGGAAAATACATAAATGCCCAACAATAATAAGAATTAAGTTTTAGGACAGCATCTTGATAAACTCATGTTAAAATGATAAGCACAGAAATTTCTGTGAAGTAAGTGTTAGAGCTTGAACACAAAACTGACTAGATACCATGATTTCAGTTGTATAAAACTATTCAAAATATACTTGGCGTATAAATAGTTATGATGCGATTGGAGGTAAAATTAAATTTTTTTATTGTTATGAATTGGTAAAACAGAAGTAAAAGTAAGTTCATGTTAACAGTTTAAGCTAAATTTTTATTTGACTTTGGTTTTAGAATTCCTGGAAAACTCAAGCAGTTCGTGTTTGACTTACATTCTGGAAAACTACACAGAGAATTCCACCATGGTCCCGACCCAACTGATACAGCCCCAGGACAGGTGAGGCTCTTGCTTTTCAGTGGGAGCTCTTCTTTTTTTCTTTTTCAGTTAGTCTTGAAGAGGATGTAAGGCTGCTGCATAGATTTCAGTTTCTGCTCTTAAATGTCTTTGTAAAGAAGTCTGAACAGACTCTAGATAATATACAAATTGTTCCTTTAAAATTTTTAAAACTATAGATCTTCAGAGAAGTTGTAAGAATGTTACAGTGTTATTTCTTGATCATATGAACTAAGGTGGTGTGAATATATCCTCTGTGGAATATGGCTAAAAGGGTTAAATACAGTTGGCTTCAAATAGAAGTAGAAGATAGAAAATGGAAGCAGGTAGATCAGCAAATAAACCAGTGGATTCCATTAATTGTTCAAGCCTTCCTCTGTGGCTGGGATTGACCACAGTATAAAGAAAACAATGATTTGATATTCTTGCTAAATCATTTTAAGAGCTCCTCACCAATACAGTATTCATAATGCTCAAAACTTACCGTTTCCATCTGCAATTTAGAATGCTTGACAACTAGTCAGCAAAATTTTGTATTTGCTTTTTATATTTTTTAACTTTAGAATTTTACCATTTCTACCTTGTAACTTCTGTTACAAGTAATTTCTAAGTTCCCACTTTGTTTCAACACACTTAAATTTACATTTTGATGCAGTATTGATTGGTGTCATGTTGAGAGGAAGATGATCTATAACTCTTATGCTCAGAACTTCACTACTTTGTCCAAAGAACATCCACATATAAAAGAAAAATAAAAACTGAGTTTTTCTTTAAGAGTCAAATTAAGTTGAGAATCAAGAGTTCCTTTAGGAAGCTAATGTGCTTTTTCTTTGAAATCTGAGATCAGATTTTTCTCTGATAATTAAGCAACAATCAAAGCTGGAAAACTGTTGGCAATAACCCAAAGGTATTTTCCTCAGAAAAGTAGGTCTGCTTATGCTTAGTGTTTTATCAGGGAAAAGACGTAGCTTACCATTATTGTATTACCCTGATTTATTTCAACTGTCCATTAGACAATGAATTCCTTGTACTTAATAGTAATATAATTTCCAGCTTTCTTAAACCAACATATATCTTAGCCAAAAATAAAAAATGTATTGGGGAAGAGGAACATGACAGTAAAATGGGAAGTTTTAGACATTTTGCTTCCCATTATAATGGTAATGTGTCATTACATATAGTATGTAATCTAAGCACTGTTCCTGTGTTAACTACAGGGGAGGGTCATGTTTGCTCTTAAGCTCACAGCATAGAGATAAAGGATATGCTATACTGCCTTTTCTCCGAAATTCTTGGAAGTCACTCTTACATAGTTCCATTGTATATTTTTGTCTGCTGTTGATATACAAGTAAAATACTAGAGAAATTAATTTCTTGCAGCATTGAAGTGTTTGTTTTCCTCATGTCAACTAGTTTTGATAACTTTTGGCATCCAGGTAATTGCTCAGTAAGAGCAATTATTTTGCTATTTTGGTATTGTAGCTTATTTACAGAGTAGAGACCTTTAATTCTCTTAGCGGGAAGGGCTGAGTCCACTAGTCAGGGTTGTGCTGCTTCTACAGAATAGGAAAGCACCCAGGTGTCGAGTCTTCTGTTTCCTTCCACCACACTTTGGGAACTGTCAACAGATGCATAGTTGATGGCTCTGTGGCAGCTGTGCCCTGGAGAATCTGAGTGAGGGCATTTGAAATGGGGAAACCAAGATTTCAATCTTAACTCTTGGTTTTGGCACCCAGTTAGCTATCTTTTATTATTAAACAAATAATTACAGGGTAACTATCATTCATTTAATAACTCTTATTAAAATATTTTAACTCCATAAAATATATCGATATAAAAATGTTCTATTCTTTCTCTTATAGCAAGTCCAAGATGTAGCAAGCAGTCCACCTGAGAGCTCCTTCCAGAAACTAGCGCCCAGTGAATATAGGTATACTTTATTGAGGGATCGAGATGAGCTTTAAAAACTCAGACAATTTGCAAGCCTTTCAAACAGCAGCATCAACTTACATGGTGGAAATAGTAAACCTATATTTTCATAATTCTATGTGTATTTTTATTTTGAATAAACTGAAAGAAGTTTTGTGTTTTTAATTTTTTTCTCCCCCCGACTCAAAATGCATTGTCATTTAATATAGCCTCTTTTTAAAAATCTGCTAGGGTTAAAAAAAAAAAATCAGAGGCCTATCTTTGCTTTAAATCTGTCCTGTAAAAATTTTATAACTCAAGTGGAAGGTGACCAGAAGCATACCATTAACTTGCACTGCTAGGTTAGGGAGGACTTAGGGATATTTCCTGTGTAGTATGTGCTTTTCTTTTTTTTCTTTACATATGATCAGTTCTGTTGGTATTTTCATTATCACATTTCTCAAAGCTAAGGGGGTATATATTCTGGATACTTTGTGGGGGGGAATAAATTAAAATTTTCACACTGTGTACTGTGTTTTACTGATTGGTCAGATACTGCTTATGAAAATTCCAGTGGTATTTTTTTTTAATTCTTAATGTGTAATTTATACTATGAAGAAGAGGAGTGCCATGCCATAGCCATATTTGGCAGGAACTGTCCTTAAGAATAAGAAAAAGAAGTGTTGTTAAATTTGTGTGTTTGTCTAACAAAGTGGTATGGATGGCATTCAAAATTTTGAATTATACCTAAATCTGGGAAAGTGAGATACTAGTGGAGCAGATTACCAGTGTTATTAAACTAGATGACTTTTAAGCTTCTTCCTATCATGACACTTCATTTTCCAAAGACAAAAACCTGCAGAGAAATTGTATTAAAATAATTGTAACCTTCTATCTTGTAGACTCTCGTTATAGTTGAATAGATCAAAAAGACAATAAGGCACATACTTTTTTTCCCATTGTAAAATTGTTAGAGGACCTGTTCTCTCTAAATTCCCTAGGCTTGCAGTGTACAGTCAAATGGGTCCCTGTGCCAGGCTCCAGTGCTGCCAGGGAACAAAACCAGAGGGAGAAGACCCTCCGTGTCGGATCAGGAAGCCCAGTGCCAGGGGATAGGTTCAAAAATGACTTTCCTCTGAGCCTGGGTTGGTGCTATAGGCCAAGAGTCATTTTATACTTGGAGTCCAAGTCAATCCCAGTTCGGGGACAGATTATTTTTAAGCTCAAAAGGCTGATATGTGCCATTATATGTAGTATGTAATATATGTAACATCTTCCAATTCCTTTAAAATAAAGTGAATATTTATAATGGATATTTAATGATTTTTATTTAAAATAAAATCAGCCTAGGATTCTTATGCATGAAACCCATGATTTCATTCAGAATAGGTGTTGTTAATAAGTAATAAGGGGCATGTGTAGTATATTTTACAGGGTTGTTAGAACTGGAAAAGCAGGACAGAGCTCCCTAAAGGTTGGGGCTGAATTCTGTTCTCGTCATTGGTTTTAATTAATAACTTTTAAATTAGAATTGTAGCCTTCAGGTCAGAGGATGGACCAGATCTGAGGCACTCAGAGTAAAAATTCACAAACATTCAACAAGCTAGCACAAAACCAAAAGCAGCATATGCATTTTGGCTATAATAAATCTATAGTCCTGGAAGTGGCTTTCAAAAAGTAAAAGATAACACTGAAGTATTGGGTTGCAGAATGCTGGCTTGAGAGCAGTTAGGAAAAAGGCCTCAAGGAGTACATGTTCAGTGTGATCTAAGATAATGAGTGGCTGTTTAAAAAGTGAGTGGATTTGGGGCGGTGCCGTTTAGTATTTATGCATATTGGGACTCAGGCTCTAACCCTGCCACTATCATTGTCTTTAGGCTGTGAAGCCATTGAGGGCAAGGATACTGAATTTTATGGCTATATCTCCAGTGTCTAGCATTTCTGAACACCTAGTAGTGATCATCAAATGCAAAAAGTGACGTTGGGTAATTTTTGTAGCCCTAAAGGGAGTACTCATCAGGACTTGGTGCACAATTTTATAGAGTCATTAACAAGATCAAGTGTAAAACAGCAAAACACATGAGAAAAAACAAGTTATTGCCATAGGGCTAGTGCATGGTGAGGGTTGGATGGGAGGAGGAGGTGTGGCTAGGGAAATGAGAAAGGAAGTTGGAGAAAGACACTGGAACTGATTGTACAGGTCCTTGTATGCCACACTAGGGCCTTGTGCTGGCTCTTACAGGCAGTAGAGATCCATCAACAGATTTTTTTTTTAAACAGGGAAGTATGTTCATACCCAAGTTTGAGAAAGAATACTGGGCAACAGGTATAGGTATGATAAAATGAGTCTAGCAGAGGAGAATGGCCAGACCGAGGACATAAACAGCAGAGACAGCAAAGATGTAGATACCATGGGGATTTGTCACCAGCTAGATGTACAGAGAGAACTTCAGTAATCTGGAACTCATAATTTTGAATTCCTCCCCTCTGAACCATGAAACAGACTATTACAGGTGAAGTCTTCTCACTTTATCCAATCTACTCGGCCTCAGGCTTGTCAGCTGTGGAGAGAGGGGATGTAAGACTGAGAACACAACTGAGTGACAAAATCAAAATAGAAGCAGTCTGTTGTGTTTATCAGCCCATTACCTTTTCTAGTTTTTCAAAAATTGTTCTAGTATTAAGAGAGGGACCGTGAAAGGATGAAAATTTTCTTTAGATAAAATTCTGAACTTAAAAAGTTAAATGAACCTAGAAAGGATGCTAGAGAATGGGCATCTAAAGCATCTCACAGAGAATTCTCTGCTGAAGTTGTCAGAGATCACATACAAAGGAACGGAAAACTTGCATAGTAAAGGTCAAAAAAAGGAGGGTGAAAGAAATAGTGTTTAAAATGTTAAAGCTGAGAATGAACTTAAATTTGCAAAAAAAAAAAACAATTGCCAAGAATGCGTAAAAAAAAAACCTAAGGGCAAAAAGAAGAATGGATAAAGAAGTATAATGGGTTAACAATCAGGAAAAGCAGAATAACTCAATTTTTATTTTTATTTTCTCTGACAAGGAGATTTGGTCTGGCTGGACACAAGATGACAAAACCACAAAAATGAGAAGTAAAATCTTGCCACAATTAAATAATTTCAGGACCTTGGGCCCCAACTTTGGCATCCCTGAGAGCTGTTAGAAATTGCAAATACTTTTGATTAGCAGCTATTACGGTTTTTTGAGAAACCATGGAGAACAAAGTGACAAGGCTGGAAATGGACAAAGAGTATTCCAGTTTTCAAAATTTTAGGTTAAATGGCATTAGCTATTTTTCTAAATAAAACATCTCATGAGCCAAACTGAAATGTTAGTAGTCTATATTTGGGGGAAGATTTAAATAGGTGTAAAGAATAAAACAATTTTAAAGCCCACTATTTAATGACCCCGAAGACAAGTTGTTTCAGGATTAAAATTGTCTTATGTGGAATATAATTGTTTTATGTGTTAAAAGTTGGATAGGACCTCTGCTTGGCAACTGTTTTTTAGATGTGTTTGAATTTTTGTATGTATTTCCAAGTAATAAAACTATATTTATAAAATATTTCTATATTTAAGAGTTTTTGCTAATTCACTTTATAAAATCGTATTGTGAACATTTTACTCCGTATCAGAGTCACAAGCTTTTCTAGTTTTAAAGTTAATTTTTAGATTTAATCGTACTTGAATCAGAATGGGAAGCTATCTGAATCCATGTGTTCAATACTCAAACCCAGCCTTTAGTTGAACTGCCAGAGCTCCCTTTTACAGAGCACATTGGGAAAGGGCTGGCCTATCCTTAGTTAAGTTCTGGAGTCATTTGCAAGAGGAAAAGTGCAGCTTACAAATTGCTTCTCTAAAATTGCCTTCTTCCCTTCCCTTCCCTTTCCCCTTCCCCCATATTGCCTAGTAAATAAACTTCTATCCATCCTTCAATGCCCAGGACAATTATCACCCCCGTGGTCCCACAGCCCTTTATGTACCTACCCAGTCTAATACGAAGTTGGAAGTGTGTGTATGTCTTTTCCTTACCCCCAGGGCATTCACCCTGGAAGCAGGAATTCCTCTTTGTATTCCCGGACACCTAGAGCACTGTGAGTGATCGATAAAACTTGATGGAAAAAAAAAAGCCAAATCACATAATAAATAATGAACAAATGAATGAATAAAGGACAAAGCATCACCATAACTGGAATAGGCTCTGTGGGTCAACTGTGAATCCCAAGTTATCTGATGTCAGTCACCTTTAATCCTATATCCTAAATTGGATACGAAGTCCTGAAAGTTGCAGCCTAGAATGAAACCTTACATCAACTCAGAGATACGTAACTATCAGAATGACACTTGGAGTGCCCTCTTGGATAATGCAGTCCTGCAGAGATGCTGGGAACTTTCCTGTGAAGGCTACAGGTTTTCTGTGAGGTAGATCTGCTTAGTCACAGCCTTGTGGGAGAAGAGAGTAGCGAGCTGACAAAATACGATGTGTGATTTACAAAACACCATACGTTTTTTTATCTACTGTTGCCAGGCTGAGGATACAACAGTGAACAAGAGATTGCTTCTACTTGTCATGGAGCTCAAAATTGAGTGAAGGAGCAAAATAGGTAGAAACATGATAACAGAACGTTGTACAGGCTATGCTGAGAGCTAACCATAGGGGTAAGGATGTGTGTGTACAGCCATGGGGCCCCCGGGAACCTTCCTACAGGAAGTGGGGTTTAGGAACCGAAAGAGCTACTCTTTCCTAAACAGGCTCCTTTTCCCCTCCGGGAGAATTGTATTAATACAGGCTGTCATTATTCTCTATTGTAATAGCAAACCGCTGCTAGGTAGGCCACTGGTTGCTTCTCTCCCAACTCAGGGCCACTCAGGTGATCCCAGACTTGCTGTGCTTGTCCTGTGCTTGCTTGTTGGATGAGTGCCAGGGAGGGAGCCGTACGCCCACTCTCTTGATGCTGTGGGTAAACCTGCCTACGTGGGATTAGATCAATCATATATACTATGATTGGGAAGGAGCCTACAGCAGGGCGCCCCTGGCTATGCACAGTGAGGAAACAGAACACCTACCCCGACTTACCAATTCTTCATGTCTTCATGTGCATGGCTTTCTGATTGGGACACGGTTTAATGGTCCATTTCAGGAATTTTCTAGAATTAGAAAGTAAATTCTCTGGTCTGTGGCTTCTGTAATCCAACTTTACCCCTTAACAAATTAGACTTTAGGGCAAACTCAGTGTTCTGGCTCCTTGTTTCCTGATTCCACAAAGATTATTGGTAGTACTTTACATCTACATTTCCCACTGACCTTACAATGTCTTTACATGAGCCTAGAAATGATAAATTCTTTTAAAACACACATGCCTTTTTTTTTTTTGAACTCCACATTTGTCTTCATTGCCCTTCTAGTCAGGATGACCATGTAAATTTTTCATTCAAACCAGGACATTTGAGAGTGAAAAGAAGCATTAGTAATAATTTCACCAGGACAACAGATGTAAATCAAGACTGTCCTAGAAACTGGAATGTATGATCACCCTACTGACCAGATCTCACACACTTTCATGTTTGGCTATCATTCTCAACAGAGAAGAAAAAGATTCACCTTCTACCAGGTATCTGTCATTACTATCACCTTCTTAACAGCTTTAAAAAAATATCATTTTAAGAATTTTTGGCATTTCTATCAAGTCTGATCTCGGTTTAGGTGTCTCCCTAATAATATTCATGTAGGTACATGATACTTTTTAATTAATGTGCCTTTCCTTTAAGCTTTGGGAAAAAAGAGTAATGATTACAATAATAATAATAGGAACTAAGATTTGTACAGTTACTATATATAAGCTAGGCACCATTCTAGGCACTTAATATGTATCATTTCTTTTAATCTTCATGACCACCCTATAAGATGGCCAAGGTACCCATGCGGAAGGGGAGATGCAAGGAGGGGAAGGCTAAGAAGTCCTGAGTTTTCTGACTAACCCAGATAAATAAGCAGCAATCTATTATGAACAATTAAACCTAGAGGAAAGAAAGGGAACTAACATCTGTGTGGATTAGTAAGTACCAAGCACTTTATTCCTTTCATTCCTATCAACTCACTGAGAGACTGTTTGCTGGAATAAGGACTTGAACCTGAGTATTAGAAACCGTGGTTCAAATCCTATCAAATGCATACCTCTTAACAAAGGTAAACTCAAGGTGGATCAAAGACCTGAATGTAAGTCATGAAACCATAAAACTTTTAGAAAAAAACATAGGCAAAAAGCTCTTGGACATAAACATGAGCGACTTCTTCATGAACATATCTCCCTGGGCAAGGGAAACAAAAGCAAAAATGAACAAGCGGGACTGTATCAAACTGAAAAGCTTCTGTACAGCAAAGGACACCATCAGTAGAACAAAAAGACATCCTACAGTATGGGAGAATATATTCATAAATGACGTATCTGATAAAGGGTTGACATCCAAAATATATAAAGAACTCACGCACCTTAACAAACAAAAAGCAAATAATTCAATTAAGAAATGAGCAGAGGACATGAATAGACACTTCTCTAAAGAAGAAATTGAGATGGCCAACAGGCACATGAAAAGATGCTCCACATCGCTAATCATCAGAGAAATGCAGATTAAAACCACACCAGTGAGGATGGCCAACATCCAAAACACAAACAACAACAAATGTTGGCGAGGATGTGGAGAAAAGGGAACCCTCCTACACTGCTGGTGGGACTGCAAATTAGTTCAACCATTGTGGAAAGCAGTATGGAGGTTCCTCAAAAAACTCAAAATAGAAATACCATTTGACCCAGGAATTCCACTCCTAGGAATTTACCCTAAGAATGCAGCAGCCCAGTTTGAAAAAGACAGATGCACCCCTATGTTTATCGCAGCACTATTTACAATAGCCAAGAAATGGAAGCAACCTAAGTGTCCATCAGTAGATGAATGGATAAAGAAGATGTGGTACATATACACAATGGAATATTATTCAGCCATAAGAAGAAAACAAGTCCTACCATTTGCAACAACATGGATGGAGCTAGAGGGTATTATGCTCAGTGAAATAAGCCAAGCCAAAAAGGACAAGTATCAAATGATTTCACTCATATGTGGAGTATAAGAACAAAGAAAAAATACTGAAGGAACAAAACAGCAGCAGACTCACAGAACCCAAGAACGGACTAATAGTTACCAAAGGGAAAGGGACTGGGGAAAATGGGCGGGAAGGGAGGGATAAGAGGGAAAAAGGGGCATTACGATTAGCAGATGTAATGTTGGGGGGGCACGGGGAGGGCAGTACAACTCAGAGAAGACAAGTAGTGATTCTATAGCATCTCACTACGCTGATGGACAGTGACTGTAATGGGGTTGGTGGGGGGGACCTGATGAAGGGGTAGTTTAATAACCATAATATTGCACACGTAATTGTAGATTAATGATACCAAAATAAATTATATATTTAAAAAATCCTGTCAAATGCATACCTCTTAACTTTAGTCCTATCCTTGCCTAATTCCAACCTCTGCTTCCCTGACAGAGCTATTAAATTCCTGCTGCTACTCTACAACAGTAGGCCATCAGATTGTAAATCGTTCTTGGGTCCCTACTATTCTGACTCCACCAATCCTGTGGTAAAACAGAACATAAACCCAGTTTTTCCAAATCATTTCTTCAATGACCAGGTCCTACATCCTCTCTTACAAGTCATGACTTAATTGGAAAGAGAGAAATATCTTTACCTCCAAATTCTGAAATTTTCAATTCATGACTTCCACGTCCTAGAGATGTTTTCCAGATTTCTTCTCTTGCATAATTTATTCCTATGTTAATATACAAAAGTGAGTACTGAGCACAGGTTCAGCATATCTTAGAAAGCTTTTTCACATTTCAGTACACATCCTTGAAAGATGGTGGAATGCACATGCTATGACCTCCTCACTTATCTGGGAGTAGCGAGTGTCTAGTTTCTTCCCCTTCTCCTCACTAAACTTCATGTCAGGGAACACTCCAAGAAGCAGAGGAGATGGTACCTACCCTGAAAGAAGTTTATAATCTAGTTAGGGAGATCACACCACCACAAATGAAAAAATTATCTACCTATGAATTTGTAACATATTGCCGAGTTAGCCACAAGTGAAAATGGGAGCCACTGACTTGCAGTAGTCAAGAAATATTCATTTAGAGATGGAAAACTGGAGCACGAAGGTCTTAGACATTAAAAGGTAAATTTCATGACTTCTCAGTGGGTTTCAATAAATATTCATGGAATGAATGGGAGGACAGGAAGAAAGCAGGCATTCAATATCATGTAGGGGATTTCACAGTAGAGAGGCCAGAAAGCACAAATAATTTCTTACATGTGGAAAAGAAAAGCAAATACACCAAGAACCCAGGCAAATGTGAGGTTTATTACTAACTTCTCTGGGACAAGGGCAAAAACGAAGAACTCAGAGAGGTATAACTGTCTTATCTGATAAAAAGCAATATATTAATTCCTTTAAACAAAGAATATATAAAATCACTGGTATTTTACATCTACCCAGCTTCATCATTCAAAATATGTAATTCCTTGGTTTTCTCTAAGCACACTATGCTCTTAATGATTCAAACCCTTTCTAAATGCAATTCCTCTGCCACTTGAAAGCCCACAAGTCCTACTTTAGTTAGGCATATAGGGCAGACTGCTCAAATAAATACCCTGCTTCACAGAGCCTTCCCCTTCTTTTCCAGGCAGAGCTAGTCCATTCTGTGCCCTCATATTACTTTGTTCAGTCCTCCCTGAGCGTACTTACACCCTGTACTGTCATTTCCTTGCTTTAGGTATCTAAATTCATTAACTGGATTGGTGTGCAAAGGTAGATTCTACAGATCTAATATTTTTCTATGTATGTCCTTGGCACTCAACAGACAACAGGCATTCAGTTAAGTGTTGAATGAGTGACTTTATTGCATGTTTCCTTATATAAGCACCACTCAGCAACATAATAAATAAGCTAATTCAGTAAGCTTTACAGAATTTGTAGATATTCTCATCATTGGACCTTTTCTTGTGCTGACCCTTGCTAACACCAAGGGTTTAACAATAAAATGGAAAATATCTGTAGGGGGCTTAATTAAGGAAACCCAGGTAAACATCTTTTTAGTGACTAACCTTAATACAAGAAAATCTCAAGTACTTGAGAAATGTATGGGTATGTACTATTGAGTATTTTTCTCATATATTTATAAGTCAAGCTTCTCACAGGAGATGGACAATGGCCCATTGAGGCTGGAGTATCTATGCTACAGAAGAAACTCCTCATGCTTTGCCTATCAGGTGCACAGGTGACAAGACTGACATTGCTCTGGAGGTTAAGAAATTGAATGCAATTTCTTCTGGAGGAATACAGAATTTCTTTTCCTTAGTAAAAAATCTCAGCTGACTAGTTTTACAAATTCTATTATTACATTAATTATTTTAGTCTGGAAAAATATAAGCAGAGCTCATTACTAGTTCACACCTTCACCAGAGCAAAACCATAAAATCATTTTTGTGGACTGTCTGATTTTCAGCGGCATTGTCAGATGGCGAGTAGTGAGTTTGAAGAGATAAAGCTGGGGACAAAATATGGAAGGCCGTGAATGCCAACCTAAGGGATTTGAACTTTTATCAGGCATTCACTGGCAGCCACAGAAAAGATTTCAGCAGACCTGGCTCTCCTTCCTGCAGCAATGATTGGAGGAATGGCTTAAAGTTAGCAAAGATGAGTTAGGAGGTGTGAGGTAGTAGTCTTTACTAGAGTGATGACCATGAATATATTTAAAAACAGATGCAACTAACATTCAAAGAATTGAGAGGACCCAGTGAGAGGGCAGATATAAAGAATGGAGGATGCCAAGTTGGTCACCACTAAGGTTTAGGGTTGGGGAATCTCTGGCTGGAACAGGAGAAGGCAGCCACCCTTGACAAAATGCTCATTACAGGAGACAAAGCCAAAACTAGAACTTGATCTCCTGATTCCCCATCCAGTTCTCTTTCCACTGTAGCTGCCTGATTTGGAACGCTAAAGCTGGTCTGGAAGACCACAAGCCTCGAAAGGCAGCTTGACATGGCATGACAAAAACTCAGTTAAATTACTTTGAGGATTTTTTTTTAGACGATGGTTATAATTCTAGGTTTTGTGCTAACTGGCTTTGATTTTGGGCAAATTATTTGCCTTTGACACCTTTTATGTTTTTATTTCAATTTATTTCTTTTGTTAATATTGCACAGATGTATTTCTTGACCCCCCCCCAAATAATTCTCTTTGATGACAGTGATATGGATAACATGTAGATCTTTTACCATTGATTATTTACAATACCTAAGAAGTTTCTCTGTAAAAGTGTCAAATTACTGAATATAAACAGAACCACCTGTTAGAAACAAAATGTAGTGTTAATAAAAAACACAGACAAAACCTGAACTGTTTATGTTCATTTAGGCTAGCAGGAAGCTGCCCTTTTACTAGGCCTCTGACTACTTGAGAACATTGTCTAACATGCCTAAGTACCAAAGAGCCACAGCCATGTTATACTTTTTTTTTTTACAAGAGAAAAAAATTGTCCCATTTCACAGGAGAACTTTTCCCCAGGCTTTTTTTTTTCATTCTCCCCACAAAAGATTTCATGTGGCAGCAATGGAAGGGCAAAGGGGACCCTGAGAAAGACCTTTCCATTTTAAAGTTAACTAAAACATGGCTTAGTTTGTTTCTGTACTTCCACTGGAGAAAATGTTGCATGCTATGTATTTATATCTCAGGTTTCCTCAACTTCCTGTGACTGTATCACCAGTATTCAGTCCCTACTCCTGGGCAAACCAGTTATGGCACATACAGGCAGGCAGGCAGTCCACAGAGGAAGGGCTTTGGACTCCTAGGCTTCTCTCTTTACAGCACTCAGCTTCAGTCTGGCCTAAAAGTTCTTGCTCCAGGAACTCTGGCCAGCATACCCCTATCTGAGAATCCTTACAGGCTCCAGCATAGGTGGGTGGGAGAACTAAGCAAGCAGAAGAAAAGCAAAACTGAGGAAGGGAGGAGAGGTCATAAGGACAAGATAAACACTGAGATGGCTTTTTTATGTGATTTGCAAAATGTCTCTGGAGGCAATTCCAAAAGAAGAGTTTCAAACATGTTCCAAGCTATACTAGCATCGCTATAGTACGTGCACGGCTTCCCAAGAGCACTATTTTAAAGACAATGATCATTTGATTTGATAGTTTGACAGATTTGTCTTAAAAAAACAATAGAGTTTATATTTTTTAATTAAGTATAAAAAGCACTGTTTAAGTGATGGCTATAACCCATGAGTATTATCAAGAATATAAAGAAGTTTGTAGGTTGTATGGGTAAAATGGGAACAGTTTTAATTTTATAGTCTAAGGACCAAATTCAGCAGAAGGTACTGGCTATTGTTAAAAACCGAGGCTGCCAGACACTTCATGAGGAAAGAGATTAAAAAAAAAAAAGAGTGTAAATGAATGACTCACATCCATTTTATATATAGAAGCAGCATAATATGAGAGTAATAGAAGTTTTTGTAGTTCAACAAACCTAGGATTCTGGCTTCACCCTTTTGTAGTTGAACAACCTTCTGCAAATTATTTAACTTCCCTGAGACTCATTCACTGTACCTGTAAAATGCCTAATGAAGTGCCTGGCAACTAGAGCATATTCAATAAATATCAGTTCTATAAGTATGTTTTTATTTTCAAACTAAGGGTTGCAACCCATTGGAGATTATGAAATTAATTTAGTAGGTTGCAACCAGCATGTTTTAAAAACGGAAACAATAAGTGTTGCTCCATTTATGCATATGCTAAGTTTTGACATAAATGCATTTTTTTACTCTGGTTTACAACCAATAAGTTTCAAAGTCTCTAGAGAGAAATTCTCAGATTATTACATCAAAAAAATCTTTAGGAGGGCTGCTTTTATCCAAATGAGCCTCTATAAATTTTAAGAACTTAGGGTGATCTTTACCTTCTAACTTGTTTGAGTAAAAATAAGACACGAATCATAGAGAAGATGAACTTAATGTGATACTGGAGGACATTAAATGCAATTTTAAGATTGGCTGTGTCATACTGACTGCTTTATACTTCAGAACATTTTAATGTTTATAGGTTTGTACCATTTATAATCAAGTTGATTAAACACTTCTAGAAATTTCTATAAAAAGTTGGCTATTAGGTTCTATTATGGGAAAATTAAATACAATTTATAAATAACTTTAAAATTATAAAAAATTTTAAAAGGTCTGTAACTTGCCTAAACATGAAGACTGCTAGAGTAATATATTCCAATCCTGATGAGTAGTAAAAATCAAAGGCCTATATGAACACATACAGTGGTGTCTCCCACTTTAGTAAACAAGATCCCCAAACAAAATATAAGCTTCAATTACAGGCCTCTTCTCTCCTTCAGGTCCTGATGTAAAACCAACCTGATAGTGGTAATGAGTGCCTAATGCTGTTAAAATGGTGGGCTAAAAAAAGCATAGCCAATTTTGAGTTGGCAGAGTAGGAATAATATACAGTGATGAAGACTGGACCATGCTGAAGGGCAGAACACTAGAAATTACAGAATTAAATGATATACCTGAATCTTGATGTAACTTTATCCTAAATTTATAATTTTAGCTGACCAGGGCAGATTGGCCATCATTAGAATCACCCATAGGACTGAAGTTTTGGAACTTTGTTTTAAATAACACCCCAGGTGAACTGGATCCTCATTCTGGTTTGAACACCCTGTGTTAAAGGGACAGCAAGAATCAGAAAATAGAAAAAAGGTAGACTTCAAAAATTATCCCAACCCTACAGGTACCCAATATCAAATTCTGGGTCATAATCTGACACTTACTCAAAGTACTTCCTTCGTGGTAATATATTAAAGATACAAGTCAGCAGGTAACAATAATTGATATTTTCCAGTTATTTAATGACAGTAAGAAATGATGCTCTCTCATTGCAATTTGTTGGTGAGAGTCAAAAGAGTATCAAAGAGAAAGGTCTCTTCAGATACAGAAGTAAAAGGTAGCAATCAATAAAAGTTATTAAGAGAAAACTCAGCAAGAGAGAACTGATAAATCATTGAACTGCCTGATGAATCTGTTGGCTCCTGAGCACAGACAGCTCACACCTTCTGTGGTGCAGGTCCCCATTCCTGTCCTCAGAAAAAGAGCGAAGAGTAAGGCAAAAGGTGGTTCCTTCCTATTTCAGATAAGTTGGGGATACAGGATGAGGCTGCCTGTAATCTTATAATTCCTTTTTCTAAATTTAAACCATTTTGCTATTTGAGATAGACATTTGGTGGGGCTGGGCTATACTTGCTGTTAATGTCAAGTGTTGGGATTAGCACCACAAATCCTTCATCAGGACTGGGTCTTGGCACTAGGCTTTGCCCATCATCTTGTATGGGAGAAAAGGCAAGCAAGAATGCCATTCTTGGGAAGAAATAGCAGCTGTGAAGAGTGAAGAAAAGCACGGGAGACAGCAAAGCCTGGTGAAAAGGATGGTAGTAACGCAAGCGAGGTAGAAAACTAGTTCTTGTCTCCCCCAAGGGCCAGAGGAAAAGACTTAGGGTCCAGAGATTCCCTGTGGGGCAGGTACACCAGGCCTTGAAACTGGAAGATGCCCCAAGAAATAATCTGGTATGTTCGCCCTGTTAATTTTAGACCTCAAACTCTAACAATGTTGGAAATATTTGGAGATTTCTTTATCTTTTCTTTTTCTGTTCTTTTTCCTTCTTTCTTTTTCTTTTTACTTAGAGGTTATAGGAAAGATGAATGGAGGTGGGAAATAGAAGAAAGCAGATTATGAGAAAATCCTCATTACACACCTAGGTAGAATTCAAAGAACTTCTCAGAATTACAAGGGAGGGAAGGCAGAGGGAACTAGATCCTTGAGGTGTTAAGAGACAGGCTGACAGAGCAAGCTCACTGACTGGCTTATAAGTCTTCCTAACACTTTGGATTCTGTATTTTTTATTTAAAGAGAGGCAGAAGAAAGGGTTCAGAAAAGAAGAAAGTTTCACAAATGAACATATTTGAAAGAGAAGTTCGGTCTCTCTTTCCATTTTCTTATACTAGTAGTATCCTTCACCAGAAGATACAGGTAGACCAGACTGCAATAGGGTTCACCAAATGGACTCCATTATGTAGTTCACCTATGCTCCTCGCTAGGTCCTGACTTCCCTACTTGATAGGAGAGGCTCCTGAACTCCCATTCTTTTCTTTGCTAACAGGCCTAAATAATCTCCTATAAGATAAATTAGCATATTTATAATATGCCTAGCCTGAGGATATCTAAGTTAGGGTTATGGAAGAAATGGAAGAAACCATTTCTCTATAACCCAACATGACCACACATCTCATGTCCTTACCAAAGTTACAGGTTCGGTTTTCACATTTGCAGCAGAAAATCTGTTCCCTGGTAGTCTTTAAACTTTACTTGACAAACATTATACACCCTCAGCCCAGGCTCCTCAACCTGTAACGTCTCCATTAACACCCAGCAAACAACAAAATATGTCTACTTATCACAGGTCAACCCCCCTTGAGGGTCTACAGTCACTATCTTAACATGAACATGTTTCAAAAACTGACAGTGTCCAACAGCAGCAAAGGTCCATATTAGGATAGATACGTTGGCACCAATAATGCTGAAGTTTGGTTCTTAACTGCATTTTTTGTCAGTCTGGCTGGGAAGATCTGGACAGCTGGAAGCAAGCTTTTCCATCATTTTCTGTTTCCTTCTTTGTATCAATTTTCCACCTGTGAAGCCCAATACCCCACCACCAAGTGCAGCTGCAATTCCTGCCACTTTGAAGCCTGCAAGGAGGCCAATCGGACCCCCCACTACTCCTCCGATGAGTGCACCTGCCACAGGCAGAGCTGCCAGCTTGTATTTTGCAGCCTGCAAAAAAAGAAAAAAAATTCAATTTAGAAATTGAGTTGAGAATATCTGCCTGTGGTGATGTGCATTTTCCTCTCATTACTCCTGGCAATGCCACTTTGACTCTTGGTACATAATTAACCTTACAGATTGTAGTGGGGTTGGGGGGGTGGGAGGACCATGGGCAGGGAAAAGGACAAAGTATTCTACAGGTACTACAATTTTGCCAGATCTCAGAGCTTAGAGGAATGAGCTACAAAGAGTAGACTGCTACAAATTGGTTTTACTTGCAAAAGAATCAATCCACTAACTATCCAGCAGGCTTATTTAAATAGTTTCAGCAGCCACAGATATCCCCAAAGCTTTTGTTATACAGAGATAATTCTGTGCTGTATACCTGGGGTTAAAAGCAACATTCCCTGGAAAATAGATGGTCCCACTTCTGAGGGCTGTTATATCTTACACTTTGGCTCCTACTGGTTTCTGGCAACCCTGTCTACTCCTCTCCCTGAACCTCTGCAAATATTTCCTTGTACAGCCAAATGCCTTATAGTGGGGCTTGGTTTATCATCTCTTTGAAAAAATTTCTCTCCTGGCAGAATGAATCTCAGAGTAGAATATTACAACTGCCACTGATTTCTGGCACTACCTTTGTGTCATTTCTTCCTTATTTCCTTAATTGCTGGCTCCCTCAACATTAAAGAGAGCAGATCAATTGGGTTAATACTAGAGATTCCTGGGAGCCAGAGCACCATTGATTTGTCAGCAGGAGCAGAATCTTACCTTCCCCAAGTTTTTGGTTCCCTCTTCAACATTCACAGCAGCTCTGTTGACATGGTCTTCAATGCTGTCAATCTTCTCCTGCTGAGACTAGATGCAAAGGAATTATGAGTGAGCGTTCCTGCTGGGGAGCAGCAGTCTGCCAATACACACTATTTTAATTCCTGTAATCAGGGCCCTTGTATTGCAGCCTTGCAGTCTTAATAGCAGTTCATTAATAGCATCTGATAAACCACTTCGAAAGTACAAATTCGCTTGTCTGAAAAAAAGAGGGTTACTTAATTGTTAGGTAATAAAAAGGCGGCACCTTTATAGGAAAAAGCATCTCACATTAAAATTCATTCAAACATACAAACATATTATTTTCCAAATGACTCTACTTCCAGGAGAAAAAAAATCAAAACAAGCATTTATATGTCATATTGGGGTTGATGAAAAAAAAATCAAACAAAAAGACCTTCCTAATATTCGAAGATTCAGTTTACAACAGGCGAATTTGCCTTAGGAGTAAAAAAAGCCCTTGGATCCAGTAAATACAATTACTTTATCTTAGGAATAAGAATACAATATAGTTTGATCTACCATTGAAATCTTTCCATTTGTGATATTCAGTAGGGAGCAGTGAATGAATTTACTGTCCTGTGTTTCACACCTGTACAGTTTAATACATTTTAAACTCACAAGTTAAAATGTTTCAGATCAAATATATTAATAAAGCATTCTACATAAAACAGCAACACCTGCACTGACACAGCAGAAACTGTGACTCATGGACTCTGGCTAGAAGGAATATTTAGGTCATTGACTACTATTTTCCCCTCAGATGTGTGAAGCCTCCCTACAATGTTTCTGACAAGTGGTTACTGAACCTCTGCTCAAACATCTCCAGTGACAGGAACTCATTATTTACCACGAGAACACACTCCCACTTTTAAGTCAACTTTATTTAGACAGAATTTACATAGAATAAATTCTGTACCCATTTTAAGGTATAAGGTCTGACAAATGTATAAACCCATGTAAACACTAACACTTCAATATATAGACTAGTTTTTTTAATTCACAAAAAAAAGAAGAGAATCCTTATTTGAGTCTAGCTAAATGCCAACTGCCAGAATGACTGTGAAATAATTCAACTTTAATCCTGAAGTTATTTGATTGCCCTTATATAACTGACTTCTTCACTATACTGAAGTGGATCTAGCTAACAGTCTACTAATTTCAATCATCATTTCATAACATGAAATCCAAACAACACAGCTAATTTTTTCCCACAGTTGCTTTCTATCAGCATTATTAACATACATTCCCTTCTCATAAACCAAGTATGTACTTTTTCCCTGTTAGACCTTTGACGGTATCCCTTCATTCCTAATAGTCTCCATCACTATCCTGACATCTCTAACACAGCCCCTAAAAAAAAGTCCCTTATCACTTTCCTTCTAACATCTTTGTCAGAGGCCAATACAAGAGTGGTTCCCACCCTTGAGTGTGTGCCAGAATCACCTGCAAGACTTCTTAAAACACAGGGTGCTGGATCCCACCCCCAGTTTCTGATGCAGTCCGCTGGGGGTGAGGCCTGAGAATCTGCCCTTTCAATGAGTTTCTCAGCGATGCTGATGCTGCACGCCCACGGTTCTTGGAATTTAAAAATCACGAGTATTCATACATATCATGACAGGATTAAGGGCACAACCTTTGGTCAGATGTCCTATGTTCAAATCCCAGCACTATCACTGTGTGCCCTTGGACAAATTATTTAAGCTAAGTGTCAGTATTCTCATCTGTCAAGTGAGGATAATGATACTTACACCACAAAGAGTTGAAGTGAGGATAAAATGAGAAAGTGTCTGTAGAGTATGAGGGGAAAATAGAAAAAATCATCAGGATCTTCCCAAGAAAGCCTGGAACTCCCTTTTTTCTATAAAAAAAGTATTAAACTTTTTCCTATCCTAGTTGCTTGAAAATTCTAGGGCACCGAATAGTAGATCTCTCCTAGCATTCATTCATTCAGTTTTTATTTTCTTCAGACAATACAACTTCTTTAATGTTAGCCTTCTTTTTCCAACCCATAGACGCCTAAGTGGCAGCCCTAATAATATCCAGCTTGCTTAGATTCCTAATGCCCTATTGTTGTTTCTATTTGGGACATCCCCAACACTTTCATTCTTGCCTGAGAAAGTCTACGCTAGCAGATAAAGCACAGGTATGAAACTCTTCATCAACCTCCATATCTTAATGAGTTGAGGGGCAGAGAAAATAACCAACATGTCTCTTTTATCTTAGCTCCAAAATAACTCCATCAAGGAGGTGGAGGCTGACAGGATTACTGCCATCTCTATACCACAAGTGCTCAAGGCCTTGGGAAAATATTATTTAATCCTCCTTCCTAAAAAAGTTGGATATTGCAGCTCTATGACTTTTTTTAAGTTAAATTTAAAATTAATTTAATGATTTCCAGCACTTGATAAGGCCTGTCTCACCTTGGGGAGTAACCCAACCTATAAGAACTTATTCACTGACCTCGGGGAGCTTGCTTAAACATGGGTATGGTGATAAGGGACAGGGCATGCCAACCTCTCTCTATCCTGGGATCAACAGTCAGCCCTCAGTTGTACAGACCTGCCTTTTTCTTCCCCTATTTTGCTTGGTTTGATTCCCAAACTTTGCTTCTATCTCCAAATTCTGCTTCTTAAGTAAGAAGGACTCAATAACGTAACAATTACGTTAGGTAGCAAACCGATGCCTGAGCTGTCAATCACTGTCTATAGAATGCCAAACTAGATTCCATTCAGAGCTGAATCTGGTCACCATTTGTCCCCTATAGCCCTGGCTCCTTATGCTAGGTCAAACCATACATATATAACCTTCCCCAGCACTGGAAACCGGCTCCTAACAGCAATGGTGGCTCAGAAGACTCCTCACTTCTCTCTACCAACCTCCTCTTTCTGTTTCTGATTAGCTTATGTTTGCTTTCATCTGCCTGGGCCTCCCACATCTGTCAATTTTCAGCTCCCTTCCTGACACTTTATATTGTAGCACTTGATGTATCTTCTCAGCATCCCATTAATAATGACTTAAACCATTTATGCAGGACACTGCAGTGTTTCTCCTTTTTTAAAGGAAAAGAATTCTCAAAAGACTCTTAAGAAAATGTCTAGGGATTTCATTTTAAGAAACACTGAATTAGGTCCCCTTATCTGCCTGGGAAAATAACTGATCTTAATGAGCAACTTTACAAGCACCTAAAATTCTGAAGAAAATATGATTTATTAAGTAGAATGCAACTGGGGTATTTGAAGTCAAAACTAATGAGGAATTGTTCTTCCCTCGAATGCCTGTTGTGGATATTTGGGGGCCCACCACTCTCTGTATCATGCAATAGCAATATATTCAACAAATCCATCCCTAAATCAATTTGCATCTGTAAAAATGCCCTTCCTTAGAGAGTCTTCCTAGTAGTTGTGCAGTTTTATTAATGTGCTGGGAGCTATGGGTTTCTTCAAGAAGCTAATTTTCCTTTATTTCTGACTCTCTAAATTCCAGCCAGCTCTAAAGTCCAGTACAGCCTTAGATCTTGACCAGTCCAGATAACTATGTGATATACTGGTTTTGAACTCCAAAGCTATGTAATCTATAAACCTTAGTCAGATTTAGTCATATACACAGCAAAGCCCAGAAACAAACATACACACACTATTGTCTACAGGCAGAGTACAGGATTAGTTTGGCCTAGAGTAGGCAATAAGTAGAGTAAGTAAGTAGGATGTTGACATTAGGGGATTCAGCAATAGGAAAGGGACTGTAGGAACTATAATATTAAAATGTCTAAAGGTAATGGTGGTGGCAAAAGTGGAATTCTAAGCAAGGAGCCAAAGAGGGAATCAGACAAGGGAGTTACAAAAGCAGAAATGCAGCCAGTGTCCGTGGAAGGGAAGGGGATAGGAAGTAACAGACATTGTCTCATTTAGTCCTCCCATCAATTTTACAGAGATCATTGTTGTCAAGTAACATCCTGAAAGTCACATTAATAAATAGAGGAATCTGATCTAATTCATTACAACCCAGTTTTTTATGCTTCCAAAGTAAAACTGGATTATAAAAGCCATAGGGAATAAGGCAAAAGTTATAGACAAAAAGGATTAACAGCAAGGGTGACATGCTATGGAGCAACTGGCCCAGAGCTCTTAATTCCCTTTGACTAAGAAATAGGGCTGGTTCAACAGTTACAGGAGGAGAAGAGGTCACTCACAGCAAAAAAGGTTGAAGAAAAATGAAGCAGGGTACCTAGTAGATGTTAATTTATTAACATCTATTGGACCATACCTGGATCTCTCAATGGCTTTTTAGGTTCTTTTTTAATTGTGGTAAAAATATACATAAAACTTACTATGTTAACCATCTTTAAGTGTGCAATGCAGTGGCATTAAGTACATTCACAATGTTGTGCAACTATCACAACTATCCTATAGGCTCAGTTTTTATACTATTCTCTGTTCCTCGTTGAGCTTATCATGGTACTATGTACATAGAAAGTGCTTTAAAAGTGGATGGCTAATTTGCACAGCTACTATCATGTCCATGTGATGATAATGAGAGGATGTGATTGCTCCGGTCAATTCCCAAGTCATTTGGTGCCTAAATGGAGCCTCTGTAAGTCCTTGACCATGTGGTCATGAGAACTCAGTCACCCTGGGAATAGTAATCAGGGGTTCTCCTTTGAGCTTTTGCCTAATAGCATTCTGTCTCATGTATTAACACAAATTATTATAAATAGGACACTTGTATAGAGCTATGGCTATAGCCAAAGTTTTCCTGCATGAACCTTCCTTAGATTAGTGGTTAGGAGCTGCTTACTTAACCTAATCAGATATATAACTGTTAAATGGCCACAAACCCCTAAGCTTCCTTTCATGATCCTATCCATTTGGAAAGGAAATGTATTTGTCTGCATGAGAAGAATTTTGCACATGTTTAGTTGTTTTTTTTATTACTTATTTTGGTATCATTAATCTACAATTACATGTGCAATATTATGGTTATTAAACTACCCCCTTCATCAGGTCCCCGCCCCCCCCACCAACCCCATTACAGTCACTGTCCATCAGCATAGTGAGATGCTATAGAGTCACTACTTGTCTTCTCTGAGTTGTACAGCCCTCCCCGTGCCCCCCCAACATTACGTCTGCTAATCGTAATGTCCCTTTTTCCCTCTTATCCCTCCCTTCCCGCCCATCTTCCCCAGTCCCTTTCCCTTTGGCAACTGTTAGTCCATTCGTGGGTTCTGTGAGTCTGCTGCTGTTTTGTTCCTTCAGTTTTTGCTTTGTTCTTATGCTCCACAGATGAGTGAAATCATTTGGTACTTGTCTTTCTCCACGTGGCTTATTTCACTGAGCATGATACCCTCTAGCTCCATCCATGTTGTTGCAAATGGTAGGATTTGTTTTCTTCTTATGGCTGAATAATATTCCATTGTGTATATGTACCACATCTTCTTTATCCATTTATCTACTGATGGACACTTAGGTTGCTTCTATTTCTTGGCTATTGTAAATAGTGCTGCGATAAACATAGGGGTGCATATGTCTTTTTCAAATTGAGCTGCTGCATTCTTAGGGTAAATTTCTAGGAGTGAGATTCCTGGGTCAAATGGTATTTCTATTTTGAGTTTTTTGAGGAACCTCCATACTGCTTTCCACAGTGGTTAAACAAATTTGCATTCCCACCAGTAGTGTAGGAGGGTTCCCTTTTCTCCACATCCTTGCCAACATTTGTTGTTGTTTGTGTTTTGGATGTTGGCCATCCTCACTGGTGTGAGGTGATATCTCATTGTGGTTTTAATCTGCATTTCTCTGATGATTAGCGATGTGGAGCACCTTTTCATGTGCCTGTTGGCCATCTGAATTTCTTCTTTGGAGAAGTGTCTATTCATGTCCTCTGCCCATTTCTTAATTGGATTATTTGCTTTATGTTTGTTGAGGTGCGTGAGTTCTTTATATATTTTGGATGTCAACCCCTTATCGGATATGTCATTTATGAATATATTCTCCCATACTGTAGGATGTCTTTTTGTTCTACTGATGGTGTCCTTTGCTGTACAGAAGCTTTTCAGTTTGATATAGTCCCACTTGTTCATTTTTGCTTTTGTTTCCCGTGCCCGGGGAGATACGTTCATGAAGAAGTCGTTTATGTTTATGTCCTAGAGATTTTTGCCTATGTTTTTTTCTAAGAGTTTTATGGTTTCGTGACTTACATTCAGGTCTTTGATCCACCTTGAGTTTACTTTTGTGTATGGGGTTAGACAGTAGTCCAGTTTCATTCTCTTACATGTAGCTGTCCAGTTTTTCCAACACCAGCTGCTGAAGAGGCCGCCATCTCCCCATTGTATATCCAAGGCTCCTTTATCAAATATTAATTGGCTGTATATGTTTGGGTTAATGTTTGGATTTTTAGTTGTTTTTTAAATCAACTTTACTGAGGTATAATTTACATACAACTTATAAATTTTAATGTGTACATATTGATGATTTTTGACAAAAGTATGTATTTGTGTAACCATACGTGTATAGATTTTACAAACTGCATTAGATCAGAGATTGTGTTATAATAATTGAATAATTTTTATTCTGAAAATAAATATTTTAGTATTCTTATTGCATCATTCCCTATTACATGCAAGTATATTACCAGATTGTACAGATACCTAATCCAGGTATTGCCAATATTTTGCTTCTTCTGCCTTGGAGACATCAGAAAAGGAAAATGCTTTAAAGAATTTACTGTATTCAACTTTAGGCAGTAGCTTTCAAGAAAAAATCCACAAACAAGAAAACAAGCAGAGACATGGGCTAGTACTGAAAAGCCTAGAAATCATATTTTAGGAAGAACACATTATAGAACCAAGGGTTAATTAAGAGAAGAAAATATGGTGAGGTGGGGTAGGGTAATAAAGGATAATGTCGGTCTTAAAAAGTTCAAAACTTTATATGAAAAAGACAAAACTTGCTCAGTATTTGGCTGCAGAGGGCAAAAGTACCAGGGGGAAGTTTCTGTGGGGCAGAGTTTACTTTATCATGAGGAAGAATTTGTGTGAATTAGAGCCTGCAAATGGAGCAGCTGAAGTACGGAGTATCCCTGCACTGTAACTCTCCAGAAAGAGGCAACCACCACTTACCGAGAAGCTGGGGCAAGAGTAGAAAGATCAGGTTAGTTGACCTCTTAGGTCTTTTCCAGTTCCAATCCTAAGACCGAGTGATCTAGGAACTTAAAATTTAAAGCCAGATGCCAGGGGAACCGAAATTCAAAGATGGACAACCCCAAAATCATGGTTTGATCAAGAACAAAGAACTAAACCTAGGCAGAAGCATAAGCAGAAACAGATTTGCTCCTGTATGTACATACACATATATATATACACACACACATATTCATACATTCAACCTTCATGTAATTCCTGGGAAGGCAAAATAAGAATAATTTAGAAAAATAATAACTACATCTATCCTATCTTTCCTGCAAAATCTACTTTATGTTCTCTAGTCTATGTTAACAATATCACTGGCTACCCAATTATGCAAAATAAAGCCTTGTTTCTTATCTTTGACTCTTCCTTCTTCCTCCAGTTTCTACCAAGTCTACCCCAGAAATACCTCTCAGCTATCCTTTATGTTTATACTTCTACTGCCATTGTTCTTGGTGAAAACTCTTGCAACTGGTTCCTAACTAGTTGTCCCGCTATAATCTCTTCCTCTCCAAGGCGATTATGCACACTGATAACAGTAATTTTTCTGAAGCCCAGACTGGAACACATCACTCTAACCTCCTGAAAAGTTCTATTGGCTCCTAATGTCTACAAAGTAAAGTTCAAATTCTTTGGTATGGCCTTCAATGCCATCTCAATCTGGCCCCACCATCCTTGCTTTGTCTGTGGTACCTTAGCTTTGGTTACACCACAGTACCTGTCATTCCTAAAAGGCCATACACTTCTCTACTACATGTCTGTGTTCAGCTGTTTTCAAATACACCCCCCTCAACCCCACCTGTGGACACTTAACTTAATTTTCAAGCAAATATCACATATCTTGTGAAGCTATCCTTAATGCTTCCACCTCACAACCCCTGCCACCCTTCCTTGGAATTAAAGTCTTCTTCTTGGAGCTGATTCTCTTCATACCTTGTTTTTACATTTACTAATAAGGCTTGAAATTTCAGCTTCTGGGGCCCAAGCTAATCTCCACCTACTATAACTCCTTGAAGGTGGAGAGCAGTTTTCATTTATTTCTATATACAACCTTATCAGACCTCCACTGCTAAAGATCTAACACAGTATCTTTCATTAATAAGCACTTAATTAAAGTTCATTTAATTGATTTGGAATTGGAGGACAGTCAGACTTCTTCTATCCATGGCTCAATACCAGTCTTAAAAATTTTAACATCTATTAAAATTTTAATCAAAAGCCTAGAGATTGATAAAAGCCTCTTATCCTATTAGTCTAACATCTCTGAGCCAAAAACAGTTATATACTTACATTCACTAGGACAGAGAAATCAGTGACCAGTTGGCTAAGTTCAATTAAGTCCTTAAAAAGAGAGAGAAAGAGGAAGTTACTTATTTTTATGCCTCACAGCTACCAAAAAGAAGAATTTTTAACATACCGCTTCTAAGGTTTCCCAAGATTCTGCAGCATTTTCATCTCGAGGAATTTCAGGCAATGCATGTATCTGAGTCATACTCTGAGGATCAGCTTCAGCACTATCAAATGTTCCTAGATGAACATAGCCACAAGTTTATTTGCTTTGTTAAAAACGTGGTAGCATGAATCAATTCCATAAAACAACTGACATGTAAAATGCTTACAATTGAATTCAGGTTTAAAATAGGTTGACTATACTATAAAAGTAGATTTTGGATTCAAGATGGCAGCATGAGAGGTGAGACAGAGAACTGCTCCCAAACCATGGAGAGTGTGAAAATACGGTTAATACAACTAATCCTAAAACAGCAACAGGAAAGAAGGCTGCACCAGAATGCATACAGACCTCACGAACAGAGCAGACCACACGAAACAGGGAAACTACAAAAGCCTTGATCTGGCGGGGCCGGAGCCCTCCCCCCACCCCAGCTCAATGGCAGGAGGAAGAGAAACGGAGTGGGGGAGGGGGTGGAAGCCTGGACTGCTGAACACCTAGCCCTGGAGATCTGCTTTGTGAGCAGAAACCTACATTGTGTAGTGCTCTGTAGGATGGGGAGCTGGGACAGGCGAAGTGCGTGAGACACAGATTCTGGCCCATTGTGGAGGGCAGGTTCCACAAACGGCCGCTCTGGGACAAGGGAAAGGCAGGAGGTCTGAGAGGCTTCCTAGCAGCGAGAGGGCTGCTGAAGGGGTGGGGTTTGCATAGAGCTTGCTGTGTGGGAGAAGGGAAAGGAGGACAAGATTGTCTGGGTGCACTCTGCCCAGCGGATTGGGAACTTTGGGGAGCTTCAGGTGCTCAATGCCCCTGGCTGCCTACTCAGCTCCAAGGCCCCACACTGTGATATGCAGCCTGCCAAGCCTTCTCCCTGGCTGACAGCACCAGCTCGCAAACCGGCAGTCACTGCTCTGGCATCAGGCCAGCCAGAAGGAGGCCCCACCTACAACAGATAGAGAGGCCAAGCACAGAGGTTTACACCTGTGTGCTCGGGCCATTGGCTCTGATATGGGAGACAGGAATGGCAGACGGGCATCAGGAAACAGATCTATCCTCCCCCTAGGCACCAGCTCCACTCCCCTATGACGCCCGACCTCACTCTAGGGGCTGAGAAGCTCCAGAGACTGGAGCTTCTCGGCAATAGAGGGCACCACACAGAAATATGAAATGTCAAAAGAACATGGTACAGACAAAAATCTCACAAACCCCAGAAAAAGGGCCAAATGTAACTGAACTCCCAAATCTTCATGAAAGAGAGTTCAAAATAAAAATCATACACATGCTTATGGAGGTACAAAAAAATATTCAAGAACTCAGGAACGAATTTAAGTCAGATATTCAATCATTAAGAAATTCCATATCTGAAATGAAACACATAATTGAGGGATTTAAAAGCAGATTAGATGTAGTAGAAGAGATGGTAAATGGAATAGAAATTAGAGAAGAGGAATACAAAGAAGCCAAGGCACAGAGAGAAAAAAGAATCTCTAAGAATGAAAGAATATTGAGAGAACTGTGTGACCAATCCAAACGGAAAAATATTCACATAATAGGGGTACCAGAAGAAGAAGAGAGAGAAAAAGGGATAGAATGTGTCACTGAGGAGGTAATTGCTGAAAACTTCCCAAATCTGGGGAAGGAGATAGTCTCTCAAGCCATGGAGGTGCACAGATCTCCCAACACAAGGGACCCAAGGAAGACAACATCAAGATATATAATAATTAAATGGCAAAGATCAAGAATAAAGACAGACTTTTAAAAGCAGCTAGAGAGAGAAAAAAGATCACATACAAAGGAAAACCCATGAGGCTATCATCAGACTTCTCAACAGAAACCTTACAGGCCAAAAGGGAGTGGCATGATATATTTAATGCAATGAAGCCGTAGGGCCTTGAACCAAGAATACTCTGCCCAGCAAGGTTATCATTTAAATTTCAAGGAGGGATTAAACAATTTTCAGATAAGCAAAAGCTGAGAGAATTTACCTCCCACAAACCACCTCTACAGTGCATTTTGGAGGGACTTCTATAGATGGAAGTATTCCTAAGGCTAAATAGATGTCACCCAAGGGATGGACAAATAGTACAGAATATGATTCATAACATACAAAGAATGGAGGACGAAGAAAAAGGAGGAAAAAAAAAGAAGCTTTAGGTTGTGTTTGTAATAGCATATGAAGTGAGTTAATTAGACTGTTATATAGTAAGGAATTACCCTTCAACCTTTGGTTACTACAAATGTATAGCCTGCAATGCCAATAAGTACATACCTATAGAGAATCACCCTAAATGTAAATGGTCTGAATGCACCAATCAAAAGACATAAGAGTTACTGAATGGATAAAAAAACAAGACCCATGTATATGCTGCCTATAAGAGAGTCACTTAAAGCCCAAAGACATACACAGACTGAAAGCAAAATGAAGGAAAAAGATATTTCATGCAACTAATAGTGAGAAAAAAGCAGGAGCTGCAGTGCTTGTATCAGACAAAATAGACTTCAAAACAAAGTCACTGGAGACAAGGAGGGACATTACATAATGATATATGGGTCAGTTCAAGAAGAGTATATAAGTTATTATAAATATCGATGCACCCAACACAGGATCACCTACATATGTGAAACAAATACTAACAGAATTAAAGGGGGAAATAGAAAGCAATGCATTCATTTTAGGAGACTTCAACACACAACTCACTCCAAAGGACACATCAACCAGACAGGAAATAAATAAAGAGACAGAGGCACTGAACAATGTATTAGAACAGATGGACCTAACGGACATCTACAGAACACTCCATCCAAAAGCAACAGGATACACATTCTTCTCAAGTGCACACTGAACACTTCCAAGAATAGATCATAAACTAGGCCACAAAATGAACCTCAGTAAATTCAAAAAGACTGAAATTGTACCAACCAGCTTCTCAGATCACAAAGGTATGAAACTAGAAATAATTTACACAAAGAAAACGAAAAAACCCACAAAGACATGGAGGCTTAATAATATGCTCCTAAAAAAAATCAGTGGATCAATGACGAAATAAAAACAGAGACCAAGCAATATATGGAGACAAATGACAGCAATTATTTAACACCACAAAATCTGTGGGACGCAGCAAAGGCTGTGCTAAAAGGGAAATATATTGCAATACAGGCCCACCTCAGGAAAGAAGAACAATCCCATATGAACAGTATAAACTCACAATTAATGAAATTAAAAACGGAAGAACAAATGAGGCCCAAAGTCAGTAGAAGGAGGGACATAATAAAGATTAAAGCAGAAATAACTAAAATTGAGAGTAATAAAACAATGCAAAGAATCAATGAAAGCAGGAGCAGTTTCTTTGAGAATATAAACAAAAAAGATAAACTCCTAGCCAGACTTATCAAAAAAAAAAGAGAATCTACACACTAAAAAGAATCAGAAATGAGAAAGGAAAAATCACTACGGACACCACAGAAATACAAAGAATTATGAGAGAATACTATGAAAAATTATATGCTAACAAACTCGATAACCTAGAAGAAATGGACAACTTTCCAGAAAAATACAACCTTCCAAGGCTGACCCAGGAAGAAACAGAAAATCTGAACAGACCAACTACCACCAAAGAAATTGAACTGGTAATCAAAAAACTAGCTAAGAACAAAACTCCTGCCCCAGATGGTTTAACTGTTGAATTTTATCAAACATTTAGTGAAGACATAATACCCATCCTCCTTAAAGTTTTCCAAAAAGTAGAAGAGGAGGGTATACTCCCAAACTCATTGTATGAGACCAACATCACTTTAATACCAAAACCAGGCAAACACACCACAAAAAAAGAAAATTACAGACCAATATCCCTGATGAACAGAGATGCAAAAATACTCAACAAAATAATAGCAAACCAAATTCAAAAATACATCAAAAAGATCATCAGTCATGATCAAGTGGGATTCATCCCAGGGATTCAAGGATGGCACAACATTCGAAAATCCATCAACATCATCCACTACATCTACAAAAACAAGGACAAAAACCACATGATCATCTCCATAGATGCTGAAAAAGTATTTGACAAAATTCAACATCCATTCATGATAAAAGCTCTCAATAAAATGGGTAAGAGGGCAAGTACCTCAACATAATAAAGGCCATATGTGACAAACCCACAGCCAACATTATACTTAACAGCGAGAAGCTAAAAACTTTTCTTTAAGATCGGGAACAAGACAATGATGCCCACTCTGCCCACTTTATTCAACATACTACTGGAGGTCCTAGCCTTGGCTATCAGACAACACAAAGAAACAAAAGGCATCCAGATTGGTAAGGAAGAAGCCAAACTGTCCCTGTTTGCAGATGACATGATATTGTACATAAAAAACCCTAAAGAACCCACTCCAAAACTACTAGATGTAATATCTGAATTCAGTAAAATTGCAGGATACAAAATTAATACACAGAAATCTGTTGCATTTCTATACACTAACAGTGAACTAGCAGAAAGAGAAATCCGGAAAACAGTTCCATTCACAACTGCATCCAAGAGAATAAAATACCTAAGAATAAACCTGACCAAGAAAGTGAAAGACTTATATTCTGAAAACTACAAGACACTCATAAGAGAAATTAAAGAAGATACCAATAAATGGAAACACATCCCATGCTCATGGATAGGAAGAATTAATATTGTCAAAATGGCCATCCTGCCTAAAGCAATCTACAGATTCAATGCAATCCCTATCAAAATACCAACAGCAATATTCAATGAACTAGAGCAAATAGTTCTAAAATTCATATGGATCCACAAAAGACCACGAATAGCCAAAGCAATCCTGAGAAGAAAGAGTAAAGCAGGGGGGATTACACTCCCTGACTTCAAGCTCTACTACAAAGCCACAGGCATCAAGACAATTTGGTACTGGCACAAGAACAGACCCACAGACTAGTGGAACAGAATAGAGAGTCCAGATATTAACTCAAACATTTATGGTCAATTAATATATGATAAAGGAGCCATGGATATACAATGGGAAAATGACAGCCTCTTCATTAGCTGGTGTTGGCAAAACTGGACAGCTACACGTAAGAGAATGAAACTGGATTATTGTCTAACCCCATACACAAAAGTAAACTCAAAATGGGTCAAAGACCTGAATATAAGTCATGAAACCATAAAACTCTTAGAAAAAAACATAGGCAAAAATCTCGTGGATGTAAATATGAGCAACTTCTTCATGAACATATCTCCCCGGGCAAGGGAAACAAAAGCAAAAATGAACAAGTGGGACTATATCAAACCAAAAAGCTTTTGTACAGCAAAGGACACCATCAGTAGAACAAAAAGACATCCTACAGTATGGGAGAATATATTCATAAATGATGTATCCGATAAGGGGTTGACATCCAAATTATATGAAGAGCTGACGCACCTCAACAAACAAAAAGCAAATAAACCAATTAAAAAATGGGCAGAGGATCTTAACAGACACTTCTCCAAAGAAGAAATTCAGATGGCCAGCAGGCACATGAAAAGATGCTCCACATCGCTAATCATCAGATATATGCAAATTAAAACCACAATGAGATATCACCTCACACCAGTTACAATGGCCACCATCCAAAAGACCAGCAACAACAAATGTTGGTGAGCATGTGGAGAAAGGGGAACCCTCCTACACTGCTGGTGGAAATGTAAATTAGCTCAACCATTGTGGAAAGCAGTAGGGAGGTTCCTCAAAAAACTCAAAATAGAAATACCATTTGACCCAGGAATTCTATTCCTAGGAATTTACCCTAAGAATGCAGCAGCCCAGTTTGAAAAAGACAGATGCACCCCTATGTTTATCGTAGCACTATTTACAATAGCCAAGAAGTGGAAGCAACCTAAGTGTCCATTGGTAGATGAATGGATAAAGAAGATGTGGTACATATACACAATGGAATATTATTCAGCCATAAGAAGAAAACAAATCCTACCATTTGCAACAACATGGAAGAAGCTAGAGGGTATTATGCTCTGTGAAATAAGCCAGGCAGAGAAAGACAAGTATCAAATGATTTCACTCATCTGTGGAGTATAAGAACAAAGAAAAAACTGAAGGAACAAAACAGCAGCAGACTCACAGAACCCAAGAATGGACTAACAGTTACCAAAGGGAAAGGGACTTGGCTCAATGGGTGGGAAGGGAGGGATTGGGGGAAAAGGGGACATTACTATTAGCACACATAATGTAGGGGGGTGGATATGGGAAGGCAATATAACACAGAGAAGACAAGTAGTGATTCCATATAGCATCTCACTATGCTGATGGACAGTGACTGTAATGGGGTATGTGGTAGGGACTTGATAATAGGGGGAGTCTAGTAACCATAATATTGCTCATGTAATTGTAAATTAATAATAGCAAGAAAAAAAAAAGAAGCTGGGGTTACCCATCCTCTTAAAAAAAAAGATTTATCTATAGGCAGATTCTTCCCAGGTTAGTTAACATTTTTTCTTCAATTATTCTACAAAGTTATCTAAAAAAAAGGGCTACAAATATTATATCCCCAATCTGAATAACTAGGGGTAGATATAGAAGAAACACCAAAGGGGAACTAGTCTATTTGGCCAATGATTCACAAAAAGATACCCAGTAGAAATAGAGTTAACACTTTCCATTGTTACATCATTAATTTTTTGATTATTTTAAATAATAAATACCAAATTCACAAGGTGTTAAAAGTAGGCAAGTGCTGTTTTTAGCAATGAAAATCAGTCATTTTTGGTAACAATAAATTTCTATATCTTTTCTGAGTTTTAAAAAATCTGATCAATGCACTAAAGCTTTTTGCACTAAACACTGCTATGATGATGAATTAACTTATGTCTCCAACTCCATCTTCAAGTCTTTCTCATTTTCTTGTATTAGTTTTACCAATTATTCATTCATTAAACTAATATAAAATGTCTACTATATGCCAATCAATGTTTTGAAGTGCTGGGGATGCAATGGTAAACCATAGAAATGGTTTCAAGGAGCCAACGTAGTATAATGGTTAGGAGTATGGGCCTAGTCAGAAAGACCTGGGTTAGAACCCTGGTTTGGCTATTTATCAGAATTTTGACTTGGGAAGATATTTCATGTCTTTGACTTACTTTCCTCATTTGTAAAATAAGGTGAAATTTACTTTGCACTGTGCCTGCTTATATATCAACTATAAGTGAGTTAATAAATAGGTACTACTTTGGCCACTGCCACTGCTGCTATTATTAATGGAGCATACTATGTAATGTGTGATACAGGCATGTTAACAGGCAATTTCAGTACAGTCTGGTAAGAACTAGGATATGGGTAAGTATGGAATGCTGTGTGAGCACAGAAGAGAGTTATCTCACCTAGACTAGTGGAAGGAAGAGTAGTCAAGAAGGTGCTAAAACTGAAGCCTGAGGATGAACAGAAATACAGGTGAACTGGAACAAGGGTGGAGAAAGAAGCAGAATATTCAGGTCAGGGAAAATAATATGTGCGTATTTGGGAACTGAAGAGAGTTCAGTATAGCTGAGGTATAGATTATGACAAGAAAAGGCAAAGGTTGAAGCTGGAAATGTAAGGTGATACTATTCATGGCATTGTAAAACTATGTTAAAGAGTTTTGTCCTCATAAGATCAATATAGACCTATTAAAAGAAGTTGGAGACGATCAGGAAGCTGGAGGGTGCTATAATCAGATTTCAGATTTGGAAAGGGAACCACAGCTGTAGTGTGACCAACAGATTAAGAATGGAGTTGAAAGGTGGGAAAAAAAAAACAGTGAAAAACCAGTTAGGAGGATTTTCAATGTGTCTGATGCAAAATGATTATGTTATGCTCTAGGATGTGGCAACAGAATGGAAAGAAGGGATATGAAGGTTACTTTGTCCTTCTTACTTCAAGCTCAAAACACTTACCACTTCAATATTTTCTGAGCACCCTTTGTGCACGGTGTTGGGTACAAGGGATAAAAAGGTAAGTAATACAAAGCAGCTGCTCTCAAGGAATTTATATTCTAGATGAGTTAGACATACAAAGAGATAATCCTAAAACAATAAGAGGGTGCACTGATATCTAGATAATAAATACAGATACACGCAATATTTTGAGACTTTCAAGAAGGAGGTAGTATTTGACCCAGCGTGGTATGTATGGTATGTGCAGCTGATGGGACAGATTTGTTAAGAAGGTGGTCTTTATTAGGCAAAGAAGATAGGAATATATATTCTAGGTAGAGAGACAAGCATGAAAAAGGCCTTCATAGAAGGAACAATATAGTTTTAACATAAAATCAGCAGTTTGATCTTGACAAACCATAACGTAAAACATTTACTTGACAAACCAGTAAAGTAAACCATAGTTACACATATAAGACATTATAGATGGTTAGGAATAGCTCTGAAAGCCACTTAAAGACTTTGGACTTCACTTGGCAGATTGTGGAGGACTACTGAAGGGTTATAAGCAGGGAAATGACATAGTGACAAACAACACCTGATCTACTCCTAAAAGTAAGTCATTATAACTCTAAGTTTACCCTCTCCCTCCGTTTCTTTTTTTCATTCTAGCCTATAACAGAACTGTATTTTTTTAAACTGCATTACTATTTTACTTCCAAAATTTCTGAATATTTTACCTCTTGAGCAAAAAACCAATTGGAATCATTTAGGAAGGGCATAGTCAGTTAACTAAAAAGTAACTTGCAGGCTTATCAGAATTGACAGTGTTCTTTTAATTTTGAATCTTAACTTATCTGAATATATTTCCTATCTTAAAGGAAGAGCAAAGCATCAGATACAGAGTTTTACATTACAACATTATGGCAAATAGCCAATATTTTAAAACTATGGTTTTTACAAATGTTTAAGAGAACTATTTATTCTGTGTACTACATTATTCCCTTAAGACACTTTCATTTTCACTTCAATCAAGATAAATAAATTACACTAAAACCTTTCTTCCACTTAATATTCCTGTTGAAATAAGAATTTCAACTTCTTTAATAGGATGATGAATAATGATAACTGTTATCATTAACAGACCATATGTAAAGCAGAACTTTATAAACAAAACATAACACCCACTTTGAAGATTTGTCAGGCCAAAACATTTGTACTATTAGAGAAGATTCAAATGAAGTATGCCAGGGTATGTAACAAAATGAGGAGAGATTATCACACATAAATTATTAATCTAAAAAATGGAGGGATGGGAAATGTTTGACATTTTAAGCAAACACAAAAAAGATTTTCCTCAGTAAAAAATAAGAAATGTTAAAGTCATTTACGTCTCACTTGAAACCAAATTGCGTTATGCATCTTAGTTCAAATGGAGTCTTAGAACAAAGAAACCTGTTCTCTTCCATGGAAAATCCTGCCATAAACTTACAACTTTGAACATCACTAATTAATTCAAGGCATGAACAACAATTAAGAAAGAAACCTTTCTACAACTTCTGTAATTTCATTTATTCTGGCTTACATTAAAAATCACCACCTCAGTGATCATCCATTGACTCTGAACTTCTACAAATTGCTACAGATACAAGGCAGTAAAATGCTGAGACAGATTATACGTGCAGGAACAAAAGCTGAAGAACTCTCATACTGTCCACAGAAGTCAAAATTGCTATTATTTTATATGACATAACAATCTCGGATAGTTCCATCCACATGCAAACAACTGCAAGTGTAAAGAGCATGTAAAATATATATATTCACTCACCACTGTTTTTCAAACTTGCTTTAAAACCTTACTATTGACTATACACTCAAATAAATATTAAGATATTTTTAGTTGAAATAAGAAATAAGATTAATGCCATGGACTTAAGACTTTTCCCTTCTCTATAAACATCCAAACATTCTTTTTTTGTTCTTTCCCCATTCTTCACAAAATGCAATGATTCAGTAAGAATTACAACAAAATGCATCAGAAATTTCCACTAAGCTTTACTACATTAAGAAAAGTTTCATTATAAATCTAAGTTAATTCAAAATCATTTCCTGAATTTTTTCATGTTCTGACAGCTTAAAAATAGTGAAATTAATCTGTTGATCACTACATAAACCAAACTTCTAAGTCATGGTTTAACTTAGGTGGAAGGGAAGATTTTTAAAATTAAAACCAATGGAGAAAACATCTTCTAAATAGTATACAAACCATCTACATGTTTCACAAAACTGTTCAGTATATGCATATACCTGTGATAAAATCTAACAGTTAATCAAACTCAATATGCTGATCTGAATTCCCAGCAGTTTTAAGATTGGATTTTTTTTCTTTGTGAATATTTGTTTAAAATGTAATAAAGACTCTGTTCCTGTTGAAGTATATGTGCTGGATGGGGAGTAAGAAAGACAAAGATGGAGAGAAGCACTGATTCACTCCATATGACCTGATGTACCTCTGTAAATACAAATTAAATTTGTAGGCTCATCACTTCTCTTGGTGGGAAGCAATATGCTAAAAATGAAACTAGACACACAAGTAAGACAGAATGGAGTTTCTCAGATTAAGCAAGATTGGCAGAGAAGATTTACTTTAGGAACTCTCAGAATCTGGACAACAGAAACAGCAAAATCATCACAGCTTCCCCTTAAACTTAATAAGCTTCTTTCATTCTCCAGAGAACATAAAATATCCTATTCTACTTGTTATTTCTAACTATAAATGAAAAGCTAGTTTTGTATTTTGATCTCACTCATGGAAATGTGGCAACACTGCTCCTGAATCCCTGATGTTTTCAACCAATTTATTTAGAATCAAATTGAATTTTTAAAGGAAAAAGTATTTTAAGGCACTTAACTTCTATGCAAATCACATTTTTCTATATAGACTGTCACTACTATAATGAGAATCTAAAGCAAAAACAAGAAAAAGCCAAAAAGGAAGGATAAAAACATGCAGAATGACAGCAGAGTCTACAGCTAGAAGACGACACATGGAACAAACCCAATTCCTACCACACTATATTATCTTATTCATAATTTAGTTGTTTTCTTTTCATTATATATATATTTCCTTTCCTGTACTCTCAATTATTTGTTAATAATATTTTTGGATTTAAGGCAACTAGTAGAAACTCTCGCTTTTACTAAAACACTCAGGCACTTGGTGAGCAGTTAACTTAAACTGTTTAATTTTAGCAAAGGATTTAAAGCCAAAAGCACAATCTGATCAGCAGACCATTCAGAATTTGAAATTCTACACATTATTTTAGGTATGACTTAGGTATTTGATTTTATAAATGGAATGACTGGCTCAATCAAGTCAGCACTAGATGCAAACATTTAATTTTGTAGTTTCTCCCTGTGGCAAGTGAACTCTTCAGTCAATTGGTGTTCCATAAACTGAGAAGTTTGAGAATCAAGAACTGGAGAATTAATTTTACCCACTCTTTCCCTCATCCTCTGGCTCTACTCCAATCTTTTTCAGTTGCTTTGTACACATGCTTTATCAAATTTTGCCAACTTTTCTTTTTTTTTTAACATCGGTAAGCATCCTATGGAGAAAATTAATTGCAAACACCCAGGGTAAATTGTCTTCTAATCACTCAATTCCTCTGATGATATATAAATCCAAGTTTGTTAAGCCCAAATAGTCTTACTGGTAGAGATACAAATAATGCAATAATAAAATGCAAATTCAAGCAAGTTTTAAAATATTGTATTACACTGTGAAAAAATGCTCAGAACTCAAAAATTTTGTTTGCCAGGGAATTGCTGGTGATGGGCAAGTTAAAGCTAAATAGGAGAAGAGACTGATGACAGCAACTCTTTCCATAAAATCCAGTACATCTTTACTGTTACTATTACTATCATAACTATCACATGTCTAGGTGGAAAGGTTTTCCCCTTAATCACATGGAACTATACAGCTGAGTTTCTCTATACATACACCCTATACATGAGTTTCTCTATGTACATAAAGTATCAGTTTGCACTGAATGATAAGAACAGTACTCAGCTATCAATATTGTGGGGGTAATCATAATGGAACAGAATAATGTAAACAGTAAATACAAATTATCAAAAAGCATTCTTGCCAATTACTCTTCAACGAAGAGTTGAGTGCTGACGTTGCCTTCTCCCCAAAACAACACGTGGGTGCTGGTTATCTACAGGGTGAAGAGATTATAGCACATCTGAAATTTTAAAAATTATCTCTGAAAAGATACTTATTCTTTCATATTTATTAGACATTTATTAACGGTCCACTATGTGACAAGCACTATGTACTACTATGTGCTAGATACTAAGGATGTCATAAAAGCAAGATTACCCAGAAATTTTGAATGATGACCTAAATGTTTCTTTCAAAATTTAAAATTTTTAATCTCCCTGTAATTTACTACATCTTTAGAACTGAAAATACAACATTAAATATAATCCGGTTTTGGAGCCTCTTGGGTAAATGAAAAGAAGAAAAATGGTAAGTATAATATCTTTCATATTCTATTCTAATTTGTAATTTATTTATACCCCGACTTTTCCATGAAGATTTAAGACAGCTTAAAACATACAAAAAATGTAACAAGATGGTATAAATAAAAAATACAAGAGAAACTCTAAAACAAAAAAGTATAAACAAGGGCATCAATTACAAAATAAAGCCAGTAGAGTTTAAAATTTTCATTTTTGGTAGTTAAAAATTTTGAATTTAAGCTTTCTAATAAACAATTCTGGTAAAGAAACCTTATCAGTTATGCCATTCAATACCCATAAGGTTTTTAAAAGACACCCTGCTGTGAAGTACTATCAGGCATTAAACCAATCATTTTTTTTCATGGTTCCTTATAAAGATATTATTGTAATATAATCAACAATTAGCAATTACATCCTTACAATAGCTGTAATGACAAGTTTCACTGGGCTATTCCTTAGAGTTCCACTTCATGAATATTGATGGCATAACCCCCAATAGATTGATTTTTTCTGTTGTCACTTAAATTCAGAAAACTAAACTGGGAGATCTAACATTCTCTGTGAAGGAAAATTGGAATGCCTAAGAAAGAAGCATCCCTGGCCACCACCACTGCACTTACAGATGAGGGAGGAATACTCTGCAGAGAAGGATGACATTCTCCTTAGGAAATATTTTAAAATTTCTTTTCACTATCTAGACAAATAGGTATTTCAAGCCCTAATAAAGTTCCACTCTGTACAGTATAGCCTCAAAATTTTTATCCCGCAAAACTCCTAGGGAAACATATTTCCATGAACACTCAGGGTCCAAGAATTTAGCACAGTGGAATAGGACGTGATCTCTGGGGACTTAATATTATCTGCACTATCTACCCAAGGATGTGAACTTTAATTAACTGCATTACTATAATCAAGAATAAGAGTACATTACCACCAACAGTCATGGATCTGGTTAGAGAAGGCTGTGATAAAGTTTCTTCCTCACTAAATTGTTTTCTAAGCTCCTCCACAGATTCCAGATGGAGTTGGAGGAAATCTGCTGTTGCTGCGGATGCCTCCTCTTTAACAGGACCCATCATTCTCTGCAGAAGGCCTAGGTCATCCCTCCGGACCTTCAGACAAAGCTTCTCCATTTCTCGGATATTAGAGCGGAGTTGCTATAAAAGTAAAAACATAATTAAATCTACCATCTCTTAGTATAAACCATCTTTATTATCAAAAATAATCTGTGATAAAGGTCATGAATATAAGTGATTATAAGTAGTCTCTATAACAGAAGGTATGCACAATACTTTTATGCTTTTCATGTCTCTGGCCAAATACAGCTTCCTCAGAACTCACATCCTCATACTTTGAATTTATTTAGTATTTTTTCCTTCATTAAATATAATTATTACAAAGGCAACATATGTCCTCCATAATAAATCAAACACTGCAGAAATATATCAAGAAAAAATTAATGATTTTCCCACTTCACCAATCCTACCACCTTTCTTAACCCAGTCTTTGCTACAGAGTTCATGCAAACACTAACATATTTAGCCTATATTTTTACAAAAAATGGATTATATTATGCACAATAATCTATATTTTATCATTCCTTGCCCCAACAACATTAACACATATACACACAACAATAACATATCATCATCGATATCCCTACTGGCCAATGGTTACTCCATATTCCATACTGGGGTATAATATAATTTACTGAATCACTCCCCCAATGATCAACAGTTATTCATGTCGTTTCCAACTTTTAGTTATTAAAAACTATGAAGGAAATGTCTTTGAATACAAATCCTACTATACTATAACAGCATATATTAGTATTATAGCATATGCTATTTTACTATATTTTTATAGGGATGATTCCCAAAAGGGAGAGTACACAGGATAACATGCATTTTTATTTTAATAGCTGTTATTATTTTTTCCCCAAATGCTGTAACAGTTCACACTATCAACAAAGTATGAGTGCCCATTTCCCCACATACTGCCAGTACTACATGTTATCCCATTGTTGTTCTAATTTGCATCTCTGAGTCAATTTGCTGAATTTGTAAAGTGATTTTCCCTTGTTTTTTGAAATCATCTATTGGTATAATAATAAATTTTCCTCTAATGTGTTGATATAATGAATTATGAGCAGGTTTTATGGTATAGAGCCATCTTTTTATTTCTGAGATAAACCCTTCCTGGTCAATATATACAAATTTTTAATACACTTTTGGATTCAATTTGCTATTTAATTTAGAGTTTTAGCATATGTATGTATATATGTGTGTGTGTACATGCATACATAAACACTGTGTCTAAATACTATCTTTAATAAGTTTAAACTCACTTTAACAGGTGTTAAAGTTGTGCTTGCTTCACAGAATGGGGAGCTTTCCATCTTTTTCAATGGTACATACTTTGAAAAACATTAAAACAAACTATTGTTTCACAAATAGAACTTGCAAGAATGATCTGAGTATAATGCTTTTTAAAAAATTATCTCTTTTCACACAGTATCTTAAATTCTTTCCTACCAATGTACTTCCACAGATACTAAAGCAAATCCTGGGTAGCAGAAAGGGCAAAAAGTATTAATTTCTTTAATTTCTCAAGTGCCTACTCTGAGTGAGATGTTCATCCCATTTTATTATATTCCACATTATTACATATAGAGAAATCAAAACAAAGAAATCTTGTTCAGGATTTACTCAATTATCTAGTAGAAAAGCTGAAGTTAAAATCCAGGTATTCTTACAAGCCCAGAAATCTTTCCTTTTAACTATAATCATAATTTCTATCCATGTGATACCTTAATACACTCTGAGGTATCCATTTTATTATAGTTAAATTAAAAATGATTCCGGAAAAATTGTTTAGCTACAACCTAAAGCATCTTGTAAGTTTTTCTGAGTGAATCAAAAAGTTGTGGCTCTATACTATCCTGACACTACACTTCCTTTAACCTATGTCCACTCTTATCATTTCAGTGTGAACTGGAAAACCTAAGGGTACTGTACTATAAACTGAAAATATGTGACATGAAAGCATTAATATGTAAAAGTAATAGAAATCTAAAGGGCTTATGTGAGCATCTAACCATCTAACCAAACCTCATGATTTTACAATAAGGAAACTGGAGTCCAGATGAATACAGTGGCAGAATTAGGACTAGAGCCCAGTTCTCAAGTACTGGAACAATACTGTTTCCAACCCACCACCATCTATTGGCTGTGTGATTCCTTTCAGGATCACAGTTGTGAAGTTTGGTTATGTAGTTGCCACATAGTCCATAGAGATATTTTAGGCAATATTATCTTAGAAAAGCATTAATAAATGTCTGCAGCTATTGAGCATTTTGTCTGCAACATATTCTTCCTCTCTTACAGAATTTGTATGTATTTATGTACCTAGTCATATATAATATCTAAGAAATATTTTACTGTGGGTGAAGGTGAAAGAAAGAAAATACCCACTGAACTATAAAATCTGATACTACACACAAAAAACAATGGCTAATTTTTTATCAACACTTTCTGTAAGTTGTCCATTGTGCTAAGTACTTTACCTTCTCTGTCTTCCTTTACCTTCAAAATATTTCTGAAATGGATATTACTATTATTTTCATATTACAGAAGAGAAAATTAAACCAGGAAATTAAGAAAATAGCCTAGAGAAAGATGGTGGCGGGAGACATGAGATACAGGTCTCCTCCGAAAACCACATATAACATGAAAATATAATTAATACACTAATCCTGTACACACTGTATCATTCCAACTATATGACATTCTGGAAAAGACTATGGAGAGAATAAAAGGATCAGTGGTTTCCTGAGGTTAGTCGGAGAGGTGAGTAAGCATAACACAGAGGATTTTTCTGGCAGTAAAACTACTCTGTGTGATATTACAAAGGTAGGTACATGTCATTTATACATTTATCCAAGCCTATATAGCATGTACAACACCAAGAGTAAACTCTAACATGAACTATGAATTTTATAATGTGTCAATGTAGGTGTTACAAGTGTATCACTCTGGCAGGGGATGGTGATAAGGGTGGAGAGTATGCATGTGTGGGGGCCTAGGTGTATCAGAAATTTCTGGACCTTCTGCTTATTTTGCTGTGAAGCTGTAACTGCTCTATAAAATAAAAACTATTTTTTTAAAAAGAAAAAAAATACAACTAATCCTGAAAGAGCAACAGGAAAGAAGTCTGCAACAGACTGCATACACCTGGAGAAAAGAACAGACCTCACAGAACAGGGCAACGTACCAAAGAGATGATCTGGCGGGACCCAAGCCCTTCCCCCACCCCAGAGCCCCAGTGGGAGGAAGAGAAATGGAGCAGGGAGTGGGTGCAGGCCTAGGACTGCTGAACACCAAGTCCTGGAGATCTTCCCTGGGAGTACAAACCTACATTGCATGGTGCTCTGGAGATTTGAGGGGTTGGAAAGCTAAGACAGGTAGAATACCTGGAGAGACTGAGATTGCAGTCGCTTGTGGAAAATATGGAGCCACATCTGGCCACACTGGGAAAAAGAAAGGAGAGCAGGCTGAGAGACTTCCTAACAGTGAGAGGGATGCTAAAGGGGAAAGGATTGGACAGAGCTTGCTGCTCAGGAGAAAGGACAGCTGGACAAAACTGTCCAGGCAAACTCTGCCCAGCAGGTTGGGAACTTTCAGGAGCTTCAGGTGCTCCATAGCCCTGGCTGGCTACACAGCTCCAAGGCTCCCCACCATGCTACGCAGCCTGCTGTGCCTTCCTCCCAGCCAGCTGCCACAGGCTTGCAACCACCAGCCCCTGTGCTAGTGCCAGGCCAGCCAAAGGGAAGCCCCACCCACAGCAACTAAGAAGGAAAAGCATAGAGGCTTCCACCTGTGTGTTCAGCCCACTGGTTCTGGCAGTGGAGACAGGCACAGTAGCCGGGAAGCAGGAAACAGCTCTGTCCTTCCCCGAGGCACCAGCGCTGCTTCCCTGCGACCCATGAAATAGCTCCAGGGACTGAGCAGCCCCAGAGAGTAGATCTTCTGGGCACTAGAGGGCACCACACAGAAATATGAAACGTCAAAGGAACCTGGTTCAAACCCAAATCCCAGAAACACCAGAAAAAGGACCAAGTGAAACTGAACTCACCGAACTTCCTGAAAGAGATTTCAAAATAAAAATCATAAACATGCTCATGGAGGTACAGTAAAATATTCAAGAATTCAGGGAAGAATTCAGGCATGAGATTCAATCATTAAGGAAAACAATATCTGAAATGAAACATATAATTGAGGGATTTTAAAGAAGATTAGATAAAGTAGAGGAGATGGTAAATGGAATAGAAATTAGAGAAGAGGAATACAAAGAAGCTGAGGAACAGAGAGAAAAAAGGATCACTAGAAATGAAAGAATATTGAGAGAACAGTGTGACCAATCAAAATGGAACAATATTCCCATTATAGGGGTACCAGAAGAAAAAGAGAGAAAAAGGGATAGAAAGTGTTTTTCAGGAGGTAATTGCTGAAAACTTCCCCAATCTGGGGAAGGAGACAGCCGCTCAGGTCATGGAGGTACACAGATCTCCCAACACAAGGGACCCAAGGAAGACAACACCAAGACATATAGTAATTAAAATGGCAAAGACCAAGGATAAAGACAGAGTATTAAAAGCAGCCAGAAAGAGAAAAAAGATCACATACAAAGGAAAATCCATTAGGCTATCATTGGACTTCTCAACAGAAACATTAAGGCCAGAAGGGAGTGGCATGATATATTTAATGCAATGAAACAGAAGGGCCAAAAACCAAGAATACTCTACCTGGCACGATTATCACTTAAATTTGAAGGAGGGATTAAACAATTTCCAGATAAGCAAAAGACAGAATTTACCTCCTACAAACCATCTCTACAGTGTATTTTGGAGGGACTGCTATAGATGGAAGTGTTCTTAAGACTAAACAGCTGTCACCAGAGGAAATAAAACCACAGTAAACAAAGTAGAACAATTAATTACTTAGAAGATGCAAAATTACATCAACCACCCCCAAAGTAAGTCAAAGGATAGACAAAGAGTACAGAATACGATACCTAATATATAAAGAATGGAGGTAAAAGAAAAGGAGGGTAAAAAACCCTTTAGATTGTGTTTGTAATAACATACTAAGTGAGTTAAATTACCGTTAGATAGTTAAGGAATAACTGTTGTACCTTTGGTAACCATGAATCTAAAGCCTGCAATTGCAATAAGGACAAAGCTATTGATAATCACCCTAAATGTAAATGGTCTGAATGCACCAATCAAAAGATATGAAGTCACTAAATGGATAAAAAAACAAGACCCATCTATATGCTGCCTACAAGAGACTCAATTCAAACCCAAAGACATACACAGACAAAAAGTAAGGGGATGGAAAAGATATTTCAAGTAACTAACAGGAAGAAAAAAACAGGAGTTGCAGTACTTGTATCAGACAAAATAGACTTCAAAACAAAGAAATTCATAAGAGACAAAGAAGGACATTACATAATGAGAACGGGGTCAACTAAAAAGAAGATATAACTATTATAAATATCTATGTACCCAACAAAGGAGGACCTACATATGTGAAACAAATACTAGCAGAATGGAAGGGGGAAATAGAATGCAATGCATTCATTTTAGAAGACTTCAACACTCCACTCACTCCAAAGAACAGATCAAGCAGACAGCAAATAAGTAAGGAGACAGAGGCACTGAACAACACATTAGAACAGATGGACCTAACAGACATCTACAGAACATTCCACCCAAAAGCAGCAGAACACACATTCTTCTCAAGTGCACATAGGACGTTTACAAGAATAGATCATATACTAGGCCACAAAAAGAGCCTGAGTAAATTCAAAAAGACTGAAATTGTTCCAACCAGCTTCTCAGATCACAAAGGTATGAAATAGAAATAAATTACACAAAGAAAACAAAAAAGCCCACAAACACATGGAGGTTTAACAACATGCTCCTAAATAATCAATGGATCAATGACCAAATAAAAACACAGATCAAGCAAAATATGGAGACAAATGACAACAATAACACCGCAAAATCTGTGGGATGCAGTGAAGGCCATGTTAAGAGTGAAGTATAGAGCAATACAGGCCTACCTCAGTAAAGAAGAACAATCCCAAATGAACAGTCGAAACTCACAATTAATGAAACTAGAAAAAGAACAAATGAGGCCCAAAGTAGAAGGGGGCACATAATAAAGATTAGAGCAGACATAAACAAAATCGAGAAGAATAAAACAATAGAAAGAATCAATGAAAGCAGGAGCTGGTTCTTTGAGAAAATAAATAAAACAGATAAATCCCCAGCCAGACTTATCAAGAAAAAAGAGAATTTACATACATAAACAGAATGAGAAATGAAATATCACTAAGGACACCAAATAAACAGAAGGAATTATTAAAGAATACTATGAAAAATTATATGCTAACAAACTGGATAACTTAGAAGAAATGGACAACTTTATAGAAAAATACAACCTTCCAAGGCTGACCCAGGAAGAAACAAAAAATCTGAACAGACCAATTACCAGGAACAAAATTGAATTGGTAATCAAAAAACTATGAAAGAACAAAACACCTGTCCCAGATGGCTTCACCGCTGAATTTTATCAAACATTTTGTGAAGACCTAATACCTATCCTCAAAGTTTCCCAAAAAGTAGAAGAGGAGGGAATACTTCCAAACTCATTCAATGAGGCCAACATCACACTAATACCAAAACCAGGCAAGGACATGACAAAAAATAAAATTACAGACCAATATATCTGATGAACATACATGCAAAAATGCTCAAAAACATATTAGCAAACCAAATTTAAAAATACATCAAAAAGATCATCCATCATGATCAAGTAGGATTTATTCCAGGGATGCAAGGATAGGACAATACTTGAAAATCCATCAATATCATCCACCGCATCAACAAAAAGAAGGACAAAAACCACATCATCATCTCCATAGATGCAGAAAAAGCATTCAATAAAATTTAACATAGATTCATGATAAAAACTCTCAACAAAATGAGTATAGAGGTTAAGTACCTTAACATGATAAAGGCCATACATGACAAACCCACAACCGACATCATACTTAACAGCAAGAAGCTGAAAGTTCTTCCTTTAAGATTGGGAACAAGACAAGGATGCCCACTCTCTCCACAGTTATTCAACATAGTTCTAGAGGTCTGAGCCAGGGCAATCAGACGACACAAAGAAATAAAAGTATCCAGACTGGTAAGGAAGAAGTTAAACTGTACCTGTTTGCAGATGACTTGATACTGTACATAAAAAACCCTAAAGAATCCACCCAAAAACTACTAGATCTAATATCAGAATTCAGCAAAGTTGCAGGATACAAAATTAACACACAGAAATTTGTTGTATTCCTATACACTAACAATGAACTAGCAGAAAGAGAAATCAGGAAAACAATTCCATTCACAATTGCATCCAAAAGAATAAAATACCTAGGAATAAACCTAACCCAGGAAGTGAAAGACCTATACTCTGAGAACTACAAGACACTCATGAGAGAAATTAAAGAAGATACCAATAGATGGAAACACATCCCATGCTCATGGATAGGAAGAATTAATATTGTCAAAATGGCCATCCTGCCTAAAGCAATGTACAGATTCAATGCAATTCCTATCAAAATACCAACAGCATTCAATGAACTAGAACAAATAGTTGTAAAATTCATATGGAACTGCAAAAGACCCTAAATAGCCAAAACAATCCTGAAAAAGAAGAATAAAGCTGGGGGATTATACTCCCCAACTTCAAGCTCTACTACAAAGCCACAGTAATAAAGACAAATTGGTACTGACACAAGAACAGACCCATAGACCACTGGAACAGACTAGAAAGCCCAGATATAAACCCAAGCACATATGGTCAATCAATACACGATAAATGAGGCATGGACATACAATGGGGAAATGACAGCCTCTTCGACAACTGGTGTTGGCAAAACTGGACAGCTACATGTAAGAGAATAAAACTATATTATTGTCTAACCCCACATAGAAAAGTAAACTCGAAATGGATCAAAGACCTGAATGTAAGTCATGAAAGCATAAAACTCTTAGAAGAAAACATAGGCAAAAATTTCTTGAATATAAACATGAGCAACTTTTTCCTGAACGCATCTCCTTGAGCAAGGGAAACAATAGCAAAATGAACAAATGTGTAAGGGAAACAAAAGCAAAAACGAACAAATGGGACTACATCAAGCAAAAAAGCTTCTGTACAGCAAAGGACACCATTGGCAATATGGGAGAATATATCTGACAAGGGGTTACCATCCAAAATATATAAAGAACTCACATGGCTCATACCCAAAAAGCAAATAACCTGATTAAAAAAATGGGCAGAGGATATGAACAGACAATTCTGCAAAGAAGAAATTCAGGTGGCCAACAGGTACATGAAAAGATGCTCCACATCACTAATTATCAGGGAAATGCAAATTAAAAGCACAATGAAATATCATCTCATACCAGTTAGGATTGTTAACACAAAAAGACTAGGAACAACAAATGCTGCCGAGGATGCTGAGAAAGGGGAACCCTCCTAAAATACTGACAGGAATGTAAATTAGTTCAACCATTGTGGAAAGCAATATGGAGGTTCCTCAAAAAACTAAAAATAGAAATACTATTTGACCCAGGAATTCCACTCCTAGGAATTTACCCAAAGAAAACAAGTTCTCAGATTGAAAGAGACATATGCACCCCTACGTTTATTGCAGCGCTATTTACAATAGCCAAGCTATGGAAGCAACCTAAATGTCTATAAGTAGATGAATGGATAAAGAAGATGTGTTACATATACACAATGGAATACTATTCAGCCATAAGAAGGAAACAAATCCTACCATTTGCAACCACATGGATGGAGCTAGAGGCTATTATGCTCAGTGAAATAAGTCAGGCAGAGAAAGACAAAAATCAAATGATTTCCCTCATTTCTGGAGTATAACAATGAAGCAAAACTGAAGGAACAAAACAGCAGCAGATGCACAGACTCCAAGAAGGGACTAACGGTTACCAAAGGGGAGGGGCTGGAGAGGGCGGGTGGGGAGGGAGATAGGAGGGGATTGAGGATTATGATTAATACACATGGTGTAGGGGGGGATCATGAGGAAGACAGTATAACACAGAGAAGACAAGTAGTGACTCTGTGGCATCTGATAGACAGTGACTGCAAAGGGGTATGGGGAGGGACTCGAAAATATGGGTGAATGTAGTAACCACATTGTTTTTCATGTGACACCTTCAGAAGAATGTATATCAATGATACTTTAATTTTAAAAATGTAAATAAATAAAAAAATAAAAACAATTGAACAATTAAAAAATAAAATAGCTTAGGATTACACATCTAGTAAAAACTAAATCCAGCAATTAAATCCAGGCCACACGGTGTGTGTTCTCAACAATTTTGCTGTAGAGTTTTCCTATCTGACAGAAATATATGCAAGCATATATGTAATTTTTAATTTTCTAATAGTTACACTAAAAAGTAAAAAGAAACAAGTTAAATAAATTTTAATAATATATTTATCTCAATACATCCAAAATATTATCATTTCAATATGTAATTGATATAAAAATTATTGGTGAAATATTTTACATTCTTTTATTTGTAGTAAGTATTAAAAATCTGGCATTTATTTTAGATTCACAGCACATCTTAATGCAAAATTTTTAAGGGCTCAACAATTACACATGGCTAGGGGCTACCATATTGAACAGCACAGCTATAAAGTCTCTGTAAAGTCAAATAAAAGAATTAGGATGATAAAACCCTATGTGAAGTATACAGGGTAGGTGTTTCTGTTTCTTGGTATAGATTTGATAATTCAAACTACCCACTTACCAATGATTAATTAAAAAGTGGAAAACAAAGAATAAAACACAGAACAAACCAGAAGAAAATAATTCAAAAGCATCAGAAGGCAAACAGGATAGTAAGAAATTTATAGTCCAAAAATTGGGCAAAGAAGGAAATTCAGGGAGGTGAGTCCTGAACTCAGGGTCAGATTTGCTTGAAGGTATTTGCTCACCAAAGTGTTGACAGCCTAAACAAATTTCAGGGAATTAGTCAATGCCAGGGCCTGATAATATAAGCACAATGGTGCTTTGGATTGAAATCTTAAAGATCTGCACCCTCAGAACACAGATAATCCTGAAATAAATCAGACCTCCTATGAACTGCTGTTTGGTTTCCAGCTCATAAAAACCTTAGTCCCTGAAACTGTATAAAGAAAACCTTGGAAAGTTAGTACCCCAGGGGCTTAGAGAAAGTAAATGAAAATCCTCTCTGAAGAAGGATAACAAAGAAAAAGGGAATCCTTAGCTTCAAATTTCTATAATTTTCAAATATAATGCCCACCAATCGAAGACAATCAAGTATATGAGGACATATACAACATGAAGAAGGAACAGCATAAACAACAGGCAATGGAAACATCCAAGAGACAACTGATAGCAAATGTAACCTAAAACAATGGCTATTTTGTTCAGATATAAAAATAAAGCTTGAAAGATAAGCGGGCAACTGGAAACCATAAAAATCAGAATACAGATTTTTAAAAAGAATGAATATTTCATCATTTAAAGTGTACAAAGGAAAAAATTTTAATAAATGCATTTAGTTGAATATTAGACCAACTCAGGAAAGACACAGTAAGCTGCAAGCTAGATATGAAGAAACTATATAAAACTATGTAAAAAAGAAACGCAGCAAGAAGAAATGCAGAACAGAAGAGACAAAGAGGATATAATTTAAAGAAAGGCATGATACACATATATTTACAGTCTTAGAAGGAAAGGACAGAAAATACATTGAGTAATCATGGAGAATTTTCTAAAAACTGAGCAATACATAAATACACAGATTCATGAAGGTCAACAAATCCTTGGAGTAAATAAAAAAATACACTAGCCAAAAAAAAAATGGGGGTGAGGAAGATGTCTCAAAAGGAGCTACAGACAATATAATTTCTTGCAAAATAGTTCCACCATCTTAGAGGTACCCTGCCAATATTGCACATGCTGTAGTTGCCCTTCAAACCAGATGTGTATTTACTGTGTGTTACATAACTTCTGGTTCCTTCATCCAACATACCTAGTCCAACTTTTTTTTTCCCCTCCAATCAATCACACCCTGGGAACCAATGTACAAAGCCAACATTGCTTGTATTATGCATAACTGTTCTAGAGGATCTTTTTTTATGGACTATATGTATCAGAATAATGTACATTGCCATATAATGTAAAAAGAACATCTACATATAAACAAGTGTCATACCAACAAAACAACAAATAAACCTTGAAGAGTGGGGGGGAAAAAAAGTGGCACTGCCCTGGGGAGACCTGAATAAAGACTAGAGAAAGAAACAGTAAAAGTATGAGTCCTCAGAGCAACCATGAAAGCCAGAAGACAGTAGAATGATATATTCAAAGTATGGAAAGAAAATTGCTGTCCACCTTAAGTTCTATACCCAACAAAAATATCCTTCATGACCAACCATGAAATAAAGACATTTTGGACAAAAAAAAAAAAAAAACTGAGGAAATCTGTTACCAGCAAATGCACAATAAAGGAAATACTAATTGGTGTTCTTCCTAAATAATAATCAATCCCAGACCTAAAGTTGGAGATGCAGAAAGAAATGAAGAGTATTAAAAAATAGTAAAAGTGTGGGTAAATCTAGATAACATAATTATACTAAAACAATAATAGTAATAATGATGTCTTAGAGATTTTAAATACATATTTAAATATAAATATATATTTTAAATATATATTAAATAGAAATCATATTTAAAACATTAAAATTAAAATACACAAATATATATTACATATTAAAATCAAAATATTAATTATAAATTACAAGAAAATACACAAAATTTATATTAAAGTATATATTAAATCAAAATACATAAATATTGAAATATAACATTAAATTATAATTATATTATCTAAATTGAATTAAAATGTTTATAATTTATATACAAAAGCATGTATTAAAATATATAAAAATAGCGTTTATACTAAATATATGTAAAAATTAATACAGTATATTTGGCATTTGTATTAATACATTACCTATATAAAATACATAAAAAATATAAAAATAGCATTCACTTTGGGAGGCACACATAGAACTAAACTATTCCAAGGTACCTGTATAATCTCTATTATTTATGGATGTATGTTATAACTGCTAGTAAAAGAGTACGTGATTCCAAAACTAACAGAGAGTAATATAAAAAAAATCAGTCCAAAAAGTGAAAAGGGAGATGAAAAGGAATAACGAATATGTGGAAGAAGTAGAAAGCACACAATAGAGTGGAAAATCTAAACCTAAATATATTAACAATAACATTAAATATAAATGAAATACGTGTTCCAGTTAAAAGATCAATATTCTCAGACTGAAAAATTATAAAAATCAAGAAAAACATCTAAAACATAAGGACAAATGGTTCAGAGGATGAAAAAGATAAACCATGTAAGCCTAACACCCCATTCCCAAAGAAAACCTGATATATCAATAGTATTATCATAAAAAATAGACCTTAAAGCCACATTACTAGAAGAAAATCGCTTTATAATAGTAGTATCTTCACCAGGAATATGTACTCCTAAAGTCAGGTGTGCCTAATAACATAACCACAATTTATATAATGCAAAAATTGACAAAGAGAAATAAGCAAAAACACAAACAGAAAATTTTGATATCTTTCAATTATTGATAGAACAAATGGACAAAAGGATACAAGTAAGATATAGACTTTGAACAATATTAACACGAGTTTGTATTATTCATTGTATAAAACATTGTACCCAAAAATTTGAGGATATACATCTTTGAAAAACCCACAACAAACATTTACAAAAACTGATTATATACTGAGTCTTAAAATAAGTTTCAACAAATTTTTTAAATACTGACATCATACAGACCATGTACTCTGATCATAATAAAACTGAACTTGAAATCATTAACAAAAATACACCTACAAATGCTACATGTCTGGAAATGAAGAAAGATACTTAAAGGAGAAACTAATAAAGATGTGAACATGAATTTTATGAAATGGAAGAAATGAATATATAATAGTTTGAAAAAGCCAGAAGTTGATTTTTGGAAGACTAATAAAATTGGTTAACCTCCCTGTGAAGTAGTTTAAAAAAAAAATAAAGAAGGTACAAATAACCAAAAAAGGAAATGAAAAAAAGTGGACATCACTACTGATTTTTCAGACATTAAAAAGACAGAAAGAGAATATTAAGAACACATTTATGTCAATAAACTAGAAAAGCCAGATGAAATGGATAAATTCCTAGAAAACTTTAATTTACCAAAACTGACAAGAATAGAAATCTGTATAGTCATAAACTATTAAAAATTAAATGTGTATTTTGAAATTTCCCACCTCCCCACACATATACACAAAACCAACACCAAACAAAAGCCTAGCACAGATGGCTTCACTGGCCAACTCTTCCAAAGAATGAAACAAAATTACATTAATTCTTAAAGAGGACAGAAAAAAAAAATTCATTTTATGACAGAAACCTTGATACCAAAACTCAACAAGGGTTAGAGTAAGTAAAAGGAAAAATTCAGATCAGTCTCACACACTTGTGAACAAGACACAAAAATTCCTAAGTAAAATGTCAGCAATTTAAATCCAGCATAATATAAAAATAAATAAATAAATCAATAGATAGAAAAAATTCATGGATTGGAGGACTCAGTGTTGCAAAGAAGTCATTTTGATAGACATCCATAGATGAACAGATTTTCAAAAATCTAGTCTATAGATTCAATATCTAGTAATAAAATAAAATAAAATTTAAATCTATAGACTTGGTAACTTATAGATTCAATAAATTAGAATAAATTTGAAAAAGGTTGATTCATCATGCATTCTTATTTTCAACTTTAGTAGATATATTAAACTATTTTCCAAAATATTTGTACTAATTGAATACTCATGTTTACCTAGTATATTCATTCTACTGTTGATGAACATGTGGGCCATTTTCATTTTCTGTTACAAATGCCATTAACAAATCTTGTATATTTTTACTGGTATACAAGTGCATAAAATTCTGAGTATATTCTCAGGACAGGAATTGCTGATTCATCATACATCCTTATTTTCAACTTTAGTAGATATATTAACTATTTCTGTTACAAATGCTATTAACATTTGGTAGAACTTGACAAGCTGATTCTAAAATATATATAGAAATACATTACAGGGCTGAGACTAGCTTTCCTCTATTAGATATTGACTGATTGATAATAAAGCTATAGTTAAGACAGTGTGGTACTGGTGCAAGAATAGAACAATACACCAATGAAACTAATAGCCTGGAAATAACCCAAACATATACACACTGGATTTCCAGACAAAGGTGCCACTGTATGCTGAGAAACATGATCTCTCCAAAACATGGTGCTTAGCTATTTGGGTATCCATATGGGAAAAAATAAAACTGGAAACACTACCTCACACCATACACTATAAAAAAAAATAGAAGGATTTTATACCTAAATGTGATAGGCAAAGACAGAAGAGTATTTTCATTATGTTGAGGTAGGAAAGACTTTAAATGTGGAACAAAAAGCACCAACCATAAAAGGTGGATAACCTTGACTATATTAAATTAAATGAACTTCTAGGCATCAAGGGACATCACTAAGGTTAGCCACTGAATGGAAGAAAATAATTCCAACACATACACTGATAGAAGTCAGAGGCAGAGGAGATAAAGAGCTCTTATGGATTAGTAAGAGAAAGACAATTTGTAAAACTGAGGGCAAGAATATTAAATGGGCACTTCTCATAAATGAATAGTTACTCAATCTTACTAATAATCAGATAAATATAAATTAAAACATAATTACTTACCCACCAGAATAGCTAAAATTAAAGCCCGGCTCTAATAAATATTGGTGAGGATGTGGCACCTATAGGAACTTGTGTTAACTGCTGGAAGGAGTATTCAATTAATATAAGTATTTTGGAAAATAGTTTAATATATCTACTAAAGTTGAAAATAAGGATGCATGATGAATCAGCAATTCCTGTCCTGAGAATATACTTACAGACAATTTTATGCACATGTATACCAGTAAAAATATACAAGAATTGTTAATAGCATTTGTAACAGAAAATTAAAATGACCCACATGTTCATCAACAGTAGAATAAATACACTAGGTAAACTCATACAATGGAATATATACAACCATGAAAAAGAATGAACTACTACTATATGCAGCAACATAGGTAAATCGCAAGCCAGACACAAACGATACACAGGCACTCCTTGGAAATATTGTGGGTTTGATTCCAGATAAAGTATTGCAGTAAAGCAAATTAAGTGAATTTTTTTACTTCCCAGTGCATATAAAAGTTATTTATACACTATACTGTAGTCTATTAGATGTGCAATAGCACTAAAAAAACAATGTACATGCCTTAACTAAAAAACTTTATTGTTAAAAAATGCTAACCATTATGTGAGCTTTTAGCAAGTCATAATCTTTTTGCTGGTTGGAGGGTCTTGGCTTGATATTGATGGTAGCTGACTGATTAGGGTGGTTGTTGATAAAGAGTGTAGTGGCAATTTCTCAAGACAACAGTGAAGTCTGCCACATCGATTGACCTTTCCTTTCTCAAACGATTTCTTTGTAGTATGATGCTTCTGGATAGCATTTTACTCACAGCAGAACTTCTTTTAAAATTGGAGCCAATTCTCTCAAACCCTGCTGCTGCTTTATTAGCTAAGTTTATGTAATATTCTAAATCATTTGTTGTCATTTCAACAACTTAACCAGTATCTTTAACCAGGAGTAGATTCCATCGCAAGAAACCACTTTCTTTGTTTATCCAGAAGGAGTAACGCCTCATCTGTTAAACTTTTATCATGAGATTACAGCAATTCAATCACATGTCTACTTCTAAATCTAGTTCTTTTGCTATTTCCACAGCATCTGCAGTTACTTCATCCACTGAAGTCTTGAACCCCTCAATGTCATATATGAGGGTTGGAATCAAGTTCTGCCATACTCTGTTAATCTTAGTATTTTTACCTCTTCCCACGAATCACAAATGTTCTTCCTGACATCTAAATTGGCAAATACTTCGCAGAAGTTTCTTAATTTACATTGCTCAGATCCATCAGAGGAATCACCATCTATGGCAGCTATAAAGGTTAACAAAATGTATTTCTTAAATAAGACCAAAAGCTGAAATTACTCCTTGATCTACAAAATGGATGCTATATTAACAGGCATGGAATCCTGTTGTACATCTCTATCAGAGCTCATATGTGCCCAGTTGCATTTTCAATGAGCAGTTATATATATATATATTTTTATTAAGGCATTATTGATATACACTCTTAGGAAGGTTTCACATGAAAAAACAATGTGGTTACTACATTTATCCATATTATCAAGTCCCCAACCATACCCCAATACAGTCACTGTCCTTCAGTGTAGTAAGATGCCACAGATTCACTATTTGCTTTCTTTGTCCTACACTGTTTTCCCTGTGATCCCCCACACCATGGGTACTAAACATAATAAGCCTCAATCCCCTTCTCCCTCTCTCCCGTTTGGTAACCACTAGTTCCTTCTTGGACTCTCTGAGTCTACTGCTATTTTGTTCCTTCAGTATTGCTTCTCGTTATACTAGGCAAATGAGGGAAATCATTTGGTACTTGTCTTTCTTCACCTAGCTTATTTCACTGCATAATATCCTCCAGCTCCATCCCTGTTGTTGCAACTGGTAGAATTTGTTTCTTTCTTATGGCTGAATAGTATTCCATTCTGTATATGTACCACATCTTCTTTATCCATTCATCTACTCAGGGACACTTAGGTTGCTTCTCTTGGCTACTGTAAAAAGTGCTGCAATAAACATAGGGGTGCATATGTCTTTTTGAATCTGAGAAGTTGTATTCTTTGGGTAAATTCTAAGGAGTGGGATTCCAGAGTCAAATGGTATTTCTATTTTTAGTTTTTTGAGGAAGCTCCATATTTTCCACAATGGTTGAACTAGCTTACCTTCCCACCAGCAGTGTAGGAGGGTTCCCCTTTCTTTACATCCTCACCAGCATTTGTTGGTCTTAGTCTTTTGGATGCTGGCCATACTGACTGGTGTGAGGTGATACCTCATTGTGGTTTTAATTTGCATTTCCTTGATTATTAGTGATGTGGAGCATCGTTTCATGTGTCTGTTGGCCATCTGAATTTCTTCTTTGGAGAACTGTCTCTTCATATCCTCTGCCCATTTTTTAATCAGGTTATTTGTTTTTTGGGTGTTGAGATATGTAAGTTCTTTATATATTTTGGATGTTAACCCCTTGTCAGATATGTCATTTACAAATATATTCTCCCATACTGTAGGATGCCTTTTTGTTCTGTTGATGGTGTCCTTTGCTGTACAGAAACGTTTTAGTTTGATGTAGCCCCATGAGTTCATTTTTGCTTTTGTTTCCCTTGCTCGAGGAGATGCATTCAGGAAGTCACTCATGCTTATACTTAGGAGATTTTTGCCTATGTTATTTTCTAAGAGCTTTATGGTTTCATGACTTACATCCAGGTCTTTGATCCATTTCGAGTTTACTTTTGTCTATGGGGTTAAACAATAATCAAGTTTCATTCCTTGCATGTAGCTGTCCAGTTTTGCCAACACCAGCTGTTGAAGAGGCTGTCATTTCCCCATTGTATGTCCATGGCTCCTTTACCATATATTAATTGACCATATATGGTTGGGTTTATATCTGGGCTTTCTAGTCTGTTCCATTGGTCTATGGGTGGTCTGTCCTTGTGCAAGTACCAACTTGTCTTCAGTACTGTGACTTTGTAGTAGAGCTTGAAGTTGGGGAGCATAATACCCCCGGCTTTATTCTTCCTTCTCAGGATTGCTTTGGCTATTCAGGTCTTTTGTGGTTCCATATGAATTTCGGAACGATTTTCTATAGTTCGTTGAGAATGCTGTTGGTATTTTGATAGGAATTGCATTGAATCTGGAGATTGCTTTAGGCATGATGGCCATTTTGACAATATTAATTCTTCCTATCCATGAGCATGGGATGTGTTTCCATCTATTGGTATCTTTTTAAATTTCTCTCATGAATGTCTTGTAGTTTTCAGAGTATAGGTCTTTCACTTCCTTGGTTAGGTTTATTCCTAGGTATTTTATTCTTTTGATGCAACTGTGAATGGAATTATTTTCCTGATTTCTCTTTCTGTTAGTTCATTGTTAGTGCATAGGAATGCCACAGATTTCTGCATACTAATTTTGTATCCTGCAACGTTGCTGAATTCTGATATTAGATCTAGTAGCTCTGGAGCGGATTCTTTAGGGTTTTTTATGTGCAATATCATGACATCTGCAAACAGGGACAGTTTAACTTGTTCCTTGCCAATCTGGATGCCTTTTGTTTCTTTGTGTTGTCTGACTGCCGTGGCTAGGACCTCCAGTACTATGTTGAATAGAAGTGGGGAGAGTGGGCATCCTTGTCTTGTTCCCGATCTTAAAGGAAAAGCTTTCAGCATCTTGCTGTTAAGTATAATGTTGGCTGTAGGTTTGTCATATATGGCCTTTATTATGTTGAGGTACTTGCCCTCTATACCCATTTTGTTGAGAGTTTTTATCATGAGTGGATGTTAAATTTTGTCAAATATTTTTTCAGCTTCTAAGGAGATGATGATGTGGTTTTTGTCCTTCTTTTTGTTGATGTGGTGGATGATGTTGATGGATTTTCGAATGTAGTACCATCCTTGCATCCCTGGAATAAATCTTACCGGATCATGATGGATGATCCTTTTGATGTATTTTTGAATTCAATTTGCTAATATTTTGTTGAGTATTTTTGCATCTATGTTCATCAGAGATATTGGTCTGTAATTTTCTTTTTTTGTGGTGTCTTTGCCCAGTTTTGGTATTAGAGTGATGCTGGCCTCATAGAATGAGTTTGGAAGTATTCCCTCTTCTTATACCCCTTGGAAAACTTTAAGGAGGATGGGTATTAGGTCTTCACTAAATGTTTGATAAAATTCAGCGGGGCGTTTTGTTCTTAGGTAGTTTTTTGATTACCAGTTCAATTTTGTTGCTGGTAATTGATGTGTTCAGATTTTCTGTTTCTTTCTGGGTCATCTTTGGAAGGTTGTATTTTTCTAGATAGTTGTCCATTTCTTCTAGGTTATCCAGTTTCTTAGCATATACTTTTTCATAGTATTCTCTAATAGTTCTTTGTATTTCTGTGCTGTCTGTAGTGATTTTTCCTTTCTCATTTCTGATACTGTTTATGTGTGTAGACTCTTTTTTTCTTGATAAGTCTGGCTAGGGGTTAATCTATTTTGTTTATTTTCTCAAAGAACCACCTCTTGCTTTCATTGATCCTTTCTATTGTTTTATTCTTCTCGATTTTATTTATTTCTGCTCTAATTTTTATTATGTCCCTCCTTCTACTGACTTTGGGTCTCATTTGTTCTTCTTTTTCAAGGTTCATTAATTGTGAGTTTAGACTGCTCATATGGGATTGTTCTTCTTTCCTGAGGTAGGCCTGTATTGCAATATACTTTCCTCTTAGCACGGCCTTCACTGCATCCCACAGATTTTTGTGGTATTGAATTATTTGTCTCCATATATTGCTTGATCTCTGTTTTTATTTGGTCATTGATCCATTGGTTATTTAGGAGCATGTAGTGAAGCCTCCATGTGTTTGTGGGATTCTTCATTTCCTTTGCATAATTTATTTCTAGTTTCATACCTTTGTGGTCTGAGAAGCTGGTTGGTACAATTTCAATCTTTTTGAATTTACCGAGGATCTTTTTGTTGCCTAGTATATGATCTATTCTTGAAAATTGTTCCATGTGCACTTGAGAAGAATGTGTATTCTGCTGCTTATGGGTGTAGAGTTCTGTAGATGTCTGTTAGGTCCATCTGTTCTAATATGTTGCTCCGTGTCTCTGTCTCCTTACTTATTTTCTGTCTTGTTGATCTGTCCTTCAGAGTGAGTGGTATGCTGAAGTCTCCTTGATTGAATGCATTGCATTCTATTTCCCCTTTTAATTCTGTTAGTATTTGTTTCACATATGTAGGTGATCCTGTGTTGGGCACATATGTATTTATAATTTATATCTTCTTGTTCGATTGACCCTTTTATCATTATGTAATGTCCTTCTTTGTCTCTTGTGACTTTCTTTGTTTTGAAGTCTATTTTGTCTGATACAAGTTCTGCAACTCCTGCTTTTTTCTCCCCATTAGTTGCATGAAATGTCTTTTTCCATCCCTTCACTTTTAGTCTGTGTATGTCTTTGGGTGTAAAGTGAGTCCCTTATAGGCAGCATATAGATGGGTCTTGTTTTTTTATCTATTCAGTGACTCTATGTCTTTTGATTGGTGAATTCAGTCCATTTACATTTAGGGTGATTATGGATAGGTATGTACTTATTGGCATTGCAGGCTTTAGATTAGTGGTTACCAAAGGTTCAAGGTTAGCTTCCTTACTATCTAAGAGTCTAACTTAACTCAATATGCTATTACAAACACAATCTGAAGGTTCTTTTTTTTTCTCCTCCTTTTTCTTCCTCATCCATTCTTTATGTATTAGGTATCATATTCTGTACTCTTTGTCTATCCCTTGATTGACTTTGGGGATAGTTAATTTAATTTTGCATCTTCTTAGTAATTAGCTGTCTACTTTCTTTACTCTGGTTTTATTACCTCTAGTGACAGCTATTGAATCATAGGAACACTTCCATCTGTAGCAGTCCCTCCAAAATATGCTGTAGAGATGGTTTG
>JAVSCE010020547.1:0-11783 GCA_032199065.1 Smutsia gigantea
CAGACTTGTGACCTTTCCCATGAAACCGATATGCTTCAATACCAAGAGAACAATATTCTATTATCTTGCTCACATTTCTCATTTGAACATTTTAAGGCAGTGTAGCATTGTGGGAAAGTGTGTGGGTTTGAAGCCAGCAGACAAATTACATCCCGGTCTATCACTCACTAACTATGTGGTCTTAGGCAAGTCAATCTCTTTAAGCTTAGTTTCTCTAACTACAAAATGGATTAATAATCATCTCTACCTCATAGGATGTTTTGAGCATTTATTGAATAAGGCATGTATAATTCAGTGGGTCTCCAATCCTTTTCTGAGCCTCAATGTCATCACCTGCAAAATGGAATAAAAATTCAACAGAGAAAGGTGAGGAACAGAGATGTGTGTCAACACTGCCTCATACAGAGCCTGAAACATAGGCAATACTCTGCAAATGGTAGCCATCATTTATCTTTTTTTGGTATCAGTTGAGCATTCTGCCTCTAATGAGTTCAGACTAAAATTTGGACCATGCTAGGCAACAGGCCCAAACTGAGAGCCAGGAACCCTTGTGAAAATCTCCTCCCACTCTGGAGTTCAATTCCATGGGTGTGATGTGAGGAATTTATGCTTCTCAAACTATAGCAAAAGATATTTTTATCCCAATATATCACAGACCAATACTTCTACAAAATACAAAATCACCCTCTTGGATGATTTTGATTTTAAAGCAGTCCAAATTTAGAAGTCCATAAGTGCTTATCATTCTCTGCACTTAGTGCATAGCGGACAGATTACAGTCCAAGCCTTAGCCCCAGTCCATAGCCCACATATTGAGTAGCCTTGGCCTAGATGATCTCTGAGGGCTCTTTCAGCTCAGACATACTGATGCTGAATGGAACTAACATCACTTTATGACACAGAGAATTAGGATCTGAAGACCAGGATGTCCCACTGTGTTTCTCCAAAGTTGGCAAAATATGGTGAGGTTAGACTCCTAAGGGTTATGATGTTCACCTTCAAGTCCTCACCACCTAATGGGCTCCTGGAGGAAAAGGACTTGGTCTCATTCACTTCTGAATCTCATGGCTTGCCAGAGTGGACACTTCATAAAATTTTAAGGGATGGAATTCAATGAAGAGTCTTGCCAAATATCATACGAGCCAGACTATTTTTGTCCTACAGAATGCCTACCTTGTGGGTTCCATGTAGCAAAAACAATTTGTTGGGGGAAGATGGAAAAAGAAGTGAATGAAAGCAGTGGGTGCCATGGCTATACATACACACATAGTACACTTGCCTAAAAATTTCTGAGTAGGTGCTAGCAACTGAGAGGGCGTGGGTAACTATGCATGTGGATGAGCAGGGGTAATCAGGAGCACCTGAGGCCAGTAGCTGTGGAGAGTCTATGCAAAAAAAAAGCAGCCAGTCCAGACTGGCACACAAATATATGTGAGTGGGTATGTTTGTGTGCACATGTATACTGACATATGCCCAAGCATGTATATTAACTATCCAAGTGTCCTAAACTGGGAGTTCAGACTAAAGTTTTCCCATCTTGCCTTTTCATTAACAAGTTGTTTATCTCTTGCCATTAGGTTGTAAGCTATGTGAAAGCAGGAGCCCATTATATCCCCTGTACTAGCACCTTGATAAATCTATGTTGAGAGAACAAATACATGGAGAACATTTAGTACAGTATCTGCATAGAGTAAATGCTCAGTAAATTTGAGGCATTATTGTGATTATCATAATGCCTTGTGTATAGTAAGCAATAAGCAAATGACAGTTGAATCTTAAATTCTAAATTAGATGGTTGCCTACTAAAAAGCCACAGTAATCAAAACAATAGGGTACTGGCACAAGAGAAGACCCACAGATCAATGGAACAGAATAGAGAGCCGAGAAATAAACCCACACATATATGTTCAATTAATACATCATAAATGAGCCATGAATATGCAATGCAGAAAAAACAGTTTCTTCAATAACTGGTATTGGCAAAACTGGACAGCTGTATGCAAGAGTACGAAACTGGATTACTGTCTTACTTCATACACAAAAGTGAACTCAAAATGTATTAAAGACCTAAATATAAGCCATGATATCACAAAACTCTTAGAAGAAAACAGGCAAAAATCTCTTGAACATAAGCATGAGCCATTCTTTTCTGGATACATCTCCTCAGGTAAGAAAAACAAAACCAAAAATGAACAAGTGGGACTACATCAAACTAAAAAGCTTCTGTACATCAAGGGACACCATCAGCAGAACAAAAACTACAGTATGGGAGAATATATTTGTAAATGATTTATCCAATAAGGGGTTAACATCCAAAATATATAAAGAACTCATATACCTTAATACCAAAAAAATAAACAACCCGATTAAAAAGTGGGTGGAGGAACTGAACAGACATCTTTTCAAAGAAGAAATACAGATGGTCAACAGGCACATGAAAAGACACTCCACATCACTAATCATCAGGGAAATTCAAATCAAAACCACAGTGAGCTATCACCTCACACCAGTTAGAATGGCCACTATCCAAAAGACAGGAAATAACATGCGTTGGCCAGGATCTGGAGAAATGGGAACCCTCCTACACTGTAAATTGGTGCAGCCACTGTGGAAAGTAGTATGGAGGTTCCTCAAAACACTAAAAATAGAAATACCATACAATCCAGTAATTCCACTTCTAGGAACTTACATGAAGAAAACAAAATCCCTAATTTGAAAAGATACATGCATCCCTATGTTTATTGCCATATTATTTACAATAGCCAAGATATGGAAGCAACCCAAGTGCCTATAGATAGATGAATGGATAAAGAAGAAGCAATACATATACACAATGCAATATTATTCAGCTATAAAAAAACAGAAATCCTGCCTTTTGCAACAACATTGTTTCTTAGATGAACTTACTTTTTTACTTTAGTGCCTTAAAAAAACTTTTGTATTTTAAACAATGCTAAACCTACATAAAAGTGGCAAGTAAAGTTGCAAAGAGCTCTTATATACCTTTCTCCCAAGACCCCATTGAAGTTTCAGCAATTGTCCCAATAATAGCTTTTCTAGCAAAAGGATTCAACCCCAGGACCACAGGTTGCACCCTGTTGATCTACCATTCCAACTTTTAATCTGGAATTTTACCTCAGTCTTTCCTTGATTTTTATGACCTTGACCTTTTTGAAGATTGCAGATGTCATTTTGTATAATGTCCTTCATTAAAGAGTTTGTCTGAGGTTTCCTCATTAGATTGAAGCTCCGCCTTTGCGACTGAACTATCACAAGAGTGATCCTATCAGGTGGTGCACGATGTTGATGTGTCAGCCTAACTTTAGGTCAGCTTAAAGGTAAGTTTGGTCACTTAATTAATATGGTATCTGCCCTGTGTTTCTACTGTGCAGTAATTTTCTTTCTTCTTGGTAAGGGATTAGTGTTTGGGGGAAGATATTGCTGAATTGTGTAAAATCCCATCCTTCATCCTATTTTCACCCACTAGTTTTAGCTGTTGTTTCTTACCTAAATTAATTATTTCTATGATGGTTGCCAAATGGGGATTTTCTAATTTGATCACTCCTACCACATTTATTATATGACCTTTTATTTCTAAGGAAGAGCTTGTTCTTTTTCTCCATTTATGTATGCCTTTATTTACATCTGGATCAATCCAGGGATTACTATTTTTAGTGGATTATAATCTACTACTATTACATATATATAGGTGCTCAAATTTGTGAACCTCTTTAAGCTGGCCTTTGTATCTTTTTGACATATTCTCATCACTCTTACAGAACTTCCTTATTTGGGGCAATAAAATGTTCCAGGCTGACCAGGTTCTTTACTTACCCCAGTCCTAGGTACTCTGGTTCCTTTTATCAGACAGTGAGTGGTGTTTAGAAGCCAATAGCTGGACACTAAGTGTGCTTATTGCTAACAGGGTATCACTGCTCCTGGGACAACTCAATGAACGCAGTTGGAGGTATATGTGTGTATGTATGCATATTATGTGTATGTGTGGGGGGAGTATGTATACACATACATATACATATATAACATTCACATCTGACTAAATATGTATACACATTTACATATGTATTTATTTCTACATTGTTCCTAAGTTCACAGCAATACTTCTAATTTCCACCCAACATCCCAGGGTTCAATGTAGCTTTACCCCTTTACATATTTGTAACTCCCTCCTCAAACAGTAAAAAAAAAAATTGGCTCCCATTGTCCTCAATATACTTACTTATTTTCTCAAAATATTTAATCGATACATTTGCTCATTTGCTTGATCTCCCTCTACATATCAAATCTCCCAGCCCTGCCAGGCCAATGCACATGCTCCTTGAACGGGCCTCAGCTACCACTAGAGTGCCTTCCCATTACATTCAGGTTTGTGTAATTGCTTTTTGACAAACAAGGATAAAATGAAGAAAGGAAGGAAGGAAGGGGGATTGCAAAAATGTAAGTTTATGCTTACTTGAAAGAATCATAAAGCACAGTTACAGTGAAGTCGCATATCATTCAAGGATGAAGTTGCAAAGTCAGTCTAGGATGAAATCAAGTACCGTCCAAATCACACCTGAAAATCTTTTAAAATGGTATTGACCCATATACCTTCTCTCAGTAAGTCCAGCAAACCATTTTTTTCTCTAGTGTTGACATATAGCTGTGTTTTTCTGGTTGAACACCAGTATAAGTAGTTTGGCTTGAATACAAGAGCTATATTGTCTAAAAATTGCAAACAGCATGACCATATCCTCAGTCTGTGTGCAGCAAATAGGAACTGAGACCAACTAAGGGTCCAGATCCCCAGTTCACACTCACTTCTGAGCATAAACTCATTAGGTGGACATTGTTGGCACAAATGCTCAAACTATTCAAAATTCTTCTTTATCAATCCCAGGTCTCCTGACTCCTAGTTATGGCTCTTTTAACTAATTACTTATTCATTTACCAAACATTTGCTGAGTTACTAGTATGTGGCAGGAAATAGTCTAAGTATGGGGAATACTAAAGCAAAGAAACAGACACAAGTTCCCTACCCACACAGAGCTTTCATTCCAGTGCAGGAGAGAGACAACAGGCAAACAAGCGAATTTATAGTGTGGAATGTGGTGACAAGTGCTATGGAGAAAAATCAGAGGTGACATTATGGAGTAACTTGTTGGCTACTTGAAATTAGCTGTTCACAGTTGGTATCTCTGAGAAGATAGCACATAAACTGAAATTTGAATGACAAGATGGTGTCAATCACTTGAAAGCTGTGGTGAAGAGCACTGCAAGCCGCGAGAACAGCAAGTATAAAGGCTGTAAGGCAGGTAGGAGCTTGATGTGTTCTAGAAGGGAAGAAAGGAGTCTAGTCAGGCAGAGGAGAAAATGGTATGAGGTGGTGGGGAGGAGGTGGAAGGAGGCAAAAGCAACAGCACTGAGCAGCTGAAAAGGGGATGGAAACAGGAAAAAACGCTGCCTGTGCCCACTTCCACCATTTTACCTAGGGTCAGAGGCATCTGTTAAGGCTGCCTGTGCCCGCTTCTGTAAGGCTGCCTGTGCCCACTTCCATCATTTTACCTACGGTCAGAGGCATCTACTAAGGCAGGGGTTCTGAAACAGCAGCACACATCAGAATCTCTGGAGGGGCTTATCCAAACACAGACTGCTGTGCTCCAACCCCAGAGATTCTGATTCAGTAGCTCTGGGGTGGAGTCTGAGAATATGCATTCCTAACAAGTTCCCAAGTGGTGGTGATAATGCTGGTCCAGACACCACACTTTGAGAATCACTGTACCGAGATCTTACTCCTCAATCTGAAATACATGGACACCTGGGGAGTTGCCAAAGACACAAAAAACTTAGTAAAATGTGTTGCATGGCTCCTTGTATAAAGGATATTGAGTACTATTTTAGACAATATTTGCAAATACACTTTGATAAAAGACACAGGTGTTTTCTTCACATGGATTTTTCTTAGCCAGACCTCTATAAAAATATTAAAAATAACATTAAATCATAGTGAAGGCATTTCCATGGGGAGCTAAGATAATAGAGTCCAGGTACTATTTTTCCTGATTACAAAGAGATGTAGTAAACAATCTGCAGGGCACATTTCTTGGAAAATCGATATCCCTTGAGGCCTTGAAGGAAACCCTTATTTTATGTTAAAATAAATAGGATATATTATGAATAAGAATGCAAAAAATTTGCATAAAATTTGAAGATAAAGTAGGAAACTTTAAAAACATTTCATGCTGGACTTGAATTGCTCTAGGCTCAGCCTTGATCCTTCTCTTCTGCCATTAGTAATATTTGAAAGAAGTTGTTTGAAAGGCATTGTTCTTAGGCATCAGGCAATGGTGAATGCATTTTTATGGTTCAACGGGAAGTGCCAGTTTTAGTTGACAGCATGACTTGAGCTGGGCTGAGTGGCTATGAACAGTGCTTGAGGAAATTCACTCCCCCAGTCCCGTGAAATAGAGGGGGAAATGGTAGAAGAAGCAGACTGCAGGGTTTCTGAGGTGACTGCCATGGGGCAAGGGAGTTAAGGAGGGCCTGGACCAGGGTGGTGGTGGTAGTGGTAATGGACAACCAGTAACTACTGCTACAAACCAAAAAAATGTTAAGTAGAAGATGAGAGACTGGGAAATGAGAAGAAGGCTAGCTAAGGCAACAGTACTTCCGCTGTGTTCCTCAAACTCTATTGACGCATAAATGCACATACCTTGCTGTGTGAAGCTCTAATAAATATGCACAACTGAACATAAAAATTACAAGCTTTAATTTAACAAGGTAAGTTTGAACTGAATTACCCTGTGATCGCTTTCTATCTCATTTAGGGTAAAAGGTAAGGTTCTCCCAATGGCCCACAAGCCCCTTCATGACTGGCCTTGCCCCCTTGTTACCTCTCTGATCACCAGCCTTCACACTGTCCCTCAAAAATACCAAACACACTACTGCCTCAGGCACTTCTCACCTGCTTTACTTTGCCTGGAACTTTCCCCCAGATACCCTCATGGCTCTGTCTCACCTTCTTCAAGCCTTCCTTGACCACCCTACTTAAAATTGCAACCCTTCAGTCCTTCTCTCCCTCTTTCCTCCTTTACTTTTTTCCATGGCATTTAACACCTTCTAATGTACTGTATAATGTACGCATTTTGTTGTCTCCCCACCTGGAAAGTAAGCTCCAAAAGAGAAGAGATTTGTCTGTTTTGTCTACTGATGTGTCTCCAGCAGCTAGGACAGTGCCCAGCACTCAAATATTGGCCTGAGGTATGAGGAAATTCACAAAATCAGAGTGCTGAAGTCATTATTAGGAATATTTGTAAAAGGAGAACATAGCTCTGCTTTCTCAGAATATAGATAGGCTCATATAAACAATAAGCTTCTCATACTGCTCCCACTCTTTACAAAATGTACTATTCCAAAGAAGTTCTGATAATTATGCTGGCATTTTTGATGTATAGGGAATAGGAAGTAGAAATGATAGAGAGATATTATTACTTAACCAACAGTTGCTCACTGTACCAGACAGAATGGTCTGGGTTTTGTTACAGTAACAAGAACCTCCAAAATTAAGTGGCGTCAATCAAGAAAGGTTGCTTTCTCCTTCAAGGTATATGTTCAATATATTTTGGCAGGGGTGAGGGGCTCTATCTTTGTTCCAGGTAGTCAGTCACTTAGGGCCCTGGCAGACAGAGGCTCCACACCTTCTCCATATCAATATGACATTTCAGAGTTTGCCAGAGCAAAGGAAAAGAACATAGACAATCATAACATGACTCTAAAGTGCTTCCACATAAAAGTACATCAGGTAACTTCTGCTCACTTTTCAATGGCCAAAGAATGTCAAATGGCCATGGCTAAATTCAAGAGGCATGGAAGAGGCTAGAACCAGAAATGTTGATGAGACCAGTACACCCACAAAATTCACCATCCATTCTCTGTGGCAAGTACTGTACTAGACATCAGGTACTGAAAGGAGAAAGACTCTGTCCCTAATCTTAAGGAACTGATAGTCTCGGGGAGACGACAGACAGGCAGTGGAAAGCAGTGCCATTATAAAGATAACATCTGTCCTAGAGCTTCAGAACAGCATATATCACTGAGAACAACAGACTATAGAGGGGAAGTGCACAGGCTGTACTATGCGTGCAACCCCAGGCAAGTTCATCTCTATGTGCCTCAGAGTGCCCATCTGTACAGTGGAGACAAAAATTATACTACCTGGTGGAGAAGTCACGTGGATTAAATACTACGCGTAAAGTGGAGAACCTGGCGCATGGTGAGTGCTCAATGAATCTTAGCTCTTAATAACATCTCCATTTCCATAAATCACCTCAAGTTCAACAATAATACTAATAATATATAATAATATACAGTATAAACCAGTACATCCAATATATCATATGTACTATTTACACAATGTTATATATAATAATATACAGTAATGTTCTCCAGTTTTCTCTATCTTGATCAGTAATGCCATTTATTAATTTCTCCTTAATTAAGATTAATTTCTCCTTCTAAAGCTTATCATATCACTTTACAAGACAAAGTCCAAATTCAAAGCCCATAAAATGTTGCCCCTGCCTAGCATTCTACCTCATGTCCTGCCTCTCTCCTCACATCATACCTGTGTTCCAGTCACATAGAACTAGTGGAATGTCTTTGTATACCGTATGTGTAAAGAATATCAACTGGTGCCAGCCTAGGCACTTTTCCCTGGGAATTTTCACCACCCAAGGGTATGTGACCCAGCAGTTATGTTTCTGCTGCATGGCCCTGAGCCCCAGTTACCGCCTATTGGATCAGGGATACACATTGGCCTTAGTAGAGCCAATACAATTTTCTTTTCCCAGGAAGTGCTAAGTGAGCCTGTAAATTCAAATGTCCATATTTTACTATGGATATGTTCAAGTATTTATAGCTGGTTGAGAGAGAAAAAGAAAGTGAGAAGGAGGGAGGGAAACAAGGAAAGAGAGAGACTGAAGTCAGCTCTTCAAAAATACTAGAGATGAGAAGTATGAACAAGCATACTTCTAGTATTTCAATTTCTGGTTTCAATTCCTTATTTTTGGAATCCTTGAGACACCTTTTGAAATCTTTTAATAAATTATTTTTGTTTGCTTAAGTAAAATCAAGAGTTAATTTTATCACCTCTTCAGAAAATTCTTCTGTAATTTTCCAGGCTGACTGAGGCGCTATTTCATTATCACATTCTCTAGGTATTTCCATTCAAGTAGCATCTCGCTGTAACATTTTGGGCTTTATGTTCATGCATCTTCCTTTCCCTTCTACACTGTAAGATCCTTGAAAGCAAAGGTCTTGCTTCACATAGTGCCTGGCATAGAAAGGGCACCTAGAAGTCCCCATGACTACTACCAGAGAGATTAGTGAGGCTTTCACCATGGAGGCTATTTGAGTTTGGTTCTAACAGATGAGGAGGAGTTTGCCAAGAAGGAAGGGGAAAGGCTCTTATCCTATTTAAGGAGAGAAACTGGCTACTTTTACCTGTTTGGCATTTCTGTTGTTACTTACCATACTAGGATCACTTACTCCCTTCGTGTCTGACTTCTGTGGATTCTGCCATGAGGAAGAGGGGAAGACACAAGTGTCCTGATACAATGTCCATATTTTGCATGCTTTCCCCAGTTACTTGTGTCACAGGTGAAGATAAATGGGAGGGAAAGGGAGCTAGGATTAGATATGCTCAGACTTTTCAAAGGGTTTACAGAAAAGGTGGTGCACCATCCAGGTACCTTTAATACTGTTGCCTGCTCCCAGGAGAAGGAGCAAATGTTCTCTAAATATCCTGTAAACTATAATGTAGCCCCTCAGGGCACCTCTTCTGACTCCACTTGATATTTTCTTTATGAACACATTTGATCTGTCCTGTGGCCTCTTACCTGGAAGGTGATTCAGACACACTAACCCAGCAGCTTGCAGCTCCATTTTCAAACAGCAGCTATGTGTGTCTGTTGCATTCCTGAATAAACATCTGCATTTAACCAATTTTACTGAACATGCCTCCACATTTCAGATTATATCATTTGAATTTCTCAGCGGGAAAAAGCATTCCGATATTACTTTGAATAGAAAAGGTCACAGTTTGAAAGAAATATTTAAGATACATTGGCACCGATACATATTTTTGTATTATGTTTATAAAAATGTCATGTTTGTGAGAATCAAAAAGCCACCTGGTTTCCAAAATCTCAGGGTTGATATCAGGAAAGAAAAAGTTACTATTGAAGGATGTATAAATGCAAATATTTTACTGTTTTCAATCAAGAGACTGAATAACAAAGGTCAAGGCATTATGTTGATAATGTCACAGGCTGTCCTTCATGACATTGTTCAGCTATGCCGGGTCTTTTTTTCCATGTATTTATTCTTGTAAAATATCAAATCTTGTGTTGAGTTCTGTCAAAATCGACTGTTAGAATTTATATTCTTGAAGTGGGTGATCAGGCAAAACTGAGACACATCTCTCAAGAGCAGTTGGGGAGTAGATATCCATTCTTACTATAACCTTGATTTATTTATCTGCCTTCATTTATTCACTCCAAACCCATTCACTGTATCATAGTCACTGGGTTCCACACACATTCCCTGTTTTTCAGGCAGACCAGCAGGGAAGGCAGTACATAAGCTGGTGTACAATGTTCGAAGTGCTCAGGATGTCTGGGGAGCCTGAAGGAGAGTCTCCTAACCCTGACTGGAGGTGGCTGCCTAAATATGCTAATTACAGCAGGTGGGGATTAGCCTGATAACTCAGAGCTGCTACCACCTTGGAGAAGTCCAGTAGTTGTTTCACATGCAACAGACTTTTCTAATGAAACTTTATGCACTGGGCACTAAGGTAGGTGATGAAAGCTGAGTGATAAATCAAACATAGTCCCTGCCCAGAAGGAACTTTTGGTCTAGAGAGAGGAGACAAAAATGTGAACAACAGTAATAGAGGGCAGAATGGAATAAAGTCTGAATTAGAAATAAATACAGAGTGTTGTGAGAATATAGAAGAAAATGCCATGGATCCTGCCCAAGAGGCCCTGGGGAAGGTTTCATGAAGGAAGTAGCAATTAACCTGAGCCTAAAAAATTATAGGATTTTTGATAGACTAAGAAGGAGGAATGTGTACTTCAGGCATAGAAAGCACATGCAGAATTATAGGGGTACTATAGTCCCTACACTGTTGGGAGGAAAGCAGTCTACTAGATAACTTGGAACATGAATTGCCAAGGGCAATTGGGTGAGAGATGAAGATTAAGAAGTAGGATAGGGTTAGATGATAAAGATCTTTGAATGCCAAGTTGTAAAAACTACATTTTGCAAAGAAAGGGTCCTGTATTTTAGGAAGATGTGTAAGAGGAAGGATATGATGAGGTGCAAAAATTATGAGTCTTAACTTCTTTTTATTGAAGTAAAGTTGATTTTACAATATTATATTGATTTCAAGTATTCAATGTAGTGATTCGACAGTTATCTACATTATTAAATGCTCACCCCAACTAGTGTAGTTACTATCTGTTGACATGGAAAGATGCTACAAAACCACTGACTATATTCTCTATGCTGTTCTTTCATTCCCATGACTAATTTATATTATGATTAAAATTTTGTGCCTCTTTATCACCTTCACCTATTTCACCCACCCTAATCCCTCCCCCGTGGGAATCACCACTCACTTTTCAGTTCATGAAACTTAACCTTGACACTGTCTTGCCAGTGGGTCTCAGCCCTGGGCAAGTTCGTTATGGATTCAGTGCGACCAAAGAAATTGACAGCAGAACATT
>JAVSCE010020548.1:0-14878 GCA_032199065.1 Smutsia gigantea
TCTATGGAGATGATCATATGGTTTTTGTCCTTCTTTTTATTGATGTGGTGGATGACGTTGATGGATTTTCGAATGTTGTACCATCCTTGCATCCCTGGAATAAATCCTACTTGATCATGATGGATGATCTTGATGTATTTTTGAATTCAGTTTGCTAATATTTTGTTGATTATTTCTGCATCTATGTTCTTCACGGATATTGGTCTGTAAGTTTCTTTTTTTGTGGTGTCTTTGCCTGGTTTTGGTATTAGAGTGATGCTGGCCTCATAGAATGAGTTTGGAACTATTCCCTCTTCTTCTACTCTTTGGAAAACTTTAAGGAGGATGGGTATTAGGTCTTCACTAAATGTTTGATAAAATTCAGTGGTGAAGCTATCTGGTCCAGGGATTTTGTTCTTAGGTAGGTTTTTGATTTCCAATTCAATTTCATTGCTGGTAATTGGTCTATTCAGATTTTCTCTTTCTTTCTGGGTCAGTGTTCAAAGGTTGTATTTTTCTAGAAAGTTGTCCATTTCTTCTAGGCTATCCAGTTTGTTAGCATATAATTTTTCGTAGTATTCTCTAATAGTTCTTTGTATTTCTGTGCTTTCCGTAGTGATTTTTCCTTTCTCATTTCTGATTCTGTTTATGTGAGTAGACTCTCTTTTTTTCTTGATAAGTCTGGCTCGGGGTTTATCTATTTTGTTTATTTTCTCAAAGAACAAGGTCTTGCTTTCATTGATCCTTTCTATTGTTTTATTCTTCTCTATTTAATTTATTTCTGCTCTAATCTTTATTATGTCCCTCCTTCTACTGACTTTGGGCCTCATTTGTTCTTCTTTTTCTAGTTTCATTAATTTTGAGTTTAGACTGTTCATATAGGATAGTTCTTCTTTCCTGAGGTAGACCTGTATTGCAGTATACTTTCCTCTTAGCACAGCTTTCCCTGCATCCCACAGATTTTGCATTGTTGAATTATTTTTGTCATTTGTCTCCATGTATTGCTTGATCTCTGTTTTTATTTGGTCATTTATCCATTGGTTATGTAGGAGCATGTTGTGAAGCCTCCATGTGTTTGTGGGATTTTTCATTTTCTTTGTGTAGCTTATTTCTAGTTTCATACCTTTGTGGTCTGATAAACTGGTTGGTACAATTTCAATGTTTTTGAGTTTACTGAGGCTCTTTTTGTGGCCTAGAATATGATCTATTCTTGAAAATGATCCATGTGCACTTGAGAAGAATGTGTATTCTGCTGTTTTGGGTGTAGAGTTCTGTAGATGTCTGTTAGGTCCATCTGTTCTATTGTGTTGTTCAGTGCCTCTGTCTCCTTACTTATTTTCTGTCTGGTTGATCTGTCCTTCAGAGTGAGTGGAGTGTTGAAGTCTTCTAGAATGAATGCACTGCAATTCTATTTCTCCTTTTAATTCTGTTAGTATTTGTTTCACATATGTTGGTGCTCCTGTGTTGGGGGCATAGATATTTATAACGGTTATATCTTCTTGTTGGATTGACCCTTTTATCATTATGTAATATCCTTCTTTGTCTCTTGCGACTGTCTTTGTTTTGAAGTCTATTTTGTCTGATACAAGTACTGCAACCCCTGCTTTTTTCTTCCTATTAGTTGCATGAAATATCTTTTTCCATCCCTTCACCTTTAATCTATGTATATCTTTGGGTTTAAAGTGAGTCTCTTTTAGGCAGCATATAGATGGGTCTTGTTTTTTTATCCATTCAGTGACTCTATGTCTTTTGATTGGTGCATAGAGTCCATTTGTTTTTAGGGTGATTATCAATAGGTATGTACTTATTGGCATTTCAGGCTTTAGATTCGTGGTTACCAAAGGTTCAAGGGTAACTCCCTTACTATCTAAGAGTCTAACTTAACTCACTTAATATGCTATTACAAAAACAACCTAAAGGTTCTTTTTTTTTCTTTCTCCCTTTTCTTACTCCTCCATTCTTTGTATATTAGGTATCATATTCTGTACTTTTTGTCTATACCTTGATTGACTTCGGGGAGAGTTAATTTAATTTTGCATTTGCTTAGTAATTTGCTGTTCTATTGTCTTTACTGTGGTTTTATTACCTCTGGTGACAGCTATTAAGCCTTAGGAACACCTCCATCTATAGCAGTCCCTCCAAAATACACTGTAGAGATGGTTTGTGAGAGCTAAAATATCTCAACTTTTGCTTATCTGGAAATTGTTTAATCCCTCCTTCAAATTTAAATGATAATCTTGCCAGATAAAGTGTTCTTGGTTCAAGGCCCTTCTGCTTCATTGCATTAAATACATCATGCCACTCCCTTCTGGCCTGTAAGGTTTCTGTTGAGAAGTCTGATGATAGCCTGATGGGCTTTCCTTTGTATGTGATCTTATTTCTCTCTCTGGCTGCCTTTAAAAGTCTGTCCTTGTCTTTGATCTTTGCCATTTTAATTAGTATATGTCTTGGTGTTGTCTTCCCTGGGTTCTTTATGTTGGCATATCTGTGGGCTTCAATGGTCTGAGAGAGTATTTCTTTCCCCAACTTGGGGAAGTTTTCAGTAATTATTTCTTCAAAGACACTTTCTATCCCTTTTCTCTCTCTTCTTTTTCTGGTACCCTGATAATGTGAATAATATTGTTCCATTTGGATTGTCACACATTTCTTTTAATATTCTTTCATTCCTACAGATCCTTTTATCTCTCTCTGCCTCAGCTTCTCTGTATTCCTGTTTTCTGATTTCTATTCCATTAACAGTCTCTTGCACCTCATCCAGTCTGCTCTTAAGACCTATCGTTTCATTACTGTTATCTCTCTCTGGACTTCATTCCTTAGCTCTTGCATATTTCTCTGCTGGTCCATCAGCATGGTTATGACTTTTATTTTGAATTCTTTTTCAGGAAGACTGGTTATATCTATCTCACCAGGCCCTCTCTTTGGGGTTGTGTGAGTGATTTTTTACTGGACAAGATTCTTCTACCTTTTCATGGCGATAGAAGTGGTCACAGGCAGGTGGCGCATGTGTTAGCTTGGAAAACAACGTCCCTTCCTGCTTGCTGGTTGCCTTGCCCTTCTCTTCTGCCTGTGTTGGTTACCCGCACACTGGAAGGAATCTCTGGGAAAATTCCCTGAGCTGCCATGGGCAGAGGAGCCCTCTGGATAGCCTGGAGCCCTGCAGTGGGTGGCAGCCATGCCGGGTGTGTTCTCCTGCAAGAACGGTGCCACTTCTTGCCTTCCAGATCTTGCTCTAGGTTCCACTGCCTGTGCCAGATACCCGCACTCCTGGAACAGTCTCTGGGTTAATCCCCTGAGCTGCCATGGGCGGGGCAGCCCTCAGGATGGCCTGGATCTCTGCCAGGTCTGGCAGCCATGCTGGGTGTGTTCTCCTGCGAGAACAGTGCCCTTTCTTGCCTTCCGGACCTTGATCTGGGTTCCTCTGTCTGTGCCAGCAGCTGCATGCAGGCAGCAGCCTCTGGGTCTGTCCGGGTTAGCTGCGTGCTGGGAGGAGACTCTGTGTGGTTGCTGTGGGCGGGGCTGTTCCCGGCTGCTCAGCAGCTGTGGCAGGTCAGCCAGTTTGCTTGCAGCACCTGCTGGGGGGAATGAATGGCAGTCTGCTTATCACCGTGAGGTGCTTCGGGGCTGGGTTACCCCCAGGGGATTAGGGCACCTGAAGTTCCTTAAGAATCCCAGCCTGCCAGGCTGAATGTGCCAGGATGATTTTGTCCAGCTGATAAGCCCTTGTCCCTTTAAGACTTTTAAAAAGCGCCCGCTTTTCTTTTGTCCCGGGGGAGCTGGCTGTGGGGACCTGCTCGCAGTCTCTGTCTTGGATTTTACTTTTCCATTTCTCTAATATCTAGTACACCATGCAATGTGTGTCAGTGCTCCCGATGCAGATCACCAGGTCTGGTTATTTAGCAGTCCTGTGCTTCCACTCCCTCCCCACTCTGATTCTTTTTGTCCCGCCAGTGAGCTGGGGTGGGGGGAGTGCTCTGGTCCCACCGGTCACGGCTTTGTATCTTACCCTTTTTGTGACATGCTGAGTCCTTGCAGATGTAGATGTAGCGTGGCTGTTTTACTGTATCTTCTGGTCTCTCTTTTAGGAGTAGCTGTATTTGTTTTATTTTCAAAAATATATATGGTTTTGGGAGGAGATTTCTGCTGCCCCTGCCCTACTCATGCTGCCATCTTGAGCCCCTCCTCTGATGTTGGTGGATTTTCTAATATTGTACTATCCTTCCATCCCTGGAATAAATCCTACTTGATCATGATGGATGATCTTTTTGATGTATTTTTGAATTTGGTTTGCTAATGTTTTGTTGAATATTTTTGCGTCTATGTTCATCAGGGATATTGGCCTGTAGCTTTCTTTTTTTGTGTGTTTTCTTTGTCCGGTTTTGGTATTAGAGTGATGCTGGCCTCATAGAATGAGTTTGGAAGTATTCCCTCTTCTTCTACTCCTTGTAAAACTTTAAGGAGGATGGGTATTAGGTCTTCACTAAATGTTTGATAAAATTCAGTGATGAAGCCATCCAGTCGAGGCGTTTTGTTCTTAGGTAGGTTTTTGATTACCAATTCAATTTCATTGCTAGTAATTGGTCTGTTCATATTTTCTGTTTCTTTCTGGGTCAGCCTTGGAAGGTTGTATTTTTCTAGAAAGTTGTCCATTTCTTCTAGGTTATCCAATTTGTTAGCATATAATTTTTTATAGTATTCTCTAATAATTCTTTGTACTTCTGTGGTGTCTGCAGTGATTTTTTTTTTCTCATTTCTGATTCTGTTTATGTGTGCAGAATCTCTTGTCTTCTTGGTAAGTCTGGCTAGGGATTTATCTATTTTGTTTATTTTCTCAAAGAACCAGCTCCTGCTTTCATTGATTCTTTCTATTGTTTTATTCTTCTTGATTTTATTTATTTCTGCTCTAATCTTTATTATGTCCCTCCTTCTACTGACATTGGGCCTCATTTGTTCTTCATTTTCTAGTTTCATTAATAGTGAGTTTAGACTGCTCACATGGGATTGTTCTTCTTTCCTGAGGTAGGCCTGTATTGCAATATACTTCCCTCTTAGCACCGCCTTTGCTGTAGCCCACAGATTTTGCATTGTTGAATTATTGTCATTTGTCTCCATGTATTGCCTGATCTGTGTTTTTATTTGGTCATTGATCCATTGGTTACGTAGGAGCATGTTGTGAAGCCTCCATGTGTTTGTAGGCTTTTTCATTTTCTTTTTGTAATTTATTTCTAGTTTCATACGTTGTGCTCTGAGAAGCTGGTTGGGGCAATTTCAATCTTTCTGAATTTACTGAGGCTGTTTTTGTGGCCTAGTATATGATCTATTCTTGAAAATGTTCCATGTGCAGTTGAGAAGAATGTGTATTCTGCTGCTTTTGGGTGTAGAGTTAGGTAGATGTCTGTTAGGTCCATCTGTTCTAATGTGTTGTTCATTGCCTCTGTCTCCGTACTTATTTTCTCTCTGGTTGATCTGTCCTTTGGAGTGAGTGGAGTGTTGAAGTCTCCTAGAATGAATGCATTGCATTCTATTTCCCCTTTTAATTCTGTTAGTATTTGTTTTACATATGTAGGTGCTCCTGTGTTGGGTGCATAGATATTTATAATGGTTATATCTTGTTGGTTTGACCCCTTTATCATTATGTAATGTCCATCTTTGTCTCTTGTGACTTTCTTTGCTTTAAAGTTTATTTTGTCTGTTACAAGTACTGTAACACCTGCTTTTTTCTCCCTATTAGTTGCATGAAATATCTTTTTCTATCCCTTCCCTTTTAGTCTGTGTATGTTTTTGGGTTTGAAGTGAGTCTCTTGTAGGCAGCATATAGTTCAGTCTTGTTTTTTTATCCATTCAGTGACTCTGTGTCTTTTGATTGGTGCATACAGACCATTTACATTTAGGATGGTTATCAATAGGTATGTAATTATTGCTGCTGCAGGCTTTAGATTTGTGGTTACCGAAGGTTCAATGGTAATTTCCTTACTATCTAAGAGTCTAACTTAACTCACTTAGTATGCTATTACAAACAGAATCTAAAGGTTCTTTTTTTCCCTCCGTTTTTTCCTCCTCCATTTTTTATATATTAGGTATCATATTCTGTACTCTTTGCCTATCCCTTTTTATTACCTCTGGTGACAGCTATTTAACCTTAGGAACACTTCCATCTATAGCGTTCCCTCCAAAATACACTGTAGAGATGGTTTGTGGGAGGTAAATTCTCTCAGCTTTTGCTTATCTGGAAATTATTTAATCCCTCCTTCAAATTTAAATGATAATCTTGCCAGATAAAGTATTCTTGGTTTGAGGTCCTTCTGCTTCATTTCATTAAATATATCATGCCACTCCCTTCTGGCCTGTAAGTTTTCTGCTGAGAAGTCTGATGATAGCCTGATGGGCTTTCCTTTGTATGTGATCTTATTTCTCTCTGTGGCTGCTTTTAATGGTCTGTCCTTATCCTTGATCTTTGCCATTTTAATTATGATATGTCTTAGTGTTGTCCTCCTTGGGTACCTTGCGTTGGGAGATCTGTGCACCTCCATGGCTGAGAGACTATCTCCTTACCCAGACTGGGGATGTTTTCAGCAATAACCTCCTCAAAGACACTTTCTATCCCCTTTTCTCTCTTTTCTTCTTCTGGTACCCCTATAATGTGAATATTGTTCCATTTGGATTGGTCACACAGTTCTCTCAATATTCTTTCATTCTTAGAGATCCTTTTTTCTCTCTGTGCCTCAGCTTATTTGTATTCTTCTTCCCTAATTTCTGTTTCATTTATCTTCTCCTCCGCTGTATCTAATCTGCTTTAATACCCTCCATTGTGCTCTTCAACGATTGGATCTCCATCCTCAATTCATTCCATTCCTGATTTCTTGAATATTTTATGTACCTCCATGAGCATGTTTATGATTTTTGTTTTGAAATCTCTTTCAGGAAGATTTATTAATTCAGTCTCACTCAGTCCTTTCTCTGGTGTTGAGATTTTGTTTTGAACCAGGTTCCTTTGACGTTTCATATTTGTATGTGGCTCCCTCTAGTGCCCAGAAGCTCTTCTCTCTGGAGCTTCTCAGCCCCTGGAGTGATGTCAGGGGTCACAGGGGAGTGGTGCTGGTGCCTGGTGAAAGGAAAGAACTGTTTCCTATTTCCTGGCTGTTATGCCTGACTCCACTATCAGAACCAGTGGGCTGAACACACAGGTGTAAGCCTCTATGCTTTGTGTTTGAAGCTGCCATAGGCGGGGCTTCCCTCTGGCTGGCCTGATGCCAGGGCAGAGGCTGACGGATTGTGAGCCAGGTGAAGGCTGGCCAGGAGGAAGACACAACAGGCTGTGTAACATGGTGGGGGGTCTCAGAGATGCATAGCCAGCCAGGGGGATGGAGCACCTGAAGATCATTTAAGTTCCCAACCTGCTGGGCAGAGTGCACCCAGACAATTTTGTCTACCTGTCCTTTCTCCTGAGCAGTAAGCTCTGTGCAATCCTTGCCCCTTTAGCAGACCTCTCACTGTTAGGAAGTCTGTCAGCCTGCCCACCCAGCTCAGCTGGATAGGAATTCCTGTTTTCCACAAGGAGCTGGAATCTCCATCTGTCCAGGTATTCCACCTGTCTTAGCTTTCCAGCCCCACTCATAAACAGAGCACCATGCAGTGTTGGTTCGTGCTCCCAGAGCAGATCTCCAGGGCTGGCTGTTCAGCAGTCCCAGGCCTCCACTCTCTCCCTGCTCTGTTTCTCTTCCTCATGCCAGTGAGCTGCAGTGGGGGAAGGGCTTGGGTCCCGCTGGGTCACAGCTTTGGTATGTTACCCTGTTCCATGAGGTCCACTCTTTTCTCCAGGTGTATGCAGTCTGGTGCAGCCGTCTTTCCTGTTGCTCAACATGGTAGCCCTCATGGAAATGCAAATCGAAATTACAGTGAGATAACCACTTTATGCCCACTAAGATTGCTATAATAAAAAAGGCAGCGAATAAATAAAGTGTTATTGAGGATGTAGAGAAATCGGAATCTTCGTCCACTGTTGGTTGGAATGTAAAATGGTGCCACCACTATGGGAAACAGTTTGGTGCTTTCTTATAAATTTTAATACAGGGTTACATATAATAGCAATTCTACTCCTAGGTATATATATAAGAGAAATGAAAATATATGTCCACAGAAAACTTATACACAAATATTCATACAGCAGTATTCATAATATCCAAAAGTGGAAACAAACAAGATGTGGAATAACTGATGAATAGATAGATGAAATATGGAATATTCATACAATGGAATATTATTTTGCAAAAAAAAGAAAGGAAGTACTGAGAGATGCTACAACATGGATGAACATTGAAAACATTATGCTAAGTGAAGAAAGCCAGGAACAAAAGGCCACATATTGTATAATTCCATTTATATGAAATTTCCAAAAGAGACAAATCCATAGGGACATAACAGATTGGTGGTTGCCATGGGCTGGAGGGGTGACAAGGACTCTTTCCTTGGCTAAACTTTATTTAGCCTCCTCTAAACCTTTGTCTTTTTTTTTTAATTTTGCTATCATTAATCTACAATTACATGTGCAATATTATGGTTATTAAACTACCCACTTCATCAGGTCCCCCCCACCAACCCCATTACAGTCACTGTCCATAAGGATAGTGAGATGCTATAGAATCACTACTTGTCTTCTCTGAGTTGCACAGCCCTCCCCGCACCCCCCAACATTATGTCTGATAATTGTAATGCCCTTTTTCCCCCCTTTTCCCTCCCTTCCCTCCCATCCTCCCCAGTACTTTCCTTGAGGTAACTATTAGTCCATTCTTGGGTTCTGTGAGTCTGCTGCTGTTTTGTTCCTTCAGTTTTTGCTTTGTTCTTATACTCCACAGCTGAGGGAAATCATTTGATACTTGTCTTTTTCCACTTGGCTTATTTCACTGAGCATAATACCTTCTAGCTCCATCCACGTTGTTGCAAATGATAGGATTTGTTTTCTTCATATGGCGGAATAATATTCCATTGTGTATATGTACCACATCTTCTTTATCCATTCATCTACTGATGGACACTTAGGTTGCTTCCATTTCTTGGCTATTGTAACTAGTGCTGCGATAAACATAGGGGTGCATCTGTCTTTTTGAAACTGGGCTGCTACATTCTTAGGGTAAATCCCTAGGAGTGGGATCCCTGGGTCAAATGGTATTTCTATTTTGAGTTTTTGAGGAACCTCCATACTGCTTTCCACAATGGTTGAACTAATTTGCATTCCCACCAGCAGTGTAGGAAGGTTCCCTTTTCTCCACATCCTCGCCAACATTTGTTGTTGTTTGTTTTGGATGGTGGGCATCCTCACTGGTGTGAGGTGATATCTCATTGTGGTTTCAATTTGCATTTCTCTGATGATTAGCGATGTGGAGCATCTTTTCATGTGCCTGTTGGCCATCTGAATTTCTTCTTTGGAGAAGTGTCTATTCATGTCCTCTGCCCATTTCTTAATGGATTATTTGCTTTTTGTTTGTTGAGGTGCGTGAGTTCTTTATATATTTTGGATGTCAACCCCTTATCGGATATGTCATTTATGAATATATTCTCCCATACTGTAGGATGTCTTTTTGTTCTACTGATGGTGTCCTTTGCTGTACAGAAGCTTTTCAGCTTGATATAGTCCCACTTGTTCATTTTTGCTTTTGTTTCCCTTGCCCAGGGAGATATGTTCATGAAGAAGTCCTCATGTTTATGTCCAAGAGATTTTTGCCTATTTTTTTTCTAAGAGTTTTATGGTTTCATGACTTACATTCAGGTCTTTCATCCATTTTGAGTTTACTTTTGTGTATGGGGTTAGACAGTAGTCCAGTTTCATTCTCTTACATGTAGCTGTCCAGTTTTTCCAACACCAGCTGCTGAAGAGGCTGTCATCTCCCTATTGTATATCCAAGGCTCCTTTATCATATATTAGTTGACTGTATATGTTTGGGTTAATGTTTGGATTTTCTATTCTGTTCCACTGCTCTGGGGGTCTGTTTTTGTGCCAATACCAAATTGTCTTGATTACTGTGGCTTTGTAGTAGAGCTTAAAGTCAGGGAGCGTAATTCCCCCTATTTTATTCCTCCTTCTCAGGATTGCTTTGGCTATTCGGGGTCTTTTGTGGTTCCATAGAAATTTTAGAATTATTTGTTCCAGTTCATTGAAGAAAGCTGTTGGTATTTTGATAGGGATTGCGTTGAATCTGTAGATTGCTTTAGGTAGTATAGCCATTTTGACAGTATTTATTCTTCCTAGCCAAGAGCATAGGATAAATTTCCATTTGTTAGTGTCCTCTTTAATTTCTCTTAAGAGTGTTTTGTAGTTTTCAGGGTATAGGTCTTTCACTTCCTTCATTAGGTTTATTCCTAGGTATTTTATTCTTTTTGATGTAATTGTGAATGGAATTGTTTTCCTGGTTTCTCTTTCTGTTAGCTCATCGTTAGTGTATAAGAAGGCAACAGATTTCTGTGTGTTAATTTTGTATTCTGCAACTTTGCTGAATTCAGATATTAGTTCTAGTAGTTTTGGAGTGGAGTCTTTAGGGTTTTTATGGACAATGTCATGTCATCTGCAAATAGTGACAATTTGACTTCTTCTTTACCAATCTGGATGCCTTGTATTTCTTTGTTTTGTCTGATTGCTGTGGCTAGGACCTCCAGTACTATATTGAATAACAGTGCAGAGAGTTGGCATCCCTGTCTTGTTCCCCATCTTAGATGAAAAGCTTTCAGCTTCTCGCTGTTAAGTATGATGTTAGCTGTGGGTTTGCCATATATGGCCTTTATGATGTTGAGGTACTTGCCCTCTATACCCATTTTGTTGAGAGTTTTTATCATGAATGGATGTTGAATTTTGTCAAATGCTTTTTCAGCATCTATGGAGATGGTCATGTGGTCTATACCTTTCTCTTGACAAGGCCTTGTCCTTGGGTCTTGTTCTCAGGCCTACATAGCCCAGTTTTAGCAAGAATCCTGGTAAATTAGCTTAGCGAGAATCCCCCACTTCAGTATCTGGTAACCCTTAATGTCTGATCACCCTTGATATCAAATTCCTAATCCCTCACTACACCCCAGGTGATATCTGATTACCTTAGCCTGCCTTCAGAAAGAATCCTCTCAGGTCAGCTTAGCAAGAGTCCCCCTACCCCTGATGTCTCCTCTTAGTAATTTTCCATCCACCAGCCCCCACCTCCCACCCCAACCTGCTCCTTATCTATAAATCCCCATTGTCCTTGCTGTATTTGAAATTGAGCCCATTTCTATACTGAGGTCTCTTTTGCCCTATGGCAATAGTTCCTGAGAAAGTCTCTTTTTACCACTTTAACTACTATCTGGCTCTGGTTTTCTTTAACAGAGGTTGGGGTGGGGATGGGGAGTGACTGCTAATGGGCAAGGAGTTTCTTTTTGAGGTGATTAAAGTGTTATAAAATTGATGGTGGTGAGTGTTGCACGACATGCACACCCTAAAAACCATTTAATCGTATACTTTAAATGGGTGAACTGTATGGTGTATGAATTATATCTCAATAAAATGTTAAAAAATGGCAGTATCTGGGTTTGAACTCAGGTATAGCTCACTCTAAAGCTCACATTCTTCACAAGGCTATTCTGCCATCCTAGGAGATGCTTGATAAATGTACTGCTATCATTCAGGCTACTGTTCTGATTACTCAGTAGAGGGAAGGGTTCATGCTGAGAAAGCCACTTGGAAGGGCTTCGGAAGTTCATGGACTTGAGGAGTAGCCACCAGTGCCTGGAACAGTTGCAGACTGCCCTAAAGCAGGCCTCTATTCCCACGGGTTCTACTGTCAGATTCTAACTACGAGGGGAAACCAGAACTGCTGACTAATACCTATCAGCCCGGAAACACAGAGCTGTCCAGTGACTTCCCATTTCAGAATCTGAGAAATGTCACTGGGATGGGTCCTGCCTACAGTTCATAAGCATCTCAGCACCAGAGGCAGGCCGGTCCCTGTGCTCACTGGGTGCTGGAAGAGTTCCAGCATCAGCCACACAGTCCGAGAGGTGACTAAAGGCAGAAAAGATCTTAGGCATCACCCCAGCACCACCACATGACCCCTGGAAAGATTGAAACCAGCACCTCCACCTGAGTCACCACACCAGCCTGGTAGATGCCTGAGGCTAGTTCATCCTGGCTCATCAAGACATCAGGCAAGATGCCTACAGCAGTTCACTCTCTTGTCAGAGACATGAGACCAAGGAAAAGAGAAAAAGCTGTGCCTGGCCAACTAGAAGGACCACTACAGATATCTCCAAGCCCCAAATTTCCACAGGGACAGAGGCCACACAAAGAACTCTGACCCCTTCCCCTCAAGCCATTATGCCACACTTGCCAGACGATCTCTCTGCAAAAATGGTCCTTCCCTTCCCCAACACAGGATGCCCTTGGATTTGGGTCCCTTGTAACAGGAGCTAATATGGATGCCAGTGGTTGCTATGTGCCATTATCTCATCTAATCCCCTACCACATTACCAGAGACTGGTGATCCCATTTTGCAGACAAGGAAGCTGAGACACAAAGAGGGTAAGTACCTTGCCCAAATTTGCATAGCTAAGGAGATGGTAGAACTGGGCTTCAGATTCTGACAGTCTTACTTCAAAGCCCATGCTCTCAGCCACTTCTCTAGCCTCTGCATCTCTAACCAGGTACCTATGTGGCAGTCCTATTTTGGAAGAAGCTTCAAAAAAGGTGCTGATGCCTTTTTGTACTGCTCACCAAGCCCAAGTGTAAAGCCAGCCAGAGGGTTTAACAGGACACTGGAGGCAACCTCAGAGATTCCACCACCCACAAGGAGGACCACTGACCTCCCCACCTCCCCACAGCTTATTGACTCAGAGCAGCCCATTCCACAGCCCATATGTGTTATAATTACGATTGTCCAGCCCTGTCACTGGCCCATCACACCTGGCTCTCTTGTGAAGCCAGCTGTAGCAGGCCAGAACTCAGGGGGATGTCATATGCCAGTCCTGCAGCCCAGAACATCACCTAGCAACAGGCATACCAATCTGCCAATTTTAGGTTTCCCCAGTCCTGGGGTCCCCACAGCCCACCAGAGGGCACTCTGGTTATGTAATTAAGCAGTGCACTCCCATGCTGGAGAAGGGGGGACCCCAGTGGTTTAAGCCCACCTCAAGCTAACCTCACCAGGCAAACCCAGAGAAACTCTGCCTTTTCTCCCTGCTCCCCACCCCTCCCACCCCTCTCTTACCCCCACAGGTGAGCACCTGAGGACTCTGGGCCCAGGGTAACTCTTTTTAGTAGCTACCCTACTCGCTTATATCTAGAAACACAGGTATACAATAAATAGCCAATTTCCTTATTTTCATCAAATCAACCCAAATCTGATTTTTAGTCTCACTTGCTGAACTTTTGGGAAATTTAATCTCAGTTATTACCAGATCTTTTCGTCCACCACAGAGTTAGGCAAATTATGAGGTCAAACATGGAGCAAAAGCTTTGGTGAGACCCCTCCTCTCACCAGTCATTGGTCCATGTGGGCAGTTTAGCACCAGCCTCTTTTCTGATTGGTCATTTCCTCATTCTGACAGGTTGGAGAGGGTGCCCTTCCAGTCGTGAAATATTTGAGCACCATCCTTGGACTATAGGAGCCAGGTGAAATTCAGCTTCCTTAGTTTGGTCCCAAGGTTTCCCTGAGCCTGTTTCCTGCCAGTCTTTCCAGCCTCATCTCTTGCCACACCCTCCCTTGCACTTTCTGTTCCAGCAACACTGAACTACACAGAATTCCCTGCCTGCAGCATGTTCCTCTCACGCCACCTCACCCCACCCCAATGCCCTTTACTCTAGCTGTTACCTCTGCCTAGATTGCCTCCTATACCTCCTACACCTAAGCATCAGCTCAGCTACCCCCTTCTCTGGGAAGTCCGCTCTCACTATGTCAGTTTGCACGAGGTGATTCTTCTCCATGTTCCCATGCTCTTCTTTGCTTCCTTCAGTCATAGCACTGACTGCAGCATGTTGCATTTGTCTGTTTACATTGTGTGTCTCTCCTCCAGGTCTGGGAGCAAGGAAAGTGGAGAATACATCACATTTGTCTGTATACCCCCAACACCTTGCTTAGAGCCTGGCACAGTGAGTTTTGACCAATGAGTGAGTGGAATAAATGAGGGAGATGGGACAGAGTTTAAGTCTGGAGAAGATGAGAAGAAATCCATAGTAATATCCCATGAACAGAGTTGTCCAGTGTGGCCAGTAGGGATTTATTCCCTCCTACCCATACCTTTCCTGGAACTTGAAAGTACCAGGCTGGTATAGAAGGGGACCTTTTGTGATGCAATCCACAGGAGAGAATATCAATACAAGATTCTTTTAGCAGCATTACACATGGGGGCATGCAAAGAAGCAGTCTCTCTTGTCAGTGTGAAAGGCCTGATTGTCTTGTAATTGCTTGATTCTGAAGCTGGGCCAGTGGGGAATGCTTTCCTTCATCTCCCTTTCTACCTGCAAGAGTCCAAAGCCCTTTCTAGCTCCACACATGGGCAAACTAGATACAGCAGTATGAATGACACCCCAAGCCTAAGGCCAAGGAAGAGAAGAGACGGGATCTTGAATGGACAGACAGGTTAAAAGGCCAAGGAGCTTGGGTTGGTTGGGGGGGGGTCTAGGAGGGGTGCGGGTCCCAGAGAATAGGCTCCTTGAGACACCAAGAGAGGGCAGCTCTGTGGGTGGCCCTGAAAAGGGAGAACAAAGGCCTGCTGAGGCCATTGATTCAGACAGAGGAGCTAATCCCAGTGTGGGGAGGAGGGGGAAGGACTCTCCAGATTGCAATAGGCAACCAGAGCTGGGAGTAAAGACTATTCTTTACGTTGTTCTGGACTCTGTGTGAGTGATTGAGCAGGTAATAGTAAGACTTTTTTTCCCCAGTAAAGGGCTATA
>JAVSCE010020549.1:0-147244 GCA_032199065.1 Smutsia gigantea
TAATCCCCTTCCCCCTCTCTCCCCACCCACCCTCCCCACCCTCCCCACCCTCCCCACCATCTCCCCTTTGGTAACCACTAGTCCCTTCTTGGAGTCTGTGAGCCTGCTGCTGTTTTGTTCCTTCAGTTTTGCTTTTGAGCACATTCTTATATTTTGTTTTATGTTTGTTTCTTGGTGTGGGATCCTGCGTAATAGTCCCCCTAGGTCCTGCCCTAGATGAACACTTGTTGGATGGGGCTGAGGTTGCCAGGTATGCTCTTACCTGGCTCTTAGCCTGTGGGCACTAATGCTCAGTTGCCGGAGGAACCGTCCTGAGAGGCAGCATCTGGGCAGAAACTGAAAATAAAATCAGATAAAACCATCCAGCTAGTTTGTCGATTTGAAAGACCCAGGCAGAGAAAAAAAGTCCAGTCAGTGGAAAGGAAACCAGATGAATCAAGGTTAGAGTAGGATGGAGATGGAGCCCGAGCTGTGAGTAGGTTAGAGCAGCTTTTTATAGGCACCTTGTCACCTCTGGAGATGGGAGACGGTTATGATTAAGAACAACTGGACCTGGCCAACTATGAAAAGGCTAGAACAATACCAGTTCTAGCAGGATCCTGGCTGGCTGGAAGCCAGAGGCAAATTTCACTGAAACTGTTCCACTAACTCAGGGCCAAGGAGCATATGGCAGTACCCTGAGTCATCCGTGCTCTCTAAACACTTCAAGAGATGCCTTGGAATGCTCGCGGTTGGGTATTAAGTGATACCGAATGACTTTCTTTGGCCCGTTGTACCGACGTACAATTACAATAGATGTTCTGTGATTGGAGTAAACTTCCTTATGAGGCTTGGTTGTCAGAGAGCCCATCAACAGGGGAGTTGATGTCAGCCTGCCTCAGGTGCAGAGCCATTCTGGATAAAAGATGAGGTGACAGTGCTGGATTTCTCTGCCTCGGGACGGGGAGAGGTTCTAAGAGTCGATAATGGGGAGAACCAAAGATGAGTTAAAGAGAAAGAAAAAGTCTCTTCGGTGAGGTGTGGATCATTATTGAGAAAACATTGTCATTTCCCACATGCCTTCCCCCAACTTAAAGCTGGCGAGGAAATGACATCTCCACATAGGCACGATCGCGCCGAGGAGACAGTGCGCTCTCTCATTTGTCATTGTGAACTTTACTCTTTCCTCACGTTAATAACTCTAGGGCTAAATTAGTACTGTGTGTGCTCGTTTAAATTTTTCCTTTGGGGACCTACACCATCTCGTCTTGTACGAGCTGTTCCTCCTTTATTGAACAGTAGCAAACGTGCAACCCAGTTTTAAATCCTATTTGGCAAGTTCTCCATGGTCCCGACAGAAGGCCCAAAAGAGGAGATGGGGCGGCTTTTCTTGGCTTTTTATCAGAAGTTGGATTCTTTATTTCAAAGGAAGTTTGCCAAGTGTTTACATTAAAAGTAAATATATTTACACAAACATCATTTGATTCAGATTAGGAAAAGCTCTGCTTTGAGTTTAGATGAGATGAATTGTTTCCGTGGATGAGGATTTATTCAATATTTAACAAACATTTATTGATTTCTCACCATTGTCCGGGAGTTGTGTTAAACACCATGAGGCTGGTATTGATGAATGAGACAATCCCTGCCTTCAAATCACTCACAGTCTCCTGAGGGAGACATTAACAAAAGATTAATGGCACATTGTGATTATATTTAGGTATGAGTAAGCACAGAGGCTGTGAAACCGTTTCAGGAAATCCTAGGGTGAGAAGATCCCCCACTGAGATGCCCAAGACCCCTGCAACTGCCTATATGGATTCTTATTTCTTTGAGTATCTCAGATGCTCTCTATTTTGTTACATGGTTTGATACCCCATTCTCTTCAGGTCATTCCTCAAATATCCCCTTCCTGCTGAGGTCTTCCCTGATCATCCTATTTAAAATTGTACCTTCTGCTCACCCAACCCTCTGCCCCAGTATTCTTCACTCTTCTCTGACGCTCTTTTTTTCCTCTAGCAGCTGTTGCCATCTGATGTAATGTATAGTTTACTTATTTATTTATAATAATAATTATTATTGTTGTTAATCAACTATCTCTCTCTCCACTGGAAATGCAAGCTCCGTTTTTCAGAGCTGTATCTCAGCACCTAGAAGAGTGGTTTTCATAACAGTGATGCCCAGTCTATATGTGTTGAACAAAAAACATGAATCAGGAGTTAAGGATAAATCTCATGGCCTATGCAGTTTACTTTTATTCTTCAATAGCCAAACACTTTTAAGGAGAAATAGTAGATAAAAGGTAGATGGAAAAAGAGTTATCTTGCAATTAATGAATGAATTGATATTTTTTGAGTGCCCATTATATACTAGGCACAGTGTTGGATTGTATGGTCAATACAATGAAGCTCAGGAGAGATACTTGCCTTCAAATATTTTACAGTTTAATCGGTGAAGGAGATATGAAACAATGCATGAAAAGATCACAACGCTCAGGAAAATAATATGAGATATATCAAGCAGGACAAGAGAAGTAGCTGAAGAAATACCTAAGCCCCATCAGCTGTTGGCTGCGGGTAGACTCATTGGTCAGGAGAAATTTCCTGGAAAATGTAGGACTTGAACTTGGGGGGCAGGACTTGGAGAGAAATGAAAGAAAAGAAAAGAAACCTCTAAGGCAGGGGCGATGGCGGCAAAGGAAGCACGTTGCAGGGCACGTCACTTATGGGGAAGAGCGGGCTGAGCCATGGCGCAGGGAGGTAGCACAGCGTGACCCGTCCTTAGATATTTGCATGAGTGTCCTTTGGAGAAGTTACCATGGGAATCAATAAACTTGTTCCAATAACCCTTCCTTTGTTTCAGCCGTTGTGAAAAAAATGCCCTGTTGGAAATGATCTTCAGAGACTGTGACTTGTGCTTTTGAACTTTCTCACTGGGGGCATCCTTCATTACTGGAGAACATGTTTAATATCTGGAGAAAAGCTAAGAGTAGTTCAGGGTCAAGCAAAGCGCCATAGACTGAATGTTTGTGCCCCCTGCCACTCCAATTTGTATGTGAAATCCTAATGCCTTAAGTGGTGATATTATGAGTTGGGGCCTCTGGGAGGTGATTGGAGCTCTCCTGGGATTAATAATGGGATTAGTGCCCTTATAAAGGAGACCTCAGAGAGCCCCCTCACTCCTGCCATGTGAGGACACAGCGGAAGGATGGCTGTGTGTGAATTAGGAGGTAGGCTCTTACCAGACACCCAATCTGCTGGCACCTTGATCTTGGACTTCTCAGCCTGCACAGCTGTGAGAAAGAAATGTTTGTTGTTTGTAAATCACCACCCTATGATATTTTGTTGTAGCAGCCTGAATGAAGTGAGACACTGGATTAATAAAGTGACTGATCGAGCCAGGCAGTAGTACTGTTGGGGCCTCGACTGAAGTGTGATTTTAAAGTAATGGACTAGATTTTCAGATGTGTCTTTTATGCTAGAGCGGAAGGCCACTCTGAAGTTGGGGTTTTAAATTTTGTTGAGGAGAACTTTGTCTTTGGCATAAGTCACCTTCTAAGGTGATTGTTTTGAAAGCCATTGCTCATTTGTATGAATAATTATTTACTCCCTAGTAAGTCACTGTTTACAATGGTGAATATAGATTCCTTTCTAATTTCTCTGACTTTCTTCTATTATCCCTTTGCACATGGAAATGTTTTCTTTGCTTTTATATTTATTGGAATTGAATTAATTAGCAGTGAGGGTGAGATACGACCTTTTTGACTCAAGAATAACAGTTTGGAAAAGAGCAAAAATTCAGCTTTTATTTAATTATTAGATGAACACTATTGGTGCAGTCAAAAGAGGTAATTAACTTAGATTTTGTCCTTAATAAAAGGGAAAAATGAGGCAGTGGCTGCATAATGTGAACAGGAGATGTGCGGACACATGGTCACTCATTCCACTTTTTCTATTTCTTTACGGTCTACCATATCAGCTACACTCTTCACACAGACTTTAGCTTCAGGCCTGAAATATTCAGATGACTGGCTAGCTACTTTTCAGGATAATCTCTAAAGTTTGCCTTAGCTTTTCTGGGTGGATTGCATTTCCACGTTTGTCAATGTTGGATTTTTTTGGTGGTTGAGGGATTGTAATCACCCATTTATATGCCAAAGCCAATAATCAGTTTAACATTTGGAATGCATACAATTTGCTCATTTATATGAGCTTGCAGAAGACTGACAGGACCAAGTGCTAAAGGATAAGGTTAAAAAGGCAGACCTGGTTACTGTGGCTTTGAAAATAATCCACCTCCATGTATCTATCCCAGAGTGGACCATCAGAGAGGGGAGAGGGAAGCACAGGTATCAACTAGGCTAGAGTTTCATTAGCTGCTGACAAATAGACCCTAAGTGCAAGGGATCACTTGGTAAGAGCCAGCTTTGTGAAAAGGGACAAGGTCATGTATCAGGAATGGCAATTCAATTGTCACCTGGGGTTTTAACCTCCACAAGAATTACAGCCTGTAAGGCATAATGGAGTCCTCCAGTTCTACTGTCTTAGAATTCATATGGCATTAAAGTACAAAGGGACCAGGGAGAATAATTCATTTCCTCAAGTTCACATCTAATTAATCTACAATTTGTCGTTGTTGCTTAATGTGGGTGAGACTTATCTCCAAGACTAGATTGTGTGTTCCCTGGATACAGTACAAAATATTTACACTTATACTGTCTCCAATTGGGTTGTCAGGTTTGGACTAATTGAAAACACACCATTAAATACCCATTGAGTTACTGTAGGGACTATTTGTAATTATTATTGGGTCTCACAATATCTGTAGCAATAGAGAGAATGCAGAAATAAAGGGAGTAGGGGGAATAACGTGCATACTCCTACAGGCAAAAGGACAAGGGACAAATTATTTTATGGCAGACTTCTCGACCGCTCCATAGCTCTCATAGCTGTATAAGTCATTTAGCTATGTGGTTTTAACTATCTGTAATTGCTGTCAGATCTGTAATTTTAAAGGCAATGTACTAACTGGTGTTTAAGTAGGAAAAGAGAGTACTGTGGTAGTAGCAATGAAATGTAGGAAGAACAGGAAAACATGAGCAAGTTGGCAGTTTGCTGATCATTATTGTCCTTGCTTAATAAAGTAATAGATGCTTCAAAATTGCTTTGAAATGTTTGCCAACTTCCTTCACAGCGCTGGGAAGTCTGACACTTCTGCCTTTAAACAGCATGTGAAAGTGCAAACGGTAGTACTTGTGAAATCATTCAGTGACTTCCAAACTGTAGTGTAAGCAGGGAATGGGAACAGGAAGCCCGAGAAAGGAGGGGGAAATGGCCTCTGCAAGATTTGCTGGCTGGATGACAGATTTGGCTGACTTATTGTTATGCAGACTTGAACTTTACAGAGATAAATATTGGCTTCTCTGAAGGATTGAAAGGAATTAAAAGAAGGAACTTTGATCTTCACAATTTCTTTTTAATTTAATAAGTTCATGGCAGAGTTAAGTGAAAGCCAGCTCAACCCACCCTCAATAAAACACTTAATGGGTTACTAGAGTTAATAGATGTGTTTCAGAAGGTGGAAATAAGAGTCCAGGTAATAAGGGGGAGTAGGTCAGAAGAATATTTTCTGTGCTTGAACTGGTGGTTATTGTAAGATACTGGCTCAGAGCTAAGGCTGAAACTGTCATCTGCCTTTCCTTTCAGAGCAGGTGGTCCATGTATTGAGAGTCTTGAAAACGTCAAGAGTCATTTTTGTAAGGCTCATAAATGCCACCCAGGAAACTAAGGAAGCCTTATTCCCAGATCTGTATCATGGCTGTGCACTCAATCTCTGATGCATGTGGGAGAACCTGATAACTAGGTTTTTGTCTTTGCCCCATTTGCTTGCTAACAAGGTAGTTTAGAGCTCAGGGTGACTCCCTGGCTGCTCATTGCCTGCTGAATTGTGCAGGAGAGTCAGAAGTCTAAATCTGTGACTTTAGCTATTTCTGTAGCAACAAGCTACTGAGACCAGCAGGCTGGTGGCTTTTTTCTGCTCATCTGGGAAGCCCTAAAAAGCCATGTAGTGAAGTGGAGAAGTCTTTATTTGAACACTGGTCTGGAATAGGGAAGGTTCTTTCCAAAATTCATCATCTGAGTAGAGGCAGATCTCCAGCTCTGTTTTACCACGAAAAACCCATATTCTGTAGCAGCAGTGTTCAATGCAACTTTCTCCAAGGAAGGAAATGCTGTACATTTGCACTCTCCAATATGGTAGCCACAAGCTGTGGCAGGGATGTATCTGCCACGTGGCAGGCAGCCATGGTGTCTGCTTCATGTGCAATTGTACAATTTAAAATTGATGGAGACAGTGTCTGGTGCATGTGTTTAAAGTTTGGAAGTTTCCATTTATTTTTCTCATGTAGCTGCAAATCCTGATTAAGGCACATTTCTGTCATATGATAAGGCTCTCATTAAAAACCAGAATGAAAAGAAATGAGAAGAAAACCCCCCCACAAAACCAAGGTTACAGATGTTCCTGAAGAAGGACTGATGATTATTTTTCAGCGCAACATTTGCTGTGATGAAAAATAGGAATGTCCCAGCAAGCAGACTGCCCTTTGACTGTCATTCATTTTAGGATGCCGGGTTCCTGTACTTTTGTCTGTAATGGAGAGCCATCTAACACCTTTCTAAACCACATCTTAGAGAAACAAATCAAAGCAAAACAATAAAAACTGAGAAAGGAAGATGTGTTAGGTGTGGGAAAATGCTCATTGACATGTGTTTCAATATGCTACCAAGTCATTCCACACGTGACTACAACTCACTTATTTGGAATTTGGAACGTGTTCTCTGTGGAAGCACTTCCATAATTTGCTGGTTTCCAGGGCTCATCTCTGGGAGTCCCTTTGACCGATCATGGAGCTGATGTTGGTGTATTTGCAATAAGAACATCAGAAGATAATTCTGTGGAATACTAGTTGTTAATGCAAACCCATATCAAAACATAGCAATATTAATTATTTGATACTGCACTCCAAAAATATGTGTGAAGTTTGAAAAGGTAAGAACTAATTTTTTGTTTTGTTTTGAAGTATTGACTGCTCAAAGAAAGGCGGATTAAAGTTAGACATAGAGACTTTGAGAGACATTCTGAAGATAGTTGGGGTATTCTGGACTTATTTTTAAGAGTGTTTGCACTTATTAACCCTAGTCCTATGTTTCTCTTCAACTATTTTAGTTCAAAAGTTGATGGAATCCCTTGTCTTGTCTGTGGGTATATCGGTAGCCCTGTTGTTAGAATTATTAAGTATCCTTGTTTTGGTTTGTGACTGGAACAAAGACCAGTAGAGAAGGAACAAATGAGAGGGAAAAAGAGGCTGCTGTATAATGGACAGAAGCTGAAAGAAAAAACGAAAGGAAGAAGTCAAGTTTTTGGGTGCTTACTGGAGGTGTGACTCACAGACATCTGAATAATAATTGTCCCTACTTACAGAGCATTTCCTTCTAGTACTAGGAACTGAAGTAGGTTATTTACATTAATTATTTCATGTAATTCTCATGGCAACATATGAAAAGGTCTTTTCCCCCTATGTCTCAGATGGGGAAACCACAGTTTAGAGATGAAGCAGCTCACGCCAGGTACCCACCCCCTCAACCCCTCCAGGTAAAGGTAGATGTGTCAGGATTTGAATGCAAGCCTGCTGCGTGCCAAAGCCCCTGCCCTCCCTTGCAATAGACCCTGGACCACATTGCGTGTGGCGAGAAATGGAAGACATGAGTGGTCATGATGTGTATGAGAAGCCTGAGACCCTTTGAGAAGGATGAAACGCAGTGAAGAGGGTATTGGATGGGGTCCTGGGGCTCCTCACCGGGCGCCCAAGGAAACTTAGGAAATAAGTTCCTAGCTGGTGAGGAGTGAGAAGGGATTAGTCGTGGGCAACTGGCTGGTAGTGGGTGTCAGGATTTTAACAAGCCAGGAGTTCCAAGCACAGAAATGCCCCCTGTTGCACCTGTGTCAGTGGAAGCTGATTATCGCAGAGGAGGCAGCTGAGCCAACTCACCAACTGCGGAGCCATTGCTGGGAATGTGTTGGCCGCCTTGTGGGTTTGCAATGCTCACCTTTCCAAGGAATTTGCCTCAGAGAATGTTCTCTCTGATCTCAAAGGGTAAACTATGCAAAATGGTATGTTCATTAAGCAATGAACCTTTTTTGAACGTGTGCTACCCATTGTCCAGATGCTGAACGCATGCCTGCTGTGTTTCAGGTCCTCTTCAATGCCACACCATATGAACACCAACCCCATGTATTGGACAATGTCTTCAAAAATTCAGATTTTAATTTACTTGCCCTCCTATTTTAATGCCAGCTCCTCTCTGCCCTTTACACCACAAAACTGGGTGGCACTAAAATGCTACTTAAAGGAAATGAGAGCATTTTCCTTGTGGTATATTTATAACTTCCTCTTGATTTTGGCCTTGACATGGCTGAGTAGAAGACTAAATATAACCAGTGTTTGTATTTTCCCTCATAAGCCTATTGGGCATTGAAAAAGAAGGATGAGATTGTGAAAAAGCCTTCCAGTGTTAATGAGCAGCTGTATGTATCTCAGGGAAACAGTTTGTAACTAAAAATAGTCTATCTAACTATAGCAACTCAGAGCATTCAATATCTAGATTCTACATGGACAGAAATAAATGCCAAAAGGGTCTATAATTCAGGAGGAATGGAATGGTATTACAGAAGCTGTCAGAACAACTCTGGCCCCAAATCCAGGGGTGTATAATTCCCCTCCTCAGCCTCAATCAAAAACACTTACTGCACTCACATGAGATTTTCCCAGTCTCAAAGATAATTAGAAATCAGTTTGTAACAATGAAGCTAACAGCAAAAACAGTACACACTATTTTTAGCCCACTAAGCCAAATTGTTTAAAAATAAAAAGATGGGAAAAGTAAGTAGAAATAAAGGAAACATAAATACTCAAAGGAAAAGATACTATAGATTTTTAGGTGTGTCATTTACTAAATATTTGAGATGCGTCCAGAACATTGAAAACACTGGTTTAAAATGGCCACCTCTGTATTTATTAATATTTGTTAAATTCAAACATCTAGAAAGTACCTTCTAAGAAAAACCAGGCTTCTAAGAAGTGTTCTTGTGGTTGTTAACTAGTGCTGTAGACTGCATCATGTCCCCCCCCAAATCCGCATGTTGAAGCTCTACTCCACAGTATGGTGGCATACGGAGATGAGGCCCTAGGGAGGTAATTAGATCTCAGTGAGGTCATGCAGGAGGGGCCCTCGGGATGGGACTAGTGCGCTCCTAAGAAGAGGAACACACCAGGGTGCTCTCTCTCTCCACTAGGTGAGGACACCGGGAGAGGGGAGTCGTCTGAAAGCTGGGAAAGGATCCATCATCAAGAACCAAATCCGCCTGCACCTTCACCCTGGACTTCCAGCCTCCAGAACTGTGAGAAATAAGTGTGTGTTGTTTCAGCCGCCTACTGTCACAGCAGCCTGAACTGACTCATACAACTAACGCTGCCACTGTGGTGTTGAAAAATAAGTTGTGTGGTTATTGTTTAGTCATCGGGGAATGACTGATAAAGAATTTTTGTTCCTCTCTGTATTCTTTGTTTCCTTCTGCTTTTAAGAATGTAAACTTTTGGAAGTGTCAACAGTTAATGATATCTCCTAATACCTCTTCTGATCTGAACTGGCTTTCACTCGATAAAATGGGCCTTCACTTGATCAGGCATTTACATGTGTAAATTTCTAATCTTTAATTAAAAGGCAAGACCTGAAGAGCTGAGCATTTCTGTGTCTATGGCAGTTTAGTACTAAAAAGAGGAAGGGCACCGTGAAAGATGCCAATGTTTAAACTACATTAGGCCACACCTTTGTTGTGAAATTGTTACGATCTTCGCAATGGAGAATGACCTTGTTCTATATATACTTATAAATACATTAAGGAAATAAAACTTTCCATATTGAAGGATTTTTAGGAAGAGAATGCTTATTTATAATGTGTTTGGTGAATGCCCTCCTCAGGACAACAACAAATTAACTTGAGAAATGAAAATATAACAAAAAAATTAAGAAGAATGTAGTATTCTTTGATATTTTTCATACACATTATCTTATTTTTATTTGTATTTTGGGGTCAAATTTTAGTGGCAGGTAAATTTTGGTACCTTGTTATTGATGGAGGAACTCAGTCAGATGAATTCAAGTACAAGGATAATTTATTCCTCTGTTAGATGCTTCTTCAGAAACTTTGAAATAGCTTTCCATTTCTAGAGGACTTAGACCAACCATTCTTAAATTCTGTGGATACACTTTTTTGCAGCAATGTAGGGTCCAGAGCTGAGGAAGAAATTCCATTGCTATTCTCAGATGTATATTCCCAAACATGGATAGAAACAAGCCAATATTTATAGCACTGGGTGTTGTTGAAGTCCTCTTGGTCAAAAATGGAATGAAACAAAAAAAGATAAAACAAAAACATTGTGGGCAGCCTCCTTCCCTCTGACTGTAGACCCATTGGGTAGGATTGGATGATTTTTATCAGTTTATTTTAGTTTAATGTTAATAATATTAGATTAAACCATATGAAATTGATGCTTTTATAGGTCAGAAATGGTCAAAGATTGGCAATTCCTTATGGTCATACTTAGAATGGATATTTCTAGGTCTATGTTGCATAGGTTGATTGTAAACCTGATCAATGGTAGCTCAGGCATTTTAAACTTTCTCCTCTCCCACTCCTTACTCTCCTACTGTGATTGGTTGACATTTCCATGTGCTACACACTCTCTGCATGTATTCAGATTTTACTGAAACACCAAGATGGGAAGGGGCTGAAAGGACAAACTACTGATAACAGTTTTTATCATCACAAGAGTTAAGAGCCTGTGGCACAGATAAAATAGGCCATAGGCTACATTTTATTCCCATTGCAGACATCCACAGCTCTCTCACCACAACAGAAAGGGTGAGTGGAGTTGCCATAGTTACAGGAATAACCTGGAATCAGCTCTGGCTTATTGAAGAAGTCAATCATTTTCCAATTTCAGAAATGAATTCTTTCCCATACACCTTGTGCCTAATATACACAGTGTCCTGACCCCATGGCTTTGAACCTCCGGCATTGTCTACAAGTCCATGAGAATGAAGGGTTTAAACTCTAAAGCCTTGAGCCTGGGCCCCAGGGAGTGTGTATCCCAGAGACTGTCAAGATGCCCATAAGTTCCATATGTCTAGGAAACCTCTTTCAGTTTGGACCCAATCTGTGAGTTAAAGTCAGTTGCTTTAAAACCCCTCCCAGGCAGTCCCTTGTGGGAGGCTGGACAGAGCCTCCGTGGCTGAGGTCCCTCAAGTTGCACAATAAAGGCACAGCTAGAGCGCTTCACAAGCACAACCAAGACAAACAGGTGCCAGCAGTTCAGAGGGCATCGAATCAAAGCCACTGCAGGACTATGGCTGATGGACTGTAAACCTGAAATTACCACAGAAGCAGGGGCAGGCTGAGAATCCCTTGCAGCCAGTATGAAATACCTTGCTCCAGAAACAGCCCATTCATGCAAGTAGGTTTAGAAAACCCATAGAAATGGGGTTTTAGGTGACAGGATTGGGGCTGTGACAGCTGGAGAGGGTGTAGACAAGCTAGGCCAGGGGCAGGACCTTTAGTTCTACCTGGCCAAGAATTTCCACCAACACTTTTGTAAGAAAAGCTGAGATGTGAATACCCAAACTTTACAGAACAGTGTTTGTAGTCTGTTCTCTGGACGGGGTGGTGGTAAGCTGCGGTCCTGCTGTTGGGTGCATGCTTGCTTCTATTAATCAGTCAGGCCTCTCTCATTTTTATTTCACAGCATAGGTTTCATCCCTTTCAGTGGACTCTTTACAAAGTCTTGAGGTGAAGAATCTGTTCAGATTTGTATATATACATATCTACCAGCTAGAATCAACTGATAAGTGCAGATGACATTCAGCTCCTCTGAGGATGAGGAGCAGACAGAGTTCTTGGAGAATGTGCCTAGACCAGACTTGGTGCAGCCCATGATACGCTAGGACGACACCTTTGCTCACGCTCAAGAACTCCCTGCTTATATTCAGCAGAGGGAAGGGCGGAAACCCACTTACGTAATTTTTTTTTTCTCAAAGCTGAGTTTTGGGATAAAGATCATCAGATTCTAAAGGCTTTCAGAATGGCTAAATAAATGAACAAAGAGAATTGGATGTTATGATATGATTGAAAAAACAACAAAGATTGATACAGTAGGAGCAAATATTTGGACTATTACTTAAATTAAAAAAAAAAGAAAGAAATTCCCCCCAAAGAGGCTAGAAGACCAATAAAATGCAGGTGAAGACTTTAAGACTGCATGAGCACTAAGCATTAAATCATCAGGATTTTTCTTTTTCCTCTTAATTTAAATTTCCTTGTTGGCTGCTGACAAATCACAGTGAAGGGAACAGAGTATGAACTCCACTTGCTCATGGACACTTAGACTAAAGCTGAGTCTACAACCATCTGCAGTTTGGTGGGAAGGAACTTTCCTTAGGTAAATGTGCAGTTCAAATATAAAAGTGTTACCCCGAGCCAGAATTTCTGAATCTATTTTTTTATCAATTAGAGGTGAAGCATCCCTCATTGTCAGCACCTTCAGTTTCTTAGTTTCCCTGGGAAGGACTTGAACTTGCGCCTGTGCAAAAAGCAGGGCTTGACCAGGAATTCTAGGACAAGGCTCTCGGGCAGCTGGAAGCCGCAGAATTGCCAATCACTATAATTAGTAATATTGTCGTGTGATGATCCTAATAGGTATGCCTTTTAATACTCCCTGAAAAGGGTTTTGGAACAAGACAGGGCATAAGTACATAGAACAAAAATAAAGATACACATTTAACACTTCTGCAGAGTTTAAATAGTTTGTGATCAGAGGAAGCCAGGCTAGAAAGAAAGAAAAAGAAAAACTCTAATAGATCAGCCTAGTTGGAAAGTTCCATTTCACAGCCTTGATTTTTGAGGGCTTTGAAGGAAAGAAGTGACTGAATTCAAGTGAAGGGGGGAGGAGAGGTCAAACTTAGAGAAAAAAGACTATTTAGTTATTTACTATTTATTAACATCCCTTAGGGGAGGGCAGAAGTGGGGAGGGCCTCCATTTCTATTGTTTCATGTTTCTACAAGGAGGGACTTCGATTACAACAGAGATCCTTATATTTTGAGGGGTCTTTTTGGAAGTCTGGCAAAGCCTATGAACCCCTTCTCAGAATAATGTTTTTAAATGTGTACAAATGTGCATCATATTATAGAGGAAATTAATTCTATTGAATGGCATTATCAAAATATTTTGAAAAATCTAAATCTATGATAGTATACACATCTTTTTAAATGTACCAAACAACAATATCTAGCAGCAGATCAAAACTTCCATAATTTTGAAGTACTGATACCCACAGGTGAGACTCTGGATCTTTCCAGTGTCTGGAAACATCTGCCATGTCTATTGCTACCATGTCTATTGCACTGCTCAAATACCTCTGGTTTATTGCCTCCTTTCGTAACTGAAGAAAACACTAAATTGGAGCTAGAGGTTAGTAGGGCTAGAGGTCAATGACAATAAAGAAGTAATTTTCCCTCTAATTCCATAGCCCCTCTGAATTCTTTCCAGGGACCTCTTGTTAATAACTCCTGACTACACTTCTCTCACTCATTTCCACAGGAGAAGGGGTGGGTTATCTGTCCGGTGACTTTAGGAGAGAGAATGCAGCCTGCTCTGTTCCATGCAGGTGTCTCTCTTTTGCACTTAGCCTGTCTGCACAACGCAGACCTACCTGCTGTTCTCTGTCCTGCAGAGTGGCCTACCCTGGAAGGCGGACCTGCAGTTGTCAAGCTGAGCCAGACCCCAAGTGGGCAAATCCGTCTCTTTCAGGGGTCCTGTTCACAATCCTTTACGGTGGTACTAAGCCATGTGTTCCAATCCGGTTTTATCCATGATAAAGCTGCCGTTCTGGTCTCCAAATGTCTGCTGTGATCCGCCACCTTCGTGTACCTCCCTTTGCAACTTCAGGCAGCTCAAGGGTACAGACTCAGGAGGTAGGCAGCTTGGGCACAAAGCCCACCTGTGCTACTACCTACCTGAGACTTTGGAAGAGTTATTCATTTCTCTTTATTTCTTTCTTCACTTGTAAAATGGGGATAATAGAACCCACCCCACAGGGTTAATTCACAAACAAGTCTTAGAACGATATTGGAAACAGGGTGCGTACTCAATAAATGCTAGCGGTTAGGATTCAGAATTGGGATGGGGGATGGAATGCTACTGCTTGGGTCCCCATCCCAGCTACTTCTACTTGGGATCTAAAATATCTGGTTGCCTGTGTGGATAAAGTTAAGTAGATACCTGCCAGATCATATATACTTGGGCTGGATAAACACAACAAAGTGTCAAACTTTGCCTATGCGGGGGGAGATGTAATCCCTATGTCTGCATTGGTATGGCTGCACTGGTTATTCAAATGGTGAGGTATTAGGCTGACCTCGATGAGACTGACAGTTTTGCAGGTTGACCATGGTTAACTATGAATAATTTCATGGGATTTAATCTGATGCTTCCATACTGGTTGTTAAATAGTCACTGCCTCCCAGTCCCTGGCAACAGGATATTGCTGTGGTGCTGAGGCTGACATCCATTCTGGTTGTTTCGTGCCTTAATATTTACCAAGGGAAAGGATTTTAAGAGCCTTGTCATTTATTGAATATCTGATGACTTGTGTTAGATGTTGAGACCTTGTAAGGCCCTCAACTAGAAATCGCTTAAAAAAATGTTCAAGTCCTCTGACTGTCTACTTGGAAACATCAAGGCATTCGTGACATTTCTTGAACCGCTATGCTGTGTCTCTTAAGTCTAATTATCTCAGCTCTTAGACACCTAAGATTTAACATCTAGTTCTCTTAGGAGAAGCATAGTGTGAGGACTGATTAAGCAGAAGCTCTTAAAAGGATTACCCGCAGGCGCACAGCTTCCAATGCCCACCAGCTGAGCACTGCCGCCTGGGCTGTGAAGTCCCTTGCCAGGTGGGAGGAAACCGACAGAGCCAGAGGATCGTGTGTGACTTCCTGGCACATGCAAGTCACCTCTTGCACACAACCAATCTGACATCAGAACTAACTTGGGGGAGCAGACCACCAAAGAAGAATTATTTTGGCTTTTAAGAACCTCTAGAATTCTGCTCTACATCCTACCATCTCTACAACACATGGTCGTGGGTGGATATTTACCTCTGCATTGACAGTCCTTTTTTCCCTCCTGAAATTATCTTTCCCTTCCACCATTCACTGCTGAGATGTACAACCCAGGCCAGTTGCCACTTTCTTCTCAAAGCCTCACAAGGCAGCTTCTCCAGCTGATGGTTCCTGGGTCACCAAGGCTGCCTGTAGGCTTCTTGCACTAAGGGGTGTGCAGATCAGGGCTTCCTTCCTCAAACAACTGGAAGAGTAGGAGGAGGGTTGATGGAGATAAACACTAGTTGGGCTCCTGTTACGATTCAAATACTTCTGAGAACTACTGTTTGATCACTCATAGGGCAAATATTTATGTACCAGTTATGTTCTAGGCACTGGAGATAGAATGATAAGCAGGACTCAGTCCCTAAGCTACCCTTTAATCTAGATCTTTCTATTTATGGAGCATGACTTTTAGTGAGGGTGTTTGCTGCCTTCTCTCTCTCTTTTTGTAAGGTCATGAATGCAAACAGAAATGCAAATGGAATTAGAACTAGTTGTATTTGTTCCACTGCACAATTCCCTCCTCCAACTAAAGAGTTGTAATCACTATTTTTCCACCTCAATTCCTATATACACTAGTATAACATAGAAGGGGCATAGAAACAAGCTGATATGAAAAAACCCAGGGTATAAGTGCCCATTTTTCCCTGTGACTTAAGACCAAATGACTTCTCCTATGTCCCTATGGACTTTGGTGGGTATCACTCCTGATAACACCAAGCATTTGTCATTGAGCGACAAAGGCGGTGCATATGCCAACCAGGCCACCTGCGTGGAGACGCCTGCTTAATTTACCAGCCAGCGTGTGTAGATATGGCGGTCCAGACTGGACGCAGCAGCAAGCTTATGCTCAGATAAGCAAGGTCAGGCATCCCTGGGGGCACAGGCAATTACAGAAAAGGCAGCTCATTGCAGCCCCACAAATAGGTTGCCATTTGCTTCTGGCTTTTTCTTGGGCTCGGGGCCAATGTTATTCTGGGAGAATTATATTGTAATATTCACTTGCCAAAAAAACCCCAAAAGAACCTGTGCTTATTTTTTTGTAAGTTTAACAAATAATTTGATTAATGTAAACTATAGAATTTTGTAGTTTTAGGGGCCTCATTTTTCTCTTTTAAGAAAAGTGGGTTTTTTTTAATTGTTTTCTTTTTGCAACCATTTTGTGAAGTATATTTTTATGTCTGTGAGCCAGTGCTGCATTTAAGTGAGCAGTTCTTTTTTTAATGAGAGCAACATAACAGCTATACAGTACCAAGTGAAGTTACTACACATCAAGTATTCTGTCAGTATTTGTGTCCAAAGGGATTTGCAGTTGGGCAATTTCTCAGAGATGCTAGTGTGAAGTTAATGTTTGGATAAGAGTTTTTAGAAAGAGTTGTGCATATAAATGTAGTGATTTCTAATTAGCAAAATGACTTTCAAATGAACAATCTAGTTATGTGTCTAAGGGGCAATGTCTTCAATTGCCCTGGGATAAACTATGAATGGAACCCACAAGTGGATAACAAATAATAGTAAAAATCTGTCAGTAAAACCAATATTGGTTTGCCTCACTGGCTCACTTGCTAAAGTGTATTAAGCAGAATATTAATAGAGAATTATTTGAAAGACAGGTAGGTATGTTGGAACACATCTCTGCTTGTATGATATGATTTGCTGAAATTTTTTATCCTTCAAAGCCAATCATAAAAGAGCAAAGCACATACAAAAACATTTAGGTAAAAAGTTTGCTCCTTTGAAAATTTATGTGTCTAAAAGGTGAACCTTGCTAAGATTATCAGTACTCAGACCAAACATTTATTGCGTATGTTCCTTATGCATGAACATTGTGTGCTAGCCCAAAGTGATTAGCATCTAATCAGGCTAAACGTCCCTTGAGGTTAGTAAACACTTTGATCACAGTAGTATTCTTGGTCTGCTTAATGATGTTTATTATTAAACATTTTGTTATATTAAATTTGTTGAACTCTTACATAATCTATTAGGTGAGAAAACTCAGAATATTACTCTGATTTGTGTGGATGGGAATTACCATGAGTTTATATTCAAGGTGCAGGGTTGAACATGCTCCCGTTATCTTTCAGGAAGTCATGGAATAACTTTAAAACGTAGAGAGTAGGTAGGACTATGGTAACTGTGGCCCCTGACTGCCCTGCCTACTGTTCAGCGTCCCCATAACAGCTCTTGTTTCCCTGTGATGCTAACTTTGCAGGTTCCATGTGAGCATGGTGGGGCTGCCAGTCACAGTGGCTTGCCTTCTCTTGACCCCAGAGACAGGCACATGACTCAGAGTATCCCTTTGGCAGGGCTTCACTGACTGGCTTCAAAAGTGGCCCATGGACCAATCTGAGCCAATCATTGCCTCATCATCTAAAATTTTCCAGTTGGAGTTAACTATTTTTTGCTGGAGTTGCTAATCTGGGAGGATGTGATTGGCGACCACTGGAGGTCATCTTGGACAGACACAGGGAGAAGAATGAAGCCAAACATCAAGAGAGAGGAGGATAATGGAGAAATGGAGTCCTGAAGACATAATTTAAGCCCTGACAACAGCTGTGCCTAGAATCAACGATGATTCTAGACCTTCCAGAAATGTGGGACTACCTTGCTTTGCTAGAGCTAGTTTGAGTTGCCATTATTTGAAACTCAAAGAGTCAGGATTAATACAGAGGGTTACCTGTTTGTTGAGGCAATGCCCAAAGCAGACTTATCTTGACTAGAAAGCCTAAGTATAATGGCTAACAAATTCAACCCGAACTGGGGTCTCCTCTACTTTGGAAGATACCGTTTGGAAGGTAGTCCTGTTAATTCAACAAAATATAATGATTGGTGTTACTAGAGACTTCCTCAAACCATTTTATACCATATTACCACATAATTTCTGCTTCAGAAATACTGTGTATTTATAGAGGATATCCTCTTTGTGAGATAATTCATTTAGTTTGTTGAGTTATACATATAGAGTAATATAGAAAAAAATTAAAATGCTGCACAATAAAAGCAAAATGAAACACCTTTTTTTCCTCACTTGATAGTTTAAATACTACCTCTGATGGCTAAGACTTATCTCAGTGGCTCCTCTGAGAATATATAACTACCGTCAGACTTGCCCCAAAGACCCCATGTTCCCATTTCTTTCTGATTTAAGTCTTAAACTTTTTGACCCCACTGGATGACCCCGACCTCTAGGCTTGATTAACAGGCACACCTTCATCTTCTCTTCATTTTGCTATTTCTCAGCCTTTATTAAATTTCTGAGTCCCTCTTATCTCCACTCCCAAACTGTCATCTCTTCTGGGCTGTTCTGTAGGTAAACAATTCTTTAGGTAAAACTCATCCTGGACTGATTTATACTCCAGGACTTTTCTTTCACATTGACTTTGAGAGATCTCCTTGCCTCCCAAATCCTGTCTGTTATTTCTAGGACATGACATTTGAGTCATTAAGGCAGCCTTTTCTAATCAGGGCTCTGAGATCTAAAATTTCAGAGATTCATTCCCTTGTCTCATTTCCTCGTTTGATAAAATACCATCAATAATGCTTTCCTTTGCAGCACGCTCCATGCGGTTGGCCCTGCAAAGCCCCTCCCCTCACCGCCTCAGGGTGTGGCAGCAATGAGGACTGGGGGCTGATCTAGCTCCAGGGAGGGAGGAACCCTTTTTGTCTCAGCCAGTCATGGCAATGTTCTTCCCTTTATCAGCGACTGGTTCAGGAACTCAGAGCACAGCATCCCCTGCAATGACAGCTCCAGAGTGAAAGCCATATGTCAGTCAAGCAGACAGAAAAGAAGGCTTTGATTCAATTGCTGGGGAATGCGTCTGTCTTCTCTCCTCTCCTATCCCCATTCTTTTGTCCCTCTTTGGACATGAAAGAAACAGCATAGGGCCCTAAGTCACACATGTGGTCATCCTATGACCACAAGGAAAACTACCTTTGGATGAAGCTGACACTGTGTTTAGCAGAGCAGAGAGATAGAACCTGAGTGTTGTCTGACATTGTCCAGTCACTGGGCCACCCGACCCTTATCAAGACTTCTAGATAAGTGGGTCATACATTCTGTCTCAAACCTTTAGATTTTAAAAAAGCTAATGTAACTAATGCGATGGGTTTATTAATGTTCATTTCTGTGATCTTGTTTTGAGTCCAGGAGAAAAAATAGATCAGGAAAGGGAGTAAAAGGAAAATATTTCCTGGGGGAGGACTGAATGAGGTAGAGTATAGAGAAGGGAGCGGGGAACCAGCAATTAGCCTTTCATACTTTGCAGCTTGCCGGAGGGTCAGCCCTCTACCTGAGTAGCCTAGAGATAGGATTTTTCCCTCCATTAATCAGAGATAAAGTCTTCTTTTCTGAAATCTTCCTTGAAACCCTCTAAATCATGCTATGCTGATGGGGAGACCTGTCCAGGGCTTCTAGACAAAGATCGTAGGTTGGGCCACAAGTCTAGCAAATAGTAGTAATAGCTAACATTAACATGCAAACCCCCTTTCCACTTTAAAAAACGCTGCCACTATTGGTTTCATTTGATCCTGAGAACAGTCCTCTGGAGTAAATGTTTATCGTTTACATCATACAGATAAGGTAACTAAGACTCAGGGAGACAAACTGAACGACTGGCACAGAACCACCCACCTGGTGCCAGAGAATCTGGGACTAAACACTAAAGTCCTGATCTGGAGGCTTCACTGTTTTGACCATCCCCACTGCCTCTCTGTTGTTCCACATGGCCTCACGGGTCCCTGGCATGTAGTCACTTCCTCTAAATTCAGCATCAGCTCTCCTTGTTGGCATCTCTTTGGGAAGGCAGCCCCAGGGCCTTCCTTATCAGTTTGTGGTTCCTAGATTTCTCTTATCATGAAAAGGGCTTTATTTCTTGGCATCTAATCCCCTTCCTCATCCATTCCCTCCTCTCTATTACTTCAGTGGGCTTCCTGTTGGTTTTGCATTATGAACATTCCAGGTCAAAAACTAGAGTCAATTTCTGCATTTGATTCAAAGGAAACTCAGTTGAATGAATTCTACACGATAGTGAACTTACTGGATCATTACATCTGAAGTAATTCCCAGGAAATGTGATGAAACTATAGAAAAAATATCCTTAATCCTAAATAATATGAGTTGAGAGTGAATAATCCCTGGTTTTTAATAGCACCCAGGAAACTATTGACGTCTTACAGTAAACATGGAAGAGAAAAAAGAAGAAAAAAGCATGAGAGAGTAAAAAAGTAGAAGAAAGGGAGAGAAATGTGTACAAACAATGGTAGTCAAAGAGGACATATATGTAATAATTTTCTAACTTATACAAGTTTTCTCCTGTTTTTTAGTTAAATTAAGCATTGCTTAGTAATTACCATGAGCCATTCCACAGAGGCTCTTGTCATCACCGAATACATTAAATCAGGAATTTGTGTGATGGTCTGATGGAGTTAGCAGCTGACAAAATGACAAATGTGATCAATAACCTACTGACTCATAAACTGGTTGAGTTTGTTTATGTGTTAATCTCATGTACAGAATATAGATAAATTACAAACAGTGTTCATTATTTCCTATAGTTTACTTTTCCTTCTCCCAGCAAGCCCTTACAAATTGAAATGGGAAAGTAGAGATTAGGAATTCATAGGTCAAATCTTGCTTTTATTATTCTCCCCAGCACATGTTTGCATTTTTGATGGTCAAAATTCCTCGCCACTCTGCTTTAGTGATGCATGCAATTATTTTCTTCTATCTTATAAATATTATGATTCAGCTAAGATGAAACTTGGGTGAGGGTCAGAGCACGTCAACCAGGGACCATTAGGTCCAGAGAAACGTCAATCACCTTTGTCCCACACCTCTGGCCCTTCTCTGTGGCTTGTGATGTCATGGAATTCCTTGACATGGGAGATTTGGGTGCTGGGGTATCTACACTCAAGAAAATGATAGGATGAGTTTCATATATACTTAAACTTTGTCTTTTATAACTAGGTGGCAGCCGATTTATTTAAAGCACTGATGAATAAGAGGCACTCTGAAAAGGAACATTTGACGCATCCTGATCTTAACTTTGAGGAAGACAATAATCCTTGAAGTCAAGGAACATTAAAATAAACCATGTAGTGGTAGATACATTTGATTAGCTTCACTAGTTGAACTGTGAGATTTATTGAGAATAATTAAAAGCTGGATTTGGCACATATCTTAATAATTGATATGCAGAAGGTAACATAAGGAAAGAATTTAAATACACCAGATGAGAGGGCTGTAATGCAGATAAATGTGGGGAAACATCTGCAAAGTTTATCCTTATAACATTTGTGAAGTTGTCATATAGTGTATTTGTGTAGTAAAAAGTGTTCATGAGAATAGACACCATGGCATACTCATCCTAAGTGGTGTTTCTCTGTATTGATGGAGGGGAACTTGGACCCAAGCCATAAATTATGCCACTGTTTGAATTTGCACTCACTAATTGAGTTTTTAACATTAAAATTGCTTTTACATTTTCTGGACTTTATGATCCCCGCTTTATTGCCTCAGTGTGCATACACATAGCATAGTTCAGCTATGTGCGTTTTTGTTTTGTTTTTTCCACTTGTTAATTTTCTATGTAATCCAAAGTGAAGTTTAAATGTAGACTTTAGAATGCTCTTCTGCCATGTTCTCAAATTCAAAACTCAGAGGCTCAGCTCTTCCCATTGAGAAAATTCCCAAGAAAATAATTTAGATGGGATTTCCTCTGAAATGCAGATAAATCCTATTTCAGAATCTTGGGTGCAGAAGAGCCATTATCATTTATTTGCATCTTCATCTTACTCTGTTGGTCTGATCCAGTGGTTCTCAAACCTTGGTTTGAATAAGACTCATCCACGGGTGAATGAATCAGTGTTCTCTGGTTGTAAGGAACAGAAATCTTTTCTGGTTATTGAGAGCAGCAAGGATTTGGGCAGCTTTCAGAAATAAAGAGAACCTGGGAACAGGGCCCGAAAAAGGAAAGTGGCTATCAGCTCTAGGGGAGGAACTAATTTTGTTTTCTATCTACACTCAACTTTGTGATCTCATTAAATCCCAAGACTTTTGATTATCTATAGTCGTCAGAATTCTAAGATGGGAGTCAAGATTCTCACCCGCTGTGTATTAGTCGATGCTCTTCAGAGAAGCAGAACCAATGATAGGATATGTATATGTATTATGATATAATATAATGAATCATAATTATAATATGTATATATACAGAGATTTATTATGAGGGATTGGTTCACATGACTGCAGAGGCTGAGAAGTTCTACCATCTGCTCTTTTAAGCTGAAGGTCCAGGAAAGCCAGTGGTGTGGTTCTAGTCCAAACCCAAAGACTGAAGAACCAGGGGCTACTTTGTCCAAGGGCAGGAGAAGATGGAGTCCAGCTCCACAGAGAGAGCAAATTGACTCTACAGATTTTTTTGTTCTACTCAGGTCCTCAGTAGATTAGAAGATGCCTCCCTGCATTGATGAGATCAATATTCTTTACTCATTCTACCATGCAAGTGCTAATCTCTTCCAGAAATGTCCTCACAGGCACACACCCAGACATAATGTTTTATCAGCTACCTGGGTACCCCTTAACCAAGTCAAGTTGACACATATCATATTCTAGAACTTTCATCTCAAAGTGTCTGCAGCTCATATTTTGAGAAACATGAGATGCAGTAAAACATATTAGAAAAAGTCCTCAAAGAAAGATGGGGAAATTTGAATCTCTTCTCCATGTGCAAGGGAAACAAGAATGACCATTGGAAGCCCTGGGAAGAAGTAAGCCCTGGGAACCTGTAATAAGAAACCCACACAGAATAGGAAATATCCCCAGGGGTTTCCAGGAGTGTCCAGCCTTCCCTGTCTGTTGGCATCTGGAATCCCAACATGGAGCCCTTCATCATTCCTCTGGCCCTGTCTCCTCTACAGTCACTGTTCTGGGCTCTGAGGCCCAATGGACTTTAGCCCCTACTTCCTGGTCAACAGGTAAGAGAGGAACAATAGCTCCCACCTGCTGCCAGGGTCACAGTGTGGGAGACATCTTCTTGCTGACTCCCAGCAGCACTTACCCACTGTTGCCCACAGTGTCAGGGTGCTGTGACCACAGTGCACGTTGCCTGTATTGAGCATGAAACAGACTTCTGTGGGTTGGCCCCAGGACCTGACTGCACCATGCAGATGTAGGAAAGAGCATTCTGAGTGACAGACATCAAGTAGTTGACCTACTTCTGGAATGCAGATTGTGAGTTAGAAATTGTCTGCATTTCTAGGGAAGGAAAATTACACCGTCTATCTAGGTAAAGTGACTCAGCATTTAATAGCTTGCTGACATTGACTTCCTTTCTTAACGATCTCTGTGCTATTTTGATGTAAACAACAACTTAGGGTATGTGCATCATGCAGCTGGAATATAGTCTTTGGTTTGCACAATGAGAAACACTTGTCACTTATGTTCCAGAACCTTGATACCAGAATGCCTTTTCCATAGCCTAGTCACTCAGTTATCCATCTTCAACATTTTCTGTTCAATGGGAATAAACATACTTCTCATTCAACTAGCTCATGGAAAAATCAATTAAGGAGGGGAAATTATGTGTACAACTGTGAGCCCTTTAAGGATAGCTATTATTTAAATTCCTTCATTTATTCTGCACTTTGCTAATGTGTTTATTGACTTTGCCATCTTGACTACTATTATTAGTATGAGGCATTTAATGTTTTACTTACAATTTTAACGTGATAGGTAACTTAGGTTTGAAGGGTTAGAGTTAGAAGCAACGATTTTTGAGAATTTATTATGTGCCATGGGCAGTACCAAGCACACGGATCATTTAACTTTTCAAATCTCTATGTCTCTCATGTCAGAAAAATGGAGTGCAGGTTTTAAAGGTGAATAAATGTGGGTCTGAACCCCATCTCTGCCACTTAACTGGCTGTGTGATTCTGGGCCAGTTACTTCACCTCTATGTAAAGTGGGGATATCAATCCTTATGTCAAGGATCTTTGTGAAACTAAAACTAAATACAATAATGTATATAAAAGACTAGTTATACAATCAAATAATTATCGCTTAACAGATGGTGGTTCTTAATAATGATAATAAATTTATCACTGTTGCACAGAGCAAAGCTCCGTATCTATGTAAGAAATCAGAGGAGTGAACACACAGGGAAAATTCCTACCACTCAGGGCTCAAGGAGACAACACACACATTTCAATTTTGATTGATCATCACAATTTGCTAACCATTAATAAACATGAACATTAGGGGACCTTACAAGTACTCTGCTCTTAACTACACCCCCAAATCTAAGATGGGCTTGCCATCAGTTATTTCTTCTAAACATTTTAGTACTTTCTCACTGAGGTTTCAGCCTTTGAGCTGTGCACACACCATCAATAAAAAGCAGAGTTCATGGGAGGTGGGGTTGGGAGGCAGGAAAGATTCCCTTGAAAGAATGCTATGCCCAAGATTATAGACACTGGAGAACATGCGGGTAAATCGGCTTCCTAACCTATGGGAGCAGAAGGCATGGTGATGATTTTCCCATAAGAAATACATCTATTTTGGAATTCTCAGTAGTTTAACTACTTTCTCTACCATGGGAGTCAACACAGTTTTGATTTATTGACTCAGTGCCTCTGCTGTTTTCCTCTGAATTTTAAACAAAACAAAACAGACAAAGAATGGTGGAGGAAATGCAGGGAAGAAGGACAAACAATGAAAAAAGGAGAGAAAGTAATTCAGTGTGCTATTACAGAGGTTCAGAGTTAAAACTTTTTACTTTGTTCCAAATCAAGTAAAATAAAAGTGGAAAATATTCTGTTTAAACATCATTGAAAATGTCAGTTCAATGGAGTATCTATTCCATTCATAAGCATCCTATTCGCCTAACTTCAAGTGTTTTTGCATATTTATTTTGTGTGTAACTTTGCCAGGTGCTGGGAAGGCAGCCGAGGCTCGTTCACCGATCAATGTCTGCCCCCTCAGTTCTTGTGATCTTTTGGGGACTATATAGAAAATTAGATACCCTGTAATCAAGAAGCAAAATGGATAGAAATGAAGTTTATTTTAGTTCCACGGGCATCTAGAAAGGAAGAGACAAGTGGTCCAGTGAAATCCCTTTGGGAAGTTCTGCAACCTTCCTCTTCTTCGAGGAGAATCACTGTTCAGATGAGTGCACTGAAGTCCCTCTTTCAGTCAAAAAACAATCTTAGCCAGCATTCCTCCAGGGCAGAGGCTGCCAGAGTTGTGTGCAGGGAGTTTATTAGCAAGTGTGAACCCAGAGAGCAGGGGAAAGGGGCAGAGGGGAGTGAGGAAGGGCAGGAACGGGAGTAGCTCCAGCATGAGTTACTGAATTGGCCACCATGGAGGGCACCTCGTCCTCGACCTTGTGGGACTTGTGGGACTTTCTGCTGGAAAATGAAACTAAAACATGGGAAAGGAGGGCAAAAAGTTGAGAAAGAAGGAGTGGAATCGTGGGAAGCCTCATTTCAGCCTATGACTGGAGCCCTGTCAAATATGTCTCAGAATTGACCCCCTAGAGGTCATGAGGGGGAGCGCTCATCAACTGGCCTCTGAACAGCCTTGGTCGAGGGCAACCCCCATGTGGATTGACTCGCTGCACTTCTGGACGGCTCAAATACGATTGTTTAGCGGTTCCCATGGTTGAATCATGCTCTACAAACAGTGGCTGAGGAAGTGGTGCGCCCAAGAGGGTTCCGGGTGGTACTCAAGCACTTGCCAATCCAGACATCTATTGCAGTTTTTAAAAATTCTTGTTATTTGCCCACTAGATTTTGGTAAACACAGAATTCTTTCTTTGGTACTGGGTATGGTAATGGGTCCAACTTCGGACATGGCTCTATCCAGCGGCTCCAATAATGTTTCTCAGATTGCTCTTTCTGTCAGCGTTTGCCCTGCTTTGTTTTGTTTTGGTTTCATTTTCCAGCAGCATCTTTTCTGTGTGGTGGGAAAGATGGACCTTGTGTCTCCCACGAGTTCACTTGTTTCATTCACTCTTCCTGTTGCTGTTGGGCACATACACACAGATGATTTTCCCCACCTCACTTGCAGTTAGGGGCGACCCTATGATGCTGTCTGGCTAATGGAAGGTGGGCAGAAGGGAGGCATGCCAGCCTCCTTGGTGAGCCTTCTCCCTCTCTCTCCCCTGCAGCCTATAGGCATTATAAGAATTTATTGGGAAAAGAGCAAAGGGAAAAAATAAACACAAATATCCACATGCTGAGTCACTTTGGAGGCATCTGCGTGTTCTTGGCCACCACTATAAGAACATGGCAAAATGTAAAAAAGAGGGAAGGGGGGAAGAAGAATCAGGATAGACAGGTTGAGATGCAGATCCAGTAGGTCCAGCTAGATGAACTCTAGCTTATTTCTGCGAGGTGAGATCTCTGGTCACAGATGGTGCAATTGGCTCTATTTTTAAAGTGGCTTGTTGTAATGATGTCTGCTACTCTTTTGAATGCTAATCCCTTTTGGATCCCTTTTGGTGGTTAGTCCTTTGCAAGGACCCTAATCAGGTGTTATTTCTGTATCAAGTCCTATTTGAATCTAAGCTGATGTCTTTGCATGTTAGGAAGACTAACGAGGTAGAACTCAGACATGCCACAAGGGACCACGTTGTGTCCTGGGAGAGAGGTGCCCTTGAGACAAGATCTGGGCTCACATACTAGGTTCAAAGAAAATGACTCAGTGTTCTGGGGGCAGGGTCAGTCTACGGAAACAATTGTCATGGTGACAAAGCTTATAAATGCACATCTGAGTTGGTGGAGTGTTGTGAAAGCAAAACCTTGGGGAGAAATGCATTCATTCACTTAAAATGTCTAAGACTTTCCTCCCTTCCTTGATCTAACAAGCATTTGTTGGACACGTACTATGTTCCAGTTTTGCCCCTTGTTGCTGGGTATAGCCATGGTGCCTAGCCTAGCAGAATTCAAGATGGGTAAGAGGTAAGACCCCCATGAATGAGATTAAGCCAAGCAAACATCAGCTGGTGGTGAGGAAATAATCAGATGAATGAATTGGAGAAGGACTGGGGGGTTATTCTTGTCGGGGCAGGATTTCTTGGTGAAACCTGAAAGATGACAAGGAACCAGCCATGCAAGGAGCAAAGTGGTTCATGCGGTGGGAATAACAGTTGTAAAGACCCCAAGGGAGGAAAGAATTGGCATGTTCTGTAACCTGAAAGGAGGCCAGAGTGACTGAAGCATAATGAACAGGGCTGGAGAGCAGCAAGTGAACAAGTCATTTAGAGTAGGGTTTCTCCACCGCAGTGCTATTATTGTCGCTGGGACCGGAAAATTCTGTGTTGGATGCTGTCTGGTGCCTTGTAGGATGTCTTGCAGCATCCCTGGCCTCTACCCACTAGATGCCAGCAGTATCTACCAGATGTGACAGTCAAAAATATCCCCAGTCATTGCACATGTGTCCTGGAGGGCTGAGAACCAAGAGGAAGGTGGAACCCCAAGGAGGGCTACCAGAACAGAAACAGAAGAGGAGAAGGGCAGTGTGATGGTTAATTGGATGTGTCTACTGGCTGGGCCATGGTACCCACATATTTGCTCAAATATTATTCTACATGTTTCTGTGAGGATATCTTTTTAGACAAAATTAACATTAAAATCATTAGACTTTGAGTAAAGCACATTACATTCTATAATGTGGGTGTGCTTATCCAATCAACTGAAGGTCTCAAAGAGAAAAAAAAGACTGACACTCCTTCAAATGAGGGAATTCTGCTAGCTGACTGCCTTTGGACTTGAGATGCAACATCAACTCTTCCCTGGGTCTCCAAGCCTAAGGGCTTGCACTGAAGATTACATAATCTTGTCCCCCAATTCCTTAAAATTAACCCCCCCCCCACCACCCATTCCAGGGATTCCAGCATCTGATGCATCTGATGCATACCATTGCCTGGGGAAAGAAGGTTGGGGGGTTTTGGCAACAGGGTGTGTGGCTGAGCCCAACCAACTTCTTCAGGAACAGGCAGAAAACCAATGCTTTTTAGGGAGGCAGTTTTTTTTTATAGTGGGGCCAGAGCAGAGACAGCAGGGAGGCACTCTCAGAGAGCCATGTGGTTAAGGGAGGCCTCTCTGAGAGTCTGTAGAGGGTGGCCCCTGAGCAGTGGGGAAGAGAAGCTTGTCCATGGCACACATGAGCTCACACTGGGGGCACTCTTGCTAATGAGCTGCCCGGACTTTGAGTGGGGCTGGAAATAGCATAAGGGGAACTGACAGTCAAGGAAATTCAGCCACTGCTGTTTTGTGCTGTTTTAACTCCCAGGCTGGTGTGGGGGAATTAGGGGCATTAGATACATGAGAAATACCTCCGTCTTGGTGTAAATTATTACCTGGTGGTCTCACAATGGTGCACAGGCAAGAATAGACTGTCGGCCGGCAACTGATTCACAGGTAACAAAACAGGTGTCTGGAACGTGGGGACAGTTATACGCCCATTTCTCCCTTCTTGGAGCACTTGGAGAAGTGCTTTCATTGCCAGATCTACATTCTGGCTTTTAATGAACAAAAAGATACATCATCTCACTGAATATTTGGAAGTTGCAATCTTTCCCAAGAGAAGCCAGAGGGAAGAGGAAAAGCGGTTTCTTCTCTATTCCCTGCTAGGAAAACGTGCAGGTTTGCTGATTGGAAGGGGAGATGGGAGAGAAGTTTTTTTTATAGATGTTGGTTTGGGGGCAAGTTCCAGGAGTCATCACAGGTATCCATCCAGCCTCTTCATAAACTTGCTGTCACCTGGCATGAAGGCGAAGCTTTGGCGGCCTCCACTCCTGGGCCATGTTGTTGACCCAACCTGAAATCCTTCTTCAGGTTGAGTCAGCAATGTATCCCATGACTTTTGGGCAATAGGTTCTTTTATACAAGACCATAAGCAAAAGGCTCTTTCTGCACAGTGTTGAATTTCCCAGAGGCTATGACCAGGGATTAGACAGAGGTACAAGAGTTTAAGAGATACTGCTCAAAAGCATTGAGTAATGCATAACTTGGCTTAGTCATGTCCTCCAAGTATTTGTGGAGAGCAAATTAGACTGTAGGTAATTGAGAATAAAACGTGTTGCTTTTCACACATGGGAATAGCTCAAGGGAAAATAAATCCCTTTAAACATTTTAATTTCAATTAACTTCGTAGCTTAAGACGCACACACGCAGTTGCACATTTTTCGGCTTGCATTACTTTTGCAATGGATGCAGTTCTCCAAACCCAATGTTATATAAGCACATAAATGTTCTTTTTAAAAATTATCCAATTTTTTAATCTAAATACAAAAATATTTAAAAAAAGGTTGTGTCAACACATAAGCTAACCCAATATATATCCAGTCTTCACTGTTCTGGCCTTTGTTTATTTGTTTGTTTTGGCCTTTTGATACTCATTCTAGGGCGCTGGTTCCCCCCACCTACACGGTCATGGCTAACCCTCCTGCTGGTAATGACAGTTCCTCTGGGTGCCGAATAGACTTCACCTGCTCTCCCTTCTCATGCATGGATCCCAGACATCTCTCTCAACCCCACGGTGATCCCAAATCAGAGGTGACAACTGCTGGTCTAGTTTATAAGATGGTCGGTGTCATTCAAACACTTCAGATAAGCCTGTGACCTCAAACTGTGACTGGTAGGTTGGGATCATTCCAGGATGTTCATTTCAGTGTTTCACTTAAATAGGAGGCATAGTTTGCCCAATCGTTAACAAAAATTGATATTCCTTAATGAGGGAGTGTTTATAGTAGGAAAAAAAGACTCTTCTTTGTACTCAAGAAATCTGGTTGTGGTCAAATCAGAGAGGTGTCATTATTGGCTCTGTGACTGCGCCGATGAATCAGTTTACCCTGAGTTTCAGTTTCCTCGTTTATACAATGGGGCTAATAACAACTGGGTCTAATTCACACACAGGGTTGTGGTAATCACAAACAGTAAGATAAGTGAAAGTGGTTGCAAATTTTCAAGCATAAGGCTTATGTAAGGTTTGCATTCAGTCACAAATGTTGTTGAGAGCCGATTAATCTGCTGGCATCCTCTGTATGCCAAGCTACAAGTTTAATATTCAGTATAGGATAAATAGGTAAGGCATGGTCCCTAAGACATGAAAGATTGCACTAGGAGAAGCACATGACAGGAGAAGGAACAAACATTCTCTGGCCCCCACCTTAGAAGTAATGAGAATCTAAACACTGTGATTAATTAGGTTCACAAAGATTTAAATGGAATTGGTTTTTTTTTTTTGTATACTGGGTTCAATTTTGTTTTTGAGTCAAGGTGGTAAGGTCTGCCCCTTTATTTATTAAATTATATAAACAGTCTATACTCATTTAAACTAAAGACTACAGAATTGGAAAAAGTAAAGATTAGAAATCCCTTGGCTTGAACTGGGTTTGAATACCAGCTGAGCTCTCCCACGAGCTATGGATGTGACCCCTCAGACTGTCAGTTTCCTCATTATTAAAGTAAGCGAATTAATACTAACACAAAATCTCATGAGAAGTAAGGGGAAAATGATTTAAAATCTCAAACTTAATATTCGGTGGGTGTCTAATAAGTGCTGTGGGTTTTTTCTCCTTTTTTGCTTTTGATAGTTCATTTGAGTGGACTAAACTTTACATGTAATGTAGTGTCTGAAAAAAGTTCGGTTTGCTATGAATATATATTTGGCTCATTTCAGGTTCCACCTGTGCATAAGAAATGTCTCTCAATCTCAAGTGTCCAGTGGAAGGCCCCGCCTTGCCATTTTACAAATGTACCATCTGAAGGACTTTTCAGATAGTCGATCATTAACTCTCAGGAAATGCCTAATCACATTCTCCTGGCTGCTTTAAATTTTTGAGGAAAAGGTACCTTTAAAAAATTCTTTTTGTTCGTTGAATGACTTTAACCTCCAACCACAGCCATTTCCTTGTGGGCACAAACATAGTTAAAGTGTCGTTTCTGAGTATTTGAGGACCGGAACAATCAAAATAAGTAACCAGTGAGGTTTCACTTTCATTATTCCGTGGGAAGAGTTTTATTGTACATTAAGGAAAGAAAACTTGCTGGTTGGCAATGGAGCAGAAAAGGTTTTATCTCCTATTGATTTCTCAAGTGTTGTGATTCAGGGCATAGCAGATAAGAACAGCTTCACTAATGAAAGATTCTGTTGGTTCCTCACTTAAAGTTGGAGGTCCCGAAGAGGAGTGGATATACTGAAAGTCTTTCTTGAACGTCTTCCAGGAGGTAGAACGGTTTTCATGATATGCCATGAAATGATCATCTTTTCTTTTGAAGGGATGGATGGCATGGGGGTACAGACAGAGGTTGCACTTATGTGGCATAGACCAGTTTCACATGGTGATCTAGGAGAACTGGTTAATCTTGTGGTCTAGGCAAGTTGGTTAACTTCCCTGAGTACCAATTTCGTCATCTCTGATGTGGGGCAAATACCCTTCAGATGGTTGAGAAGATAACATGGGTGATTATATTTGTCTTTCCAGTGCCCTGTAGGTGTGTAGTAAATCTCTATTCTTTCACTCTCTGTGCGCCCTCTCTCAAAATATTAGGCGAGGTGGTTTTAAAACTCTCCTTTGTATGGCAGGCTACAAAGGACTTCCACATTCATTTGCTCTTTTGATTTTTCAAAACAACCCTGTGAAGTAGGTAGGTTTAAACTCAGTATTAACACTATTTTACAAATCAAGGAATGGTCCTCAAAGAAGTTTGGAGAAATAGCTGCCTGAAGTCACTTGGCTGGGAAAGGAAGATGCAGGGGGAGCTTCCAGGCCATTTGGCGCTTGATTCTGTGCTTCCCCCTCTCCTTTGTAGCCCCCATTGTTTTGTGGAAGATCTAATCGGCAAACTTGAATAGATTCTTCTCATTTCCTGGTGACAACTCTGTCAGTCAGGGTTCAACCAGAGGAGCAGAACTCGTATCAGGTTTATCACAAGGAGTTGGCTCACACAGTTGTGGGGACTGGCTAAGCAGGCCTGGAGTCTGTGGGGCAGGCAGTCAAGGAAGGAAGATCAGGAGCATAATAAACACCAGGAGCAGGAGCTGAAACTTGGAGCTTCGTCCCTCTCTGGACTCAGGGAGGGTCTTGGCCTTCTTTTAAGGGGCCTCCAGCTGATTAAGCCAGGACTGCTCTCCTTGTTGAGTAACTTAAAAGTCAGCTAATTTGGGACCTTAATTACATTTGGAAATTACTTCCCAGCAGCACCTAGATTGGTTTTTGACTCAATCACTGGCAGAAGACATGTGTCTACTACAAGACAGTTTCTGCCTCCCTTCCTTTCTCTAACTCCCAGGAGAAGATGTCCTCTGTAGTCCACCCCGAACCAGAGCACACTAAAAAAGGGAATTCTGGGGATTATGGTTTGGTTGAGCCAAGTTGGAAAAATCACACAGCCATTGTGATAAAAACCTGAAGCCCACCACCGAAGTGAGTTTTTCTAGTAATGAATTTCTCTGGCACCCGTGTACACCTTCTAGTCACTGTGAGAGAAGCTTGTGCAAATTAGGAAAGTCATTGCCCACCATAAGTTTACTCCTAGAGTTTCTGCTATCAGGTTCCCAGGACAGAGCATCTGTGCACAGGAGATCTTGTGCATTAGATTTCAGGGACATCCCCAGAAAAACTGCACACCTGGGGAGTAACTGAGGTGGATGTAGTGGGCACAGGACTCATAGGTGAACCTGCGGTGCATCTCAGGCAAAACCAAAACAAAGAAAAAATAGCCAAAACAAATAAAGTGACTACTATAGTAATTGTCACAGCAAAACAAGCTCAACAGCCATGACCCCATGACACTAATGACACCAGGGCTTCATCATGTTTAAAGTTTCTATTCTTCCCTTGATGACTAGAATTATTTGGTAATGCTGAAAAAAATCAAGGGACAGCATAACCTAGATAGACCGGCAATTTGCCTTTACCAAACACTGAGTACTCCTTTGACCTTATGCCTGACACAATATCCCACTAGTAGTTCCATTAGTTAGGATCCTCCAGAGAAACAGAATTAATAGATGTACCCCCCCCCCCCCCACACACATGCACACAGATTTATTATAAGGAATTGGCTCATGTGATTTTGGAGGCTGACAAGTCCCAAGATCTGCATTCAGCAAGCTGGATACCCAGGAGAGCCAATATTTTAGTTTGAATCCCAAGGCTGGAAAAAGCCCATGTCCTAGCTCAAAGACAGTCAGGCAGGAAGAATTCAGAGGAGGATCACCTTTTGTTCTATGCAGGCCTGCAGCTGATGAGGCCCACCCACATTCTATCAATTTTTAATGTTAAACCCATCCAAAACAACCCTCACAGAAACACCCAGAATAAGGTTTAACTGGATATCTGGGTACTCTGTGACCCAGTCAACTTGACACATAAAATTAACCATCACAGTTAGCTTTAGTTTATAACAAGCATGAAAGAAAATCCCAGTTCCCTAGAGGAGCTTTAATCCTCTTTTCTCAGGATCCCTGGATTTTTCCTTTGGCTTCTCAGCTCAGAGCATTCCAACTCTGCTTTCTTTCAGGTCCCCACTCCCAATGTGTTTACCCAGAAACATGAAGTTGAGCTTTACTGCAGATGTAGTTACCTGGGACAGCTGCCTAGCTGTCCAAAAGGGATTGTTTCCCATCTCAGGAGTACCAGGTCGGGGGGAGGCATTGCCATGAAGGGGTGTCAGGCATTCTTGTTGCTGAGTTCTGATTGATTCTGCACAAGACTGCTGTCCTCAGTCCATGCTGACACTTAATCCTGTCCTGTCGGGTTTAGTGAGTGTAGCATTAAGGAGTACATGTGGGAGAGGTTTGTGGTAGATGGCAAAAAATGGCCACAGACTTTCATGCCTGCAATTTGACTTTGAAGCTCCTGCCATCAATAAGTGAGGTTTATTTCCCACTCCTTGAATGTAGGTTGGCCTTATTACCTGCTTTGGCGACAGAATGCAGTGGAAGCGACAGGGTGCTAGTTCTGAGTTTAGGCTCCAAGAGGCCTTGCCACACTTCCACACCTCTCTTGGAACCCTGTCCAGACAATTTATGAATAAGCCCAGGCTAGGCTGTCGGGGGATGTGGGAATGTGGAGCCACTGAAGCTGAGAGCCTTCTGGACTGGCCTGTCTCAACTGGCCTGACAGTCAAACCACAAAAGCATTAAGAACCCCTGAGTCTAAAATGCTGAGACCAGAAGGGCCACCCAGTTAACCCCTGACTACAGCCCCAATTAGCAACGTGCAGAATTGTGAACTATATAAATGCCATTGTCTTAAGCCACTGAGTTTTGGGATGGTTGGTCACGCTAATCATAAAAGCTAACTCATAAAGCTATCATTTTAATACCCCAGTAGGATCCCTGATACAGACTCCCTGAGCATTTTTGTGACTCCCGGATTTGGAGTAAAGAATTAATGGATATTTCTGCTGACAAAATTAATAGGATTTTCTCCCTAGCATTTCTCTGATATAGCTCAGCTCCTAAACTCTCAAAACTGGCATATGTATATAGAATAGTTTGGTAGTTTGGTGGATCTTCAAATTTTAGCACAGAAAGCTAGATACCATAAGACACTAGGCTTTGAATATGTTTAGGTCATTCTTCCATGGACCCCTAAGTGTTTCAAAACATGGGCTCTTGCTCCCCTCTTGTTCTTATTCAAGTGAATGCAGGTTTTAACTGTCCAAGTGGCCCGAGCAGGTGATAACTATACTCATTTCCTACTGCATCCATAATCTCCTACTGAATTCCCTCGACTTCAGTGGGGTCACAGATTTGGAGAATCACAGAGCTATTGAGTGGTAGTGAAAGAACAATTTCAGAGGAGATTCATAAATTTTGATAACTATAAATCACACCTTAAGAATTTGTGGCTACCTTTGAAGTGTAAACCATGGGATGTACCTGATTTATTTTAGCATCTGCCCTATTCCTGTGGTGCATTTCCAAAAGACCTGACCGAGCTGAAGGAGAACTGTGCCCACTGACAAGACCACTGTGGAAACGTTGCCTATCTTAACCAGAATTGTTATGACTTTTCTGCCCACATGATTAAAATCTTGCTCAAGTTTGCATTTTATTAGCTTTGTGGAAATGTTTTCTTTCATGGGACTGTTGAGATCAAAGCTGAGTCTCTCTTTGGGATGTAGGTCGTGATCCGAAAATGAGACATGCCTAATTTAATGTCCTCGGAGATTCCTCAGGGTAGCTCAGTTTAATGTTTTCCTATTGACTGATCGAGATGCATAAGTAATTGCCAATTGATTAAAATCCACAGAAAAGGATCTTTGAATCTTTATGGTTGAACAATTTTTTTAAGGCTATTTCATATTTAGTGAAGAGAATGTGTGCCCCAGAGTATCCTCTAAGTATAAACCAAATTCAGCTAGTGTACAAATCTGGCAGGTATTTTGATGTAACACAAATGAATGTTTTTACTTGTCTTACCTGATTTATTTAGTTGGAGGGTCTGGTGCATTAACTATGTAGCTTTCTAGGAACTATGCATAAATTGAAGTGATTAACAAATTTGTTGGAGAAAGCAAGCGGCTTTACCCCCGTGCAACCTATGTATTTTTGGAATACTATCTTTAATAATTGAAGAAGATAATACTTTTCATCTGACAAAGCACCCCCACCCTTCATCAAAAATGTCTTCCTCTAGAAGCCTAGTTTTATTTTGGCAGAAAAGAGAGGATGTACCTTCCTAATGGGTGACATTAGGCTTTCAGCTCAGCCACACCCAGCTTATTAGACTTCCAGTGAAAAAAATTAATCCAATAACTATTTGATTAGATTGTCATCATCGTCATTAATAGTAGTAATCACATTTATTGAGCACTGGGGAGACACTAAGTAAAATAATCCATATTGGTCATCTCTTTTAATCCTCACAACAGCCCTCTGAGGTGGGCACTATTATTTCCATTTTCAGATGAGGAAATTGAGACACAGAGAAGTCACCTTGAGACAGTGTCACTGTATAATCTTAAATAGAGTACTGAATAATTAATTTCTTTTTTATCTTACTTTATCAAAATACAAATGGCTGGTGGCAGCTCTTTTTGCATGGGCAAAATGGATGCTTAAAACTATAGGAGAAAAAAATAATTTTCCCTCTACTTTTCTGAATTCCCTTTGAGTATTATAGCTGAGACCTCTATAATAAAAGACTGATTAACAAGAGAAAAACTAGTTTACTGATAAATAGACATCACACATACATGCAAGATATGCAGGGAAAAATGAGTAACTCAAGAAGTGATACAGAAGTCAGGCTTAATACCATTTTAATAGGGAAAGGGAAAGGGAGAGGTAGGCCTCTTATGGGAGAGTAAATGATTTTTTGGAAAGATGAATGATGGGCCCTTAGAAGAAAGATGAGAGATGATAGTTTGTGACAAAGTTTGTTTGGTTGTGGTGTCAACTTCTAGTCTCCTCTCCTGCAATAAGATCAATCTTCCCCAGTTGGTGAAATCCCTGGGGAAAGGATTTAAGACAATTGAGTATATTTTGGAAGCTCTGTCTTTAGGCAGATAAAGGGACTTCAGAGATAGCCTTTCTCTGCATTTGTTGTTTTTCAAGTGCCTATAGCTCAAAATAATCACTATCTCAAGGTGGCATATTTTGGGGCAGCGTATCCTCTGCCCTTTCAAAACTTAGTATCAACTAGTTTACATTTTGGTTAAGTGACATTGAGTGTCGACTCCTAGAACACAGTACGGGGAATGATGTCACGTTTACCATTTCTGTTGGGTCATACTCGGAAGGATATTTCAGACTTTAGATTCCATTCACGGCAGAATATTTTACCACAATTTTAGAGTCAGGGGACACGGAGAGGAAGAAAGGCAGGGGGATGGAGAATTAGAGAGAGAGCTGCCTTCACCACTACTAACCAACCATTGACCACCCTACATCTTCCCAGGTTCCTTTACATGTATCCAGGCATGGCAGTGGAACTCTTAGGATTTCAGTTGCTTTGCCTGAAAAATGAAAGGTCATAACACATTATAATGTGTGGTCTCTTTCTAATTAATTTTATACACAGCTGGTTTCATTTGAGTTCAGTCAGCCATTTGCCCTTCAAGGCAGCTACAATTGGCTGGCTGTCCCTCAGTTAGCCAAGCATGTGTTAGTCAACATATGGGGTACATTTTGAGTACCCTATGTAAAGAAAGGCCTGTGAAATTTAGACTTCTTGTAACTTCTTAGAGCAAGTCCCATGGGGGCTTCCCTTGGAGAACTGACTTCCTGGCTGTAGGTAAATGCATGGCCAATGCCTTTTCCAGCCAGGCTGTTTGTGACATTTCCCTGTGTAAACGCTGACTTTGGTTAGCAGGGAAATCCCCCGGTGCCTGGAGAGGTGGCAGAAATTGATTCTGAAAACGCGAAGCTAGGGGAGCGTCCGCAGAGTCGCAGCTTGCTTGCAGCTGCTTCTGAGAGCGCCTTTGACAAAGGAGAAGGAAGCTCCCCGTTCACTGGGATGACTCACTCCACGTTTGCTGGGTGGTTCACACGCTCCTCCGCCCGCCGGAACAGGAAGGCCCTTATTGTGCTCAATTGTTTTCCTGAATGCCTTTCTCAGCAACAGCAAAAGGAAACATTACTGTTTGGCTTCAAGCCATCCAGGCCACTTGGTACTTAAAGTGCTTAGAATGTAAAAGCTGGACTCAGCCAAGACTTGCAGGGACACAGGGCTGCAGTTATTTCTGTCTGTGTTTCAGATTAAACGGCTGCCTTTCGCAGCAAACCACCGCGGGTGATTTAAGACAACAGGAACTCTCTTTACTAGTGACAACCCTCGACCCAAGTCTGTCCGTTTGTTTTATGGGCCCGTTTCATGTCTAGTAACCCCACTGGGGTGTGGGTGGGGGGCATGGCTGAAGGGGGGGCGCTTGACAGCACCACATGCTGAGTGCCCCCCAAAAGTGCGACAGGCTCAGCCTGCCAGCTACCTCCTTCTTGAATCTGATTGCTCCAGGAAGACCGGGGAGGGTGGGGAAAGCGTAGCTTGGGGAAAAAAAAGGAAGCAGAAGGTTAATTAATATATGAGTGGAATTAGAATCAGGGGGCCTGGAGCTCTCCAGCCTCTGAGCAGAATTACAGGCTCTGTAAGGTCCGAATGACAGCAGTCCTGTCCTCAGATGCCCCGAGAGGATCTTAACTGCCCTACCCCCACAGGTGCTCCCTGTCGTTGGGGCCTCCTGCATTCCTGGGTCCTTCCTGTGCACAGTCATAAGTCCTCAGGCCTGGGTCATTCTTACTTGTGAACACGTTGACCCAGCCCCTTCACCTGTCTCTCACCTCCCTCAGAGGGGGACTCTACTGGGGTCAGGAGCCACAGTTTCACTGCAGTTTGTAGCAGAAAACAGGGGCTGGGGATAGGACTGCAGCAATGTTTCTCTCTTAAACTCAGGATTGCTCTGGCACCAGCAGCCCTGGTCCTGTTCAGTCTGTGTTCAGTTGTCCAGGCCATGTTTCCTGAACTTCCTAAACTTTCTGCTGAAGCTTAAGTGGGAGGCTGTGGAGGGTGGGGGGCAGCCGGAGGCAGAAGCTACACCGTGTCTCCCGGCCTCTTCCAGAAGGTCCTGCTCTGTGCCTTCTTTCAGGGTCTCCTGCACAGGCTCTGCCCACTTTTTCAGCCCCTGACCAGTTCACATTCAGATCACCGAGCACAAATGACATAGATGAAGGCTTTCCTGGCTTACCTGTTTTGATGCAGAACAAAAACTGAGACCAGTTTGGGCTGAACCAGGAAATCCTGCCTCATGAATTCATCCCATTCCTTCAGGGGTTTATGTCAGCTTATATTAACACATATCCCCAAAAGGTGGCTTGCCAAAAAATGGACTCATGCTCGAAAACAGTTTGGGCAACTAGAACAAAAGACAAGGCAACGGGTTCTTTGCTATAGGACCTCTCAGAGACACGGGGCTCAGCTGTGTGCTGCGGCCTTGCAAGGGCCCAGATGCGTGGGTTAACTTGCCTTCTCCTGCAGAGCACTGTTCTCTAACCAGGAAGTGGAACGCCGGCAGGTGCTTTTTCTTCACCCAGTGGCCCTGTCTCAGGGAAGATAGACTCACCAGCTACAGCAAGCTTTGTGGCTGCCTCCAGCACCTCTAAACCAAGGGCGGGGCTGAGGAGGGTCTGCACTCTGCAGCGGGGCAGGCTTACAGCCTTCGGAGCCCTAGGCTTGGTCATATGCATGCGGCAGGCAGGGAAGCAGCCAAGGTTTGAATTTAATGCATTTCATTGGGGAGGGATAGGGGCAACTGTCACAATGGCAGGTCCCAGCCAGGCAGCAGCAGTGCGACATCAGGCTGCCCCTGACTGGAGCCTTATCCTTTGGGGAGAGTTAGGGATCCCAGGGAGAACAGCCAAGTTAGGGTTTGGGCCCCTGTGTTCCCTCAGGTACATCAAACAACAAGCGAACCAGATTCCAACAGCAACAAAAAATCAAACCACACTCTTAAATTGAAGCATCACCTCTGTGCCCACATCATGCTGCCAGTGTGTTATAATCAGTTGGAATCATTTTGCTTATTTCTTGGGCCCAGAGTAAAAACTTCATTACAGAGCACAGCCTCTGGGGGGCGGGGTGCAGGGGCAGGGTCTGAAAAACACAACTGCTAAAAAATCTTGTCTAAGCTTGGAACTTCCACCACCTTTTTTTTTTTTAAAGAAACATCTACATTAAAACCTCTTAGAAATAACATTTCAGAGCCCAGTTAGGAAAATGCTTGTCTATATAGAGTCCAACTTTCTCTGTTCTCTTTACAGAAACAGAAGAAATGAGCAGAATGCCTGACTTAGAGAGGAACAACATCCGACCCTGTGGGAACATGACAAGTAAGCATGTAAGAGGCTGAGTCTTCCAATTTCCTTGCTCTTACATTATAGTTTAAGCAAGCAAAGTGAAGGATAAAGTGCTGGAGGGACGGAGGAAGGGAAGGGGCATGCTGAGTAGATAGCCAGGTTATGTTTTGATAACTAGTGGGTGACAACTGCTATTCACTAAGAGTGAGAACAAAGAGTGCAGGTGTGAACTTTGGAAGACAGCAAGTTCCTTTTGCACAGTCTTAGAGAAGTCCAAGTGGAAATCTCCACTCCACAGACAGATATACGAGTCTGGAGCTCAGAAACGTCTGGGCTGGAGGCATGACTCTGGGTCAACAGAGAATTGAAGCCATGACTGTGCATGAGATCATTAGAGACAGTTCAGCATGAGCAGCAGAGGGGCCTGGGCTGGCCTGGAGGAGGAGATAGGAAGGGAGGCGAGGCTGCAGGCTGCAGACAGGGGAGGAACAGGAGAATCAGTCACACCTGCAGTTAGTTCTTCTCAGATGCACACAAACCTGCCTGACCCAGATGTAGCTGCACAGTGTGTGTTTGCAATAAACAAAAGGGGCCTCATTTTTTGCTTCCAGTGTTACTTTTCATTTGTATACTGAAATGAAGTTTTCAAAACACTTTTTCAACAATTTTATTTTTAAAACATTACGTCTTTATAATGAACCAGCAAGGGAGCCATGGAACGTATTATGAGTCCCCTGTTTTTTCCAGCTTTCTTGACATGAAATTGACAAAATCATAAGATTTTTAAAGCGTTTTGACTTAATACACATATACATTGTGATAGGATGTGTTAACACATCAAATTAATTAACACATCCATCACCTCACATATTCTCCCCCCCTTTTTTTTGGTGAGAACAAGTAAGTTCTTTCAGCAAATTTCACTTATACAATACAGAGTTATCAGCTATAGTCACCATGTTATACATTACAGCCTCAGACAATTGGAAATTTGTACCCTTTTACCAAAACCTCTCTCTATTTTCCCCACCCCTGGCCCCTGGCAACCACTTTTCTACTCGGTTTTTATGAGTTCCAAATTCCACATCTAAGTGATCCTTGTGCTATTTGTGTGAACCCCTTTTCAACAGTAAGTTAGTTGAAGCTCACCTATGGAGAGAGAGGGCTGTTAGTTCTTTATCACTTGACACTAGTTTCTTCCTAGCTCTTTGCTTTTGCTTTACTTCAGCTCATCACACATGACTTATAATCTTGTAGGTACACTTGCCCATTTTCCTACTGGACGGTAGGAAACATACTCGAGGTCAGGAATCAGGTCTTCCTCTCCGCTCCAAGCTCTGCTTCCTTCATCCAGCACCTTGCTTTGTAATGTCAAAGTATTTAATCATTGGGGGGTGAACTGAATCCAGAGCAGGACAAAAGCTCTCCTGTTTTGAGTGCTTTGAAGCTTTCCTCCCCAGCTCAGCAATTGCCTTCCCTACTCCACAGTGATGCCAGCACAGAATAGGGGATTGTGTGGTGATCAGCATTAGAACAGCAAGAAGAGACTAACACATTCTTGGAGGGAGAGTCCTTAGGGAATTCACCATGAGCAGCTCCACAGATAATTTTTCGCATCCGTATGTTTTTTTACAGAATCCTTTTCTTCCCTCCTAATCATACCCAACTTCATCTGAATTGGCTTTTGGAAGAGTAGATATGGTCTTTCACTTCTGTAGAGTTTAAAAAATATGGGTCTCATTTAAATTTTTTTGCTTGTTTTTCCTGTATTGTATTTTGTACACTTTTGAATTTATTTCCTCTGAATGTAGACATTTGTAGGATTCCTGAGATAGGCCAATTTCTGCCCTGGGCTGTGGAAGAGGAGGGCAATTCATATAGTAGAGGGGAGAGAACACCATTTTTGGCTTCAGTAGATCCAGTGTGGGTGGGCACTGTGTGACCTCAGGAAAGTTACTTAACTTCTCAGGGTCTGTTGCTTTACCTGTAAAAGAAATCCTATTGCCTTTCTAGGACTTGTAATGAGAATTAAGTGAAATAAACCTACAGCTAGCTCATGCTGACCTATACCATGTGCTTGATAAATGTTTATTTTCCGTCTACTCCCTCTATTTTTAACTCTGACACATATTTATTATGTAACCTTGAGAACGCTTTCCACACTTAGACATAGTATCAGTCTGTATCTATCATTACTACTTACTTTTTTCCATGTGATTTCCCACAATAGATTCTAAACTCCTTGAAGATAGAGCCATATATTTTATTTTTTAGATATTTTTATGCCCGACCACCTATGATATGTTCATCATCAAGCAGGTAGACAGATATTTTTTAACTAACTTTTCTTTATTTCATCATTTATCATGTGGTTATAATGACAGTATTTGCCCCGAGTAAGAAATCAGTTAAACAATTTAAAAGACTGCATAAATCTTCTCAGGTATTTGTAACGACGATCTAAGGGGGTGGTGGCATTCCTATTGATTTACCCTGTGATTTCCCTAATCAGCAGACACTCAGTTCTTTTCTCATCTCTCTCTTCTCTCTGGGTGGCAGGATTCCCAGCACAATCTGAAAAATTGGCAAGCAGTGAAGTTTGCTCAGGCATGAGAGTCAGTTAGAAATAAAGTGACCATTGAATCTGTTGCCCAAATAGAAACAAATGTGAAGCAAAAAAAGAGAAGCTATTAGTGATTGTGTTGGATCAACAGTGGTGAACCAGGGCAAACCATGGTTACTCTGGTTATACCAAGGTTATCCCTATCTTGGGACAGCCACCCCAAATGAACCCCACTGATACTATCTTGAAGCAATTATAACGCTAATTGAATTTGTATGCACCCTGCAGCATGCATTTAACTTGTGCCTTTATTTACCACTGTCTATTAGAATCTAATTGGGGCACTGTGTTAGCTAAATGAAGCATATTATGTTGAAAGAGAACTACCTAAGAGAAGTCTCCAAGTATAGCGGGAGGAAATGACTTGGTGTCTCTTCACCATGCAAGTCACAGTTTAATGAGGGCCTCAGGTGTGGTGCCGCTCATCTGTCCAGCTGTGTTGCTCACCCAGGCAGGCTACCTGATAGACTGCCAGCCCCTGCGCAGCAGAATGCCAGTCCTAAGAATTTTCTGTGAAAAGCAACACAATCAATTCTACTTCAAAAGAACTTACTACAATTTACTTTGTCAAGTTGGGGAGAAATTCCTTTGCAAACAGAAGACGCATGAACTACCAGGGTAATTAATTCTTTATATAAATCCTCGTTTTGCTAGAAGTTGGCTCTCTGAGGACTGGTGATATCTTCAGTGACATGGTAATAACCATTGAGACCATGACTTTATCTTTCATGAAACGCTGATAAATCTACAAAGAATTTAAAATAAAGATGGATATTTAAACGTATGAGAGTACTGGCTATTACCAAATGGGAATCAGATGCCTCCTGATGTGAACATCTTTTTAACAAATAAAAATTATCTTTTTGACTAAAAAGATGAGATCCTCTTTTGCTATTTCTCATCTAGCATTAAGGTTTTGTGGCCTGGTTGAAGAGCCTAATAATCACTTCTAACAATGTCTCAATGGTAAATTTTGTTCCCTGGGATGTTAGAAAGAGGACAGAACATGAAGAAAATCAGGCTCAAATCCACACCTTGCCTTTTATTGGCTGTCTGGCATTAGGCCAGTCCTTTATTACTCTGGCCCTCAGTATTTTCATTTGTCTAGTTCCTTTTAAAAAAAAATTTTTTATTAAGGTATCATTGATATACAATCTTATGCTCAGGTTTCACATGAGCAACATTGTGGTTACTACATCCCCTGCTGTCATCAAGTCCCCACCACACACCCCATTACAGTCACTGTCCATCAGTGTAGTAAGATGCTGTAGAGTCACTACTTGTCTTCTCTGCTATACTGCCTTCCCAATGCCCCCCTACATTATGTGTGCTAATTGTAATGCCACTTAATTCCCTTCTCCCTCCCTTCCCCACCCACCATCCCCAGTCCCTTTCCCTTTGGTAACTGTTAGTCCATTGTTCCGTGAGTCTGCTGCTATTTAGTTCCTTCAGTTTGCTTTGTTCTTATACTCCACAAATGAGTGAAATCATTTGATACTTGTCTTTCTCCGCCTGGCTTATTTCACTGAGCATAATACCCTCTAGCTCCATCCATATTGTTGCAAATGGTAGGATTTGTTTTCTTCCATTTGTCTAGCTCTTTTATGGCTCAAACAAGTTAAGATGTACCCAAAACTTTAGCCAATAGTCAAAAAGTTAATAAACCTAATTAGGATGCAAATACCACAAGAGTGGGAGTTTTGTCCACATCTCTGTGTTGTTTCCTTGCATACTCAATAAATATTCATAGAATGAAGGAATAGTATTAATTAGAAGAATAATTGATAATTTGAGCATGTCCCCATGAACTCCTTTGACATATGAGTACCTTCCATCTCTCCTATTTTAAGCCAGGAAGTAAAAATGTGAAAGATGAATCGAATCAGCACACACCTATAATTCTTCAAATTATTTAGTCATCATTTTTTATTTGTTTGTTTCTCCCTTCATCTGGCATCTATTAAAATGTGTAGGTCATTATGAATCTTTGTGGCCTTGCTACTTATGACCAACAGCATCTAAGCCCTTGGTAGAAATGAAGAATCTTGGGCCCCACCCTGGCTTTACCAAATCAGAAAATGTGTCTTAACAAGATGTAGGTAACAAAAGTGAACACTAACATCTGAGAGGTTCTTCTGTAAGAAGGAAGGAGATCTCTTTGGTGTGTTTTAGAAGCTGTCAGTTCAACTGGGAAGACAAAAATGTTCATAGACAACTAGTATGGATTTCAGGCCACCACTTAGAGCATACAAAACATGACTTTATTTTTCCTGTAAACCAATATAATTCCCGTGTCCATTTCCATTCTGCTGGCATGGTGGAAACTTCATCCCAAACAATTTGGAGTTTCACTCTTTCTCCTGGTGCGACAGCAAGGTTGGGGATGAGGTATGATCGATTCATTTGTCACCTGTTCAGTGGGGCATCCGCTGAGGTTTCCATAGGCTTTGTTGGTTGGTTTTCTATGGCTGTGAGAGCCCCCCCTTTTCTTCTTTCTTTCTTATGGGTCCCTTTGAGTCTAGAGACTAAAGGTCTGTAAGCTTGATGCCATGTTGGGGTATGGGGATTTCAGTGAAACTTCTCAGGGCCCCACTGGGCTTGGACATGCCCATGAGCCTCTGCCCAAGAAGCAGAACAGGTAAAGGGAAGAGTGTGTGTCCCTGTATACCTGTGCGCTGTCTGTTTGTGTATGTGTGTCTGTGTGTGTGTGGATTGTGGCGGTTCTTTCTGAGACCCATTCAGGACTTTGCTTTCCTTTCTTTGTTTTTCTTAGCTCAGGATAATTTTTTGTACCCTTGGAGAAATTCTTCCCTCTCTTGATTTCTTCTATTTTCTCCATAGGCAACCTTGAACAGTGATGTCTCGCTCAGAGGGATGAGTATTATCTCTTAATGAGGTTAATTCTTGGGACTGCCAATGCCAGGAGAGTCTGCTACAGTGCCCACGGGTGCTGGAGCTGCTCTTTGTAGGGGGCAGAGGTTGGATTTACCATGAGGTAAGACTAAATAAAATAATGTCTCAGAAATATGATTTCACTGTTGGAGCAGAAGAACAGTGAGATTAGTGACAAGGTAGGACATAAACCAGGGCCTGACTGTGTGGTAGCACATGAGTGAGCAAATCATTCATTAAGGAACAATGACACGTGTTACCATCTTTAACCAATGAAGACTGAATGCTTCTCTGTGCTAACATGGGCATGCCTGGCCTGGCGCTCAATGACATTCAAGGATGCATTCAAAGATGCCCACTGCTTCTGTGTGGGACCTGCAGGGTACTAACCTTCCTTCCTTTGGTATACTGTTCACCCAGTCACGAACTGTTAGCTGCTCTTGGCAATAAGGCCAGATCCCCCAGCAGGAGTGAATCTTTCAAGGGCTGTGTTGCTGAGCCACTCTTGATTGTTTATGCTTCCTCATCTGGCCACATGAAGGCTGTTTAGGTGTTCTTCCATTTTCTGTTCCCTTCACAATCCTTTACCAAAGGCAAACATCCCAAAGAGTAGAAAGTGTGGAGAATGGAATTAAATGATGTGGGTACTGCGTCTTGTAGATACATAGTCACGGCTCTTCACTGGGCCATCTGAGCTGAGTCTTCAATGCAAAGAAGCATTTCTTTCTCTTTTTATTTGTCTGTCTCTCTTTGTCTGATCCACTTCTTTCATTTCACCCTGTGGGAGTATTGAATATTTCCTTAACCTGGTCTCTTGCAGGAATGATGGAATATTGACCTAAGCAGTAAGAGACCCCAGCCTAGAGCCTCATTAAGACCACATCCCAAGTTGCCTGGTACAAAAACAACCATCTCCCCTTCTTCCATCTTTAGGCACGTCATATTCAGAGCATCTTTTTCTGATGGTAGGAAACAGTTAACTGAAATGGGAACAGTTTTTCTGACCTGCCCGCATTTGTAGGTTTTGGAGGTTGGGGTGATGAGGATTAGCCATTGTAAGGAATTTTAAACTGGTACCAGTGTCACTGGGCACATAAGCATTGCTGTCTCATGGGAGTCACTTTATAGTTTTTAAAGTATTTGTGTATATCTATTCATTTGAACCTCACAACAACTTACAGAAATGGGGTAAGACATATTTTTTTTATAAACGAAGAGACTGCAACTAAGTGACTGTGCCGAAGGTCATGTCAGCAGTGAATAGCAGGCCTGGAACTTTAACCCAGATCTTCTGATTATTCCAAGGCCTTGGATGTACAATGTTACCTAGATTAACATAGATTTATTTCTTCATTCAAGTTTTTATCGGATAAACTTGTATAAGTGGGTTGGTACAACATGCTGCTTTTGACAGGTTTCATATCTTTAAAGTTCTAATAGATAGGCTTACAAGGTAACTGGTGTGCACACTGTTCATCTTGTCTTCTCCGCATGCAGCCCCCTTACTTCTGAAAACAAAACACTGCTCTTCCTTTGAGGACCAAATCCTCCCTCTCATGTGGAGGTTGGCTGGAGCAGCGATCTGGCCCCTCTCTGGCCAGGGCTGAGCAAGGCCTTTCAGCTAGGCTTTGTCTTGGGGATTTGGATCTTCAGCTGAGTGACTTAAGGATGGGAAAAATACCCCCACTCCACGCAGAACCTCAAGGAGATTATGCCTAGACCTTTGGAGACTTCCTGGCCCTAATCCTTCCAGAGGTCTGTAGGATCAGATTTTTCTTTGATTTTATGAATTTCTTTGTACCCTTCTAATCAGTTCCTTTTCTGATTGGTTTAGCCAGATTGATTTTAATTGCTTATAGCTGAAGGTTCCTAACTTATATATAGATGATGAAGGAAATAAAAAGGAGAAAAAAAGATTTTTTGTATGGAAGATTTAACTATCAGATATAGTCCTCTGTTTACTCACTTATGTGGAAGAAGTATATTTTCCCACTCCATTAATATTGAACTGGGCCATGTGATTGCCTTTGGCTTCATAGTAGGCAGGAATACTTTTCTACCCCTTGATTTTGAGTTTAGATTATGATTTTCTCTGGTTAATGGAATATTAGCAGGCATGAATCAACAGAGCCTGGAAATGCTCTTGCATGGGAGGTCCTGGGCTCTTGCATTCTGCTGTTGTCATGTAAAGAACATCCCCAGATTAGTCCAGAGGTTCCATGATGAGGATGAGAGACACATGGTGCAGAGCCACCCAGCCGAGCTGCCCCAGCCTAGATCAGCAGATCCCCAGCCAATCCACAGACATGTGAGCTGAATAAACGTTTATTACTGCATACCACTGAGACTTCATAGCTGTTTGTTGTGCAACATTTTTGTAGCAATAGCAAACCTATGCAGGGATTTGTATTAATAAATGCTGTGATGGCTGTAAGCAAAACCTAAAATATGTGGGACTGTGCGGTGAGTGTAGGTTGGAAAAATGTTGAAGAAATGATCATAAAATTCTGAAGAAGTGGTGACTCATGAAGCATTTGGTATAAGGATCTTTTGTGTTAAACTAGAAGATAGAAATGTAACCAGTGAACTTCTGGACTTGGGCAAGATGGTTTCTATTAGAATGTTGATGTATTAGCTGGCTTCTTTTAGCTACATATGGTGAGCTAAGTAGCTGGCTTGAAATAGAATTTGAAATAGAGGGACTATAGAGAACCCAGAACCTTCCAGTTTAGGGAAAAATAAATTTCTCAACTATCTATCCATTCAGTAAGAGATTCTTAAATGAAGACATAACCTGAGAGTGTAGGTAAAGTATAGGCACTCTACCAAGATGGGGCCTTCTACTGCAGCCTTCCCTCTGAGGTTTAAAGACCAGAAGTAAATGTTGGGCTGTAATACTATTAAAAAAACCTTGAAAGTAATCAAATGGCGACACCAACACTCTTTCAGCTGGGTCTTAGAGAGCTTAAGAGTGTGTCCTAGAGCAGCCCTGATATATATAGATCCAGTGCCAGTAATTAAGTCTAGAGAGAAAGGCATGTTTTGAAAATAATGGTGGACGTGACTTTTAGAATACAAAATAGACTGTAATATTTAATGATATGCAAGTACAGCTGATGCTTGTTCATTTAAAAAATAGTTAAAATTCTAAACAAAGAACTTTTTCTTTTATATACTCAAAATGTCTAAGTGACTAAAACCTAGATATCTACCATGAGAAAACAGGCACTGAGACAATGCACAATAAAGAAATAGAAATTCTAATACCATGGTATGTAAATGAGAATGAAATGTCTGATATTTCCCTTTCCTGCAAGACATGAATTGAGATTATTACCACCATTAGTGAACTATGAACACACAAAAGTTTGTAATAGTGAAAGGCGAGTGCCAGTAATGCAGGGAGAATTCATAAGGCACATGATAAATATCAGGCAACAAATTCAGAGTAGGAAGTTCCGAATTAGAGACAGATAAAATAACAACACTTCTAGTGGAAGCTTGGAGACTGAAGAGACAGTATTGAAAAACAAGCCCAACATTAAAGTTGTCTAAAAATGGGTCTGTTATGCCTTGGTTTTTTTTTTTTTAGTTTCATAACTTTTATTCCCAAACCACCAAAATTGATGAAGTTAAAAATGGGAATAATGTGCTAATGTTATTAAAATCCCAATAATTTTAACAATGAGAGAGAGGTTAACTTGCCCTTCCTTGTCTTTTACCAGTAAAAATTAGGACCAGCAATCCAAAACCTTTGAACTATGATATAGTTCAACACATGTGGCCCATCCATTTTTAGTAGTGATAAAGACATTTCTATCCTCAATTTTCTAAAACTCTCTTGATTTTTTTTAGTTGGATCCTTTGCTTGGTCAAAGTTCCTCATAGATCAAGTAAGATGAAGACTAGGAATTAACCATTCTTGTCTTTATTTTTCTGATAGTTTCTTGGTAACTTGTTTCATCAAATATATCAGTACTGATCTCTTCTCTTATAGGTGGAAGAATTGTTTTACTTATTCCCACTTTATTACCCCTTCCTTTATAAGTTATGTTATATTTAGCTTATGATAACCTAGGTACCTCTTGCTTTGTGTTAGTCTGTTTTGGCTGCTATAACAAAATACCACAGATGAGTGGTTTACATACAACAGAAATTTATTTCTTACAGTTCTGGAGGCTGGGAAGTCTGAGATCAGGGTATTAGTGTGGTCAAATTCCAGTAAAGTTTCTCTTCTGGGTTGCAGACTGCTGATTTCTTGTATCCTCACATGATGGAGAGGGAAGAGAGAGTTCTCTGAGGACTCTTTTATAAGGGCACTAATCCCATTCATGAGGGCTCCACCCTCATGACCTAACCACCTCCTAAATGTCCCTCCTCCAAATACCATCACCTTGATCAGTAGGTTTTCAACGTATGAATTTTGGGAGAACATAAACATTCAGGCCATAGTATACTTATATCTCTTTGTATGATTCCTCAATTTTAGGTGGTATTTCTGTGAGTCTCCAGTACAATGGCTGAGGAAGTTAGCCCCCTATATGTCAGTCAGCCTTTTCTCTTCTGACTGACTGCTGGCTTCTGGTAGGTCTCTTTCCTTTTATATTATTTAGGCTTTTAGCATTTATTTTTTGTTGTGTAAATGTTATGAAGCTCATACTTTATCTATGTAGGTTGGTTATAAAAATGTAAAAACTAAGTATAAATTATGATGTTATAGTAAGTCCCTATTGAATTAGGTATTGTGATTGCTAATTGGTCCATTAGATTAAAAAGCTTGTTTACTTTGGGGAATCATAAAAATGGTGCTTACCTTAAATAGTATGTTTTAACTGAAAACGTTTAAATGTTTAAATATGCTTATTTGTCCATATTCTAATGTAAGGTCAGGACATTTTCTTTGAGATTGTTAATGATCACTATAAGAGATTTGTAGTTTTTGAATCCTAACATCCCTTGGAAACAGGCTGTGCTGAAAACAATATATTTTGGGGCACTATAATGCCAGATACCATGAATGAATAATGTTGTCCAATAACTGACCTACTAAAGGGTATGAATAGAAAGTTTGTCTGAAAAATTCCTTCTGCTGTATAATTATTGCATTTCTAAAGTAGGCACTGTGTTAACAACATTAGTGTTGATTGAAGAAATATGCATATATCAATAAAGCTATTGCTTTTATGCTACAAAAGTATTCTTTCTTGGCATTATTCAGTGGCAAAGCAATAATAAAAATGACAAATAATACTAAAACAACAAAAATCCAAATTATCTGCAAAATAATTGCATAGTTTCTATGTATACCTTCCCCAGCCGGTGTTATTTCTATATTGGTCTTCTACAGCATGCCTCTCTGTGCTAGTACAAGTCCCCGCCCCTGAATTCCCATCTGAAAGGTGAAGAAACTATTTTAACAAATGGTAAAGTGAGGCTTTGCTCTGTGTGACTCCAACAGGTTTGGGGGTAGATTCCAAGTTTTGCAACTTTGATGTTTTGAGCTGTTTTCAAGTATTCTCATGTCGAAGTGGTTCACTTTTCATCGCTGGGGTCAAAGTAATGATACTCAATGAGAACATTTTTTAGTCATTAAGTGCTACTCTTAGGACAGAAAATAAATTCACAAATCTTTTGGGAGTTCTGTTATTTATGGGTGGTAACCTGGTGTAACCAGTAGTTCGCAAGTTCTTTTTTTGTTTATGAAAAAGACTCGTGTTCCTAACCTAGAGGTATACTTTGTTAGCAGTTTCTCCTACTTGCCTCTAGTCTTTCAGTTTTTATTAACGAAATAAAATGGCTGCAGTTCTTTTTAATCCAATTCTACACATATATACACTAAGAACAAAGGACTATTTTGACAGCATAGAGTTTTAAGAAAGCGAGATCCAGATTAAACAAACAGTAAGGGCCAGGACAGGACATCTATTGCCGGAGGAGTAGCACAGCTTGGGTGATGTATTCCAGACAGCCCCATGGCATAAAGCTTTAATCCCGCTGCCTTTCATGTGACATTTATACATAAAAACTGTTTATAGAGCCATGAAACCTTTTCTTGTGTTCATCTGGGTTTATCAGGGCCGCCAATGCTTCAGTTTTTTACAATGGGACTGCTTATGATATGTCAGCAAATATTATCAAGCCATTTTGTTTGAGGTCTTTGTCTGGACTCTCACCAGAACCAAATATGGGTTGATGTACCAGTTACAAAGCAAAGTTCATGGCAAGAAGACAGTGGAGCTCACATAGCTATACTGGCAGACTTCAGTGTCTAAGCACAGGTGTTTTGTTTTGCATCAGCCAGAAGGGAGGACCTTTTTTCTTCATAGCAGCCATAAGTTTTAATTTAATTAACCTTCACGGAAAATCGAGGCAGGATAAATTTGATTTCACTTAAGTGAAAGAAAACTGGTCCAGGAATAGATACATTGACATGATCTAATAGAAAATAAACTATCCAAGTTAGGGAAGAGAATATGTTTTAGTACATCTGGGAAAAGGCCATTGGGAATGATTTTCCCATTTATTGAGTAAATTAGAAAACCAGTTTATGGAAATATTCAGCAAACTGTTTGACGCTCCTGACTGCAAAATGATGAAAACCCAACACCAACTAGATTTTATAGAAAGGATAATCAACAGACACAGGTAACTGGAGAGGCCAAGATGAACTTGACTTGGGTTGTAGGTGGATCCAGGCCTCTCAGATACACTCCTTTCTGCTCGGCTTCCCTCTCGTCCTTTTCTCAGGAGGTGGCATGCTAGCCCCTTGATGTTCCAGATGCCTGTGACCTTCAAGGTTCGTGATTATAGAGAAAGAGTAGCTGCCTCTCATGACAAGAGTCCTGGAACATATGACTGGCTCAGCTTGGGAAAAGGGCCCATTCCTGATGTAATCACTGCACTCAGAGAGATGGGGGTGGTTTTGTGCGTTACCTTGCCTAAGCCATCCACTCCTTCAGCAGGAAGATGGAATCATTCCACCTGTACTATGTGCCCTCAGGAGGCTTCCACTGAATGGTGGAGGGGTCAGTCCCGCCAAGAAGGGATGCTGGACAGACTAGAAAAATCATACCCTCTACAGCTAGTCATTGACAGAAGTGGATCAGGAGGTACGTACCCAACCCCATGTTTATTTCTACTGGTTGATTCTTAGTTTCTTCTGCCTGCCTAATCAGTGTTTCTGGTCTAGAGATGGTGGATATGTGGGGAAGGGTGTAAAAATCAATGTGTACATCTGCACTGGGGTTTGGAAGGCTAAGGCTAAGGGTTAACAGGGGACTAGGCCGATGATGATAAGGAGCCATGTCTTTACTAGAAAACTCATAAGTGGATCATAGACCAAAAATATGGAGAAACTTTGTTCGACTCTACAGCATGCATGTGAATTACTGTACAGTTCAGCAGTAATCTGTACTTTAAGAAAATGGCCAATGGGAAAACTGAAAATGCGCATTTGGGATAAGGAACTAATGTCTGGAGTTTCATCTGAACCTTTGAAGTGTAAAGGAGGACAAATCATAAAACAAAACAAAACAAAAAACACTGGTTTGTGTCATGGGAAAAAAGAGGCCTCCTGAGATTCATATCTCTTTTGCTGACAATCCCAGCTGGAATAAGGAAATTTAACAAGTGCAATTTAACAAGTGAAAACTTTTTTTAGTTTCCTGGAAACTTGCAAACCTCAAAAACAATTCTGTTATTATCTTCTCCATTTTTATTCAGTCAGGTCTACTTAAAAGTCCTTGTACTTTAGTCGAGTGTAGCGGTAAGAACAAAGGCTGCAGTGGTAAATTGTTTGTTGTAATGTATTAAAGAGCTAATACGTGAACGCATTTCACTTGAGCATAGCTTCATCATAGTCCATAGAAACGATAAGATGTTTCGTTTTTGTTTTTGTTTTTTAAATCAGGTGTCATTAAATTTTTCTAGCATGTTTCTCTTTGTTCAAGATCAGCGGTCCTCCAACCGTACTATGCACCAGATTCACATGGAAGGCTTGTTAAAACCCAGGTGGCTCAGTCTCCCCCCAACTCCCCCAGTTTCTGATTCAGCAGGTCTATGATGGGCCCAAATATGTGTGTTTCTTGCAAGTTTCTGTGTGATGTTCATGCTGCCCATCTTGGACCGCACTTAACCACTCGTCTAGATGAATCTCTGCGCTCCGCTCTGGATGAGTCTCCAGAGTCCGCAGATCCAGCTGTGAGGTGGGTTGAGGCTGCCCTGGGGGGCGTCAGTAACCAGATTTCCTAGCAGAAGGGATGGTCTGAACTCCACGAGGGGAGGTTACAGATGAACACAGGACTCCAGCTCATACATAGGGTAACACAGCTGGGTTTGCATCCTCGGAAGATGCGCTAAGCAATTATTAGGCAGGTGGTTAGAGCGCTCACTGAGCACCCTAGATTTTAAGGGCAGGTTTGCAGGACTAGCTAGGAATTTGAGGGCCAATTAGGAGCGAAACCTACTTGAAGAGCTGGGTGTGTGATGAGGTCCCAGGAAAGACTGAAGTTCTGTGGATTCCCAGGAAATTTACCTTGACTAGGCTGAAGGCAACAAGGCTGATTCTATTCCCACGCGTGGAGGAGGCTGGCACAGAGCAAACACTGAGCTGAGACAAACTCAGGATGCAGGCCTAACTATAGCTAAAAGTTGCCTGTTCAGTGCCCATCATGATCAGGATGAGGGCAGGTGGGGTCTGTCTGGAAAACTATTTTATTTCTCAAACATTTTTTGACCTTGACATATACTAAGGAATACCAAATATATTGTAGAATGGTACATATGCCAGTTTCCCAGAATATTATTTTCCTTACCATGTGCAATATACTCTTCTGTTTCGTTCTATTTATTCTATCACATTCTATTATTTCATGAGAACAGCAAAAACCTTATGCTATATTTTGCCAGTCATTTATTTTATGACCCTCAAATGGGCAGACCTGTAGTTTGCAAACCTCCCCTGAGAACTTGTTGCAATCTATGCCATCCATATCCTTGACATACAGCTGGCTCATCCATCACCCATGTGGCAGTGAGCACATCAGAACCAGTGTTGAACTTCAAATGAAGAGGCCAGGCCCTTCCTGCTTCACTCCACCTTCCACTTCCTGGGGGCCCACTTGCTGGGCAGCATGCTCCACTGCAGAACTCCTTGGCTGATTGGATGCTGTGCCTTGCAGTTTTTGATTTTGATTTGACATCCCTATGACTTCATGGAAGAGATTTTTTTCCTTCAGGCCTGGTTTTTGGACACCCATCAGCTAGGCTAACCTTCCTTCCTCCACCACTGTGGTTAGACCCAGACCGGAAAGCAGGTCACGCCTTCTAGTCCTGTTTCCCTCTACCAGGATATATACCAACCTGATTCCTCTCACTGAAAATCAGCTCTATCTTCCTTTCTCCTTTAATTTCTCTTCTTTTTAGTTAAATGTCTGGATAACAATTTTTAAAAAGCCCTCATTTGTGTTAGAAATAACAGCTAAATAAATTAAAATAACTGTAGGTAAATTCCAGTTGATTAGTAAACAAACCATACTAGTGTGAGAAATAATGTCATGGTACAATTTAATAATAAATCATTTCCAGTATCTAGAGTAGCTGTAATGTGGAAAAGATGGATGTTAACCAATCTATCAACTAACTGACAAAACAAAATTTACATCAACCCAGGTTTTTGAAGAAGCAAAAGCCTTAGGCAAAGCCATATATAAGCATAACCAGAATAGATGTTGTGTTAATAAGTCACATTTAAAAAACACAAGCTTGTGTGTTTCTATCACAGTAATAAAACAAAGGGTTAGATAACTGAAACAAAGATATCTATTTATGTACCACCAAACCAATCTTTGTCCAAAATTTTCTAATATTTCAATGCTTTAAAGAATATTGTGACTTGTTAACTGGTATAAAATCACTATGGAAAAAAGTATGGAGAGTCATAACAAAATTAAAAATAGAACTACCATATGACCTAGCAATCCCACTTCTGGGTATGTAGCCAAAGGAAATGAAATCACTATCGCAAAGTGAGATCTGTATGCCCATGTTCATCGCAGAATTATTCACAATAGCCAAGACATGAAAACAACCTAAGTATCCACTGATGGATGAATGGATAAAGAAAATGTTATATATCTGTAATATACAACATGTGCTAGATATTATATATGTTAAATATATTACATACATTCATAAATATAAATATATTATATATCTACAATATCATTTATTATAATATATATAAGGAATATGATATAGCCGTAAGAAGATGGAAATCCTGCCATTTGTGACAATATGGGTGGACCCTGAGGGCATTAGGCTAAGTGAAGTAAGTCATACAGGGAAAGACAAAAGCTGTATGATCTCATACGTGGGATCTACAAAAAAAGCCAAACTCATAGAAACAGAGAGTAGAATGGTGTCGCTAGGGACTGGAGGGTGTGGGAAATGGGGAGATATTGGCTAAGAGGGTAGATCTTAAATGTTCTCATCACACATACACAGAAAGGTAATTATGTGAGATGGTGAGGGATTAACTAACCTTATAAATGGTAACAATTTCATAATATATTTATGTATCAGATCATCACATGTACACCTTCAATTTACACAATGTTACATGTTAATTATACTTCAATAAAACTGGAACAAAAGTATTGTCACAGTGACTAAGAAATGTCTTAGACTGTGCCCTTCCTTTCAATCTAAGATGGAACTTCCTTGGGTAGGATGATGAACCTCTTAAAACAGCTGTTTTTAGAAATGGCAATGCGCAAGAATCACTCTGGGAAATGGACATTTTGTTTCATTCCTCCTGGGAGGGAGGGGGAAGGAATCTGCATTTTTAATACTACTGTTTCCTCCCTGTGTTTCTCCACCTCCCGGAGTCCCCGCCGCAGGTGACTTTAATGCGGATGGCTCACAAAGGCCACACTCTGAAAATGTTGAGATGAAAATGTTCATTTCAAGGGGTCTCTGAGCCTCTTCCACAGATGCACATGTCAGTGACTTGGCAGTTGACAGAATGGTGAAGTTTTTTTTTTCATATCTTCTCCCACTCAATTAGTGGTCAATTTCTAGAGCCTTCCATGTGACTGTTTTCAAACTCTGGCAGGCTGTCTTGGAGCAAGTCCTCCAAGTTCCAAAGACAGCACAGGCTGTGAGAATACAGCAGTCAGAGGAGAAGAGTGTGGAAGGAGAGGCCCACAGGCTCACCTGGCATTCAGCCTCCTCCCAGAGCACCGTGATGGTGCCCACCTGCTCCCTCACAAGCATTTTTTATCCTTGGGAAGGTCCAGAAAACTTTACAATTCGAAATCCGACATGACGATCAGAAAGCAAATTTTACCTTGTGAAATCCAAGACAAAAAGAAAAATAAAGGGAAACATGAGGTCATTTCTAGTCAGATATACTAAAGAGGATTTAAACAAAACAGTAATCTTAAAAAAAAATGTACAGCTGTAAAACATACCAAATGAAAGAAATCTGATTTTTTAAGAGCTTGCTGGCCTATAGTCTGGCTTGGTCTCAGAGACCTAGAATTTACCAGGCAATAAAGTCATTTTATACTTTTCGGCCTGAGTTTCCTGTCTGTGGATGGGATGAAAGGCCATTTGCTCCTAAAGTGACACACGAGGATTTCACATGAAGTTAGTAGGCAAAACTATGCTTTTCAAAACGAAATATTCTTGTGATTCTTTTGTGTAAATGACAGAATTACCCTCCAGCTAATTAGTACTTTCACTCAGCAAGAGAGAATCTTTTTTGTCATGCCATTAAAAATGACAATATCAGCACCTTACTTAATAGAAGAAACAAAAAGAATTTCCCAGAAGCCCCAGAGTGCTTAGAGAATCAAGTTCTTTTTAGATTGAAGTGATTTATTCTCTGACAATTCACCTAGAGACGTTTTTCTCCAACTGCTAAAGGTCTGGCAGGGACGAATCTTGAGTGACATGCTCAACAGAAGATAACTTGGAAGGTCCTCTTAGTTCCCCTTTGGGATCCAACAAGGGGACAAAGTTAGAAATTAGGAAACATTTGGCTGGCTTCTCATCAAAAAAAGAGATGTTGAATCCCATCTAGTATTACAGGCAGCTTTGCTCAATACAGCAGCTGCCGGGGAAATGACTTGAGCCCTTTCCTATTTAAGCAGACCTAGTTTTTTGCATGTCTTCTTCAGATGAATCTGACTTCTCGGGCTGAGAAGATATGTGTGTGCCATTCTGGAGAGAACACCCATTTATTTTCCTCTCTTTTAATGTTTGAACATGATCACAGTCACCATATGGGTCAGAAAAACAATGACAGTATGATATAAATCTTCAGAGCGTTTATCATTCTGACTGAATGGAGAAGATAGAGTGGATTTTGCTAGAAATCCAATAAACTCTACCTCAAAGAATAATAAGGGTTTATGCCACTTTTCTCCTTTATTATCATCTCTGCCCATTTGTATTTTACTCTCTTTTCTGTTCACTTCCTTCATGTTATAAGGCTCATTTTATTCTCCAAAGATGTTAGGTGAACCTCACCTCTTCTGGCCTAATTAATCAAAGAAATTGGAGACTGCGTGCTGGCAAGGGAAACCAGGGCTCAAAGCCCGCAGACCAGAGTTTGAACACAGGCTCTTCTACCCGCTGGGTGGTCCTTGAGCCTCAGTTTCTTTGTATAAAAAATGAGGCTAACCTTTTCAGTGGTTGTGAGCATTAAAGATTATGGATTTGAAGCCCCCGGTGTGGATTTTATTACCTCGGACACCAAATGTTAGATTTGTCAGTCAGAAGTTCATTTTCTTTAAGAAGGGAGGGATTGTTACCATGATGAGAGAAACTTCTTTCCCAAAGACCTTTAAAAGTACCCTAGAACTAAACCTTATTCTTTCATTGCACAGTGGCCCTGACTTAAGAAATAGTACATCGAGCTCAGTGATTTTCTCTGTGCATTGAAATGTTGATTTACTATCATGTACTAATCAGAAAATTGCAAGTCACCGCTCTACATGCAGCAATAGGCAAAATTGAACTCTAGGACTCTGTTTCACTCTAGTGTGATGCCTCAGATGTCTGCATTTTAAAAAAGTAAATGCTTAGGCCTACCAGATAGGTTCTGTTGGCACTTAGCCGGGTTCCTGATGACCTTACTCCCCACAGTAACTAGGAGACGGAGATGAACAGAACTAACCTGCTGAAGACATCTGATGTTAAAATGCCTTCATTTCACCTCCTGAATGTAATAGCTGCTGAGATGGAAGATTTTTGTTGGGTCATTGTGCTTTAGGGTTATTTTTCACTGGAGAAGGTAGACATTGTTCTTAGAAGGACATATAAAACAATAGAGGGAGATGTTAAAATTCAGTAATAAGGCTATTTTTAGGATCACACTTTAAGATTTAATAAGGAAGAAACTTAACACTTAAGGAGGGGAAGATTGAATTGAGCCATGTGAACAAACCAGCCATGTAAAGAGTAGACAAGAACATTTCAGGCAGAGTAACCATGGGTACAGGAAGCCTGAGGTTGGGATGGATTGGTGGCTGAGGAGCAGGAAGAAGGGCCATGTAGTGGTTAGGGTGAGGTAGTGAGTAGGATGGGGGAGTGAAGCATGGGAGTGGAGGGTAGGGAACAGAATGTAGGAAGAGGAAGGGCCAGGCAAGGTCTTGAAGTGGGACAGGACGCCACTGAGTGCCTTTCAGCAGGTCATGATATGATCACTCCAGCAGAGTGGACATAGGCAGAGGCAGGCACCGAAGCAGGGGGCCAGTTAGGAGGCTCCTGCAGGAGTACAGGTAAGAGGTGTGTGCTGGGAAGCGGCGACAGGGAGGGATAGAAATGAAGGGTGTCAGGGTATATTTTAGAAGTAGCCTTTGGGTGGTAGAATGTGATGATGGGTTCACTGGCGATGGGGACCAGAAGTGATGGGGCAAAGAGAGAAATCAAGGACGACTCCTACGTTTTGGGTTTGTCCAAGGAGTGGATGGGTGAGGGATATGGTTACAGGGATGGGGAGGTGGGGCACCATGGGAAGAAACAGCTTTGGGGATCAAAGCTGCAATGTTGTTTTGGCTGTGTACTTGAACCCTAGCGATGGTCTTTGGAGTCTGATGTGAATCAACACTCTAGTGAAAGGACAACTTACTGCGGAAGTAAGCTCACCCTCATGAACCATCATGTTACTGAATATCACATGCAAAGAGAAACCTAAATTATGGAAAAAACACAGTGTAATTCTAAAAAGCTGTTTTGACTTGCCTACTTTCCTTCTTTCCACATCTCTCAACTCCTCCCCTCGGATGCCTTTCTCCCCCCTGTGCTTCCCTGGAGAATGCCTAGAGTGGATAATGGAGTTCTCTCTTCTCTTTCTCGGTTGCACTATGTCCTCTTAATCTCTACTAGTTGTCAGGCCTACTATAGTGCCTGGCACCGGGTTGGTCATTTTAAAAATGAATGGGTGAATGAATGAAGGTGTGCTAAGGTCCCTCGGTGTCCACTCTGGTCAGTTTCATTCAGGCTGTAACTTGGAAGTGGGGGAGATTGAATCTAAGGCACGCATCAGCGTTGGTTTGCTTCTGCTTTGGCTTCTCTCCTGTTCATGGCACAGTTTCCATGTTAGATGTTAATTTTGGCAAATGACTATAATCCCCTAGTGTGTAAATTCCTGCTGTGTTAACCTAGCCACACTTCCAGGCCCTAGAGTTCAGGACTCCACCAGGCTCTTGCCAGCTCCCTGTTCTGCTCATCCTCTTCATGCTCCCATGAGCCTGGGCCTTTGATGAAGATTTGCTTTTTACTAACAGACACTTTGGCCATTTTCCTGAGTGTCTAAATATTGCCTGATCCCAGGTCTCTGTTTCCAAGTTCTCTGGCCCATCAGAGAAGTCCATCATCGCTTCCTGGACCTGCCCAGTGTCAGCTGTTTGCTGGTGTTTCTGTCTGCGTTTGTCACTGTTGGGTTGAACCATACGCCACCATTAGCCCTGACCCCCACCTCAAGTCAATTGCCACCTCAGGGAACATAGCCAGTTCAACTGATGGGCACCTTCAACTTTCCAAGCCCACAGCAGCTATCGTTCTTAATCTGGCCAAGTCAATAGGGACAAGTAATATGATCAAACAGAAAACATGCAGGAGAAACTAAAAACATCATACAGGTGTAAAGGAAAGTGGCAGGCACCAGCTACATGGTTCCAGGGATCTCACGATAAGGTATGTTGCTGAGATGTGTATGTATGTGTGTGTGTGTGTGTGTGTGTGTGTGTGTGTGTACACGGCTAACTCGATACGATAACATTTATCTATGAATGCTTCCATTTTTTTGTTGTTCACTCCGTTCACTTTCCAGGAGAGAACTTAGGCTTTGCCACACTGTCATAGGTCAACAAACATTGACTGAACTCATACTATGGAGTCAAGTATATGCCATAACCTAGGGAGGCCAATTTCCATTTGATCACTTGTTTAACTAATGAACTTGAACCTCTGCTTTGTGCCTGGCCCTGCTCTAGCTCAGGACCCTCCTTGAACATCTCTGTCCAAAATTTCAGTGGTTCTTCCTCTAGGAACTTATAGAGAATGATAGATAAATCCTTCAGTGGCTCTTCCCACCTGCAATATAGTTCAAACCTAGACAAACCAAATAATGAAATAAGTAAAAGGAGGTCTGACAAAGTCCTATTTTTTTTTCCTGTGGTGATTACTTCAATTATTTGGTTTAAAATAAATATTCATTATCAAACGATTTCTACATTTCTATTTGGTGTTGGTGTTACTGCTTCTCTTTTGCTAAGGGCCCACGCACATTAAACTGGCTGATAATCCCATACTGCTCATGGTTAACAGAAGCAGCAGACAGGTAAGCAGATTTGAATACAGAGTTGCAATATAAAGGACCACACCCTGTAACAAGTGTATCCGGGAGTGACAGCTCTGGGTGAATTCAGCACTACCCACCTCCCTCATTTTTGGCCTTCACATTCATATCCAGGTGAAATTATTTCCAGATTCAGGGCACCATGGAATGTACGAATGTAAATCATAGCTCTCACAAAATGTTGGGTAACGTTCGGTTATTGCGGTTTTTCGTGAGCTGCAGGAATGAACTCGAAAATATTCTCTGTGCTTTTGAAGTTCTGTAGGTCTTGTTATTGCAACCTGAAGGTGTAAAATGTTTGCACTGTGTCTGAAATTAAGGATTAGGCTAGTTGCTAGCTCAAAACCTTCCTTCCTATGCTGCTTTTTTTCTTCCTCACTGAGTTTGAGCTTGCACACTTGTTCAAAGGATAGCATCAAAAGATTGTTTTATCAGTTAGTTTAGGATAATAGGCCAGGGTTGAACTCTAGTCAGTGAAGGGAAACTTTTCAGACTTGGCATTAAAGTTCAATCTGTTATTCTTGGCAAAGGGCCCAAAAGGGAAATAGAATTCATGGAAGAGACTTGTTGGCCACTCAGCTATATGATCCAAAAGTTGCTATGAACAGATCACAGTGTGGGAAGGATCAAATGAACGTTCATGCACAACTGACAGCATGGAAGCATTTCTCTTCCTTGGCATATCGTTTTCTTTCAATGCTGTTCTTAACGCTCCTTCAATAGAGCAAAGTCTCACTCATTGTGAGTGAAAGAAAGACCGTCTTCATGTGGATTCAATTCTCGTGTGCCTGAGGCTATAGCATTTAGGAGTGTATTTCCCCTGAGACTCAGGTTTCTGCTTCAGGTTGAAAGTGATTACTTGGCATTTAGATCAGATTGGTAATGATTTCTTCCTCTCTGATGTCGGAAGACAAGAAAGACCTCATGTCTGGTGCCCCTTGTGAGATGATTGAGAACAGTGGTCAGCTGAGGCAGTGCCCGGATACCCATCCTGGGCCTGATTAGTCTGCCCTGCTTTCGTAATCTTGGTACCAAAAGGCAGGAAGGGGTCACAGGAGTATAAGGAGAGGAAGCGAGAGGAAAGAAATTGAGCAGCAAGGGTCTAAGGCTATGTAATGGATGAGCATGCTTCTGCTCGGTCATCCCAGGCACTGTCTGCTGCTGTCGAAGGAGGCCATTGCTGGACATAAGCCCTTGCCCCTGAGTCCAGGCCGTGCACTCTGCCGCTCAAATGGAGCCCGTCAACCTGTGTTTATGGGAAAGGTGAGCTGGGACTGGAGTCTGGTTGGGGACCCACCCTACTCTTAAGCCTGTGGTCTCCCAGTGTCTGGTCACTTTGAGCTCCGCTGACCATGCTCTGCGTTGTGTCTCATTCTCCCAAGCCCAGAGGAACTTTCCCGTGTCTGGGGGAAGTTTTGTTCTTCCTCACAGTGGCCCCTCGGCAAACACACATATTCTTCCTAATCTATTGTTTAGGCACAGTCATCATTACAAATGTATTATCTTAGTGGTATCACTGTCCTCTACCGTCCCACAGGGCTTATGGGGGAAGAATAGGAATGAAAGTGTCAGTGCAAATGCAAAATCATCCAGCGATGATAAACCTATTCAGAGGTAAGATATTTAAAAAAAAATACACATGGAAAGGTAACAAATGTGCTTGAAATCCAATTGCTCAAACATATAATGATGATAACAGCTAACCCAGAGCAATGCTCTGTGAGTTTTGAGGGCTTTGCTTAGATTAACTCATTTAACCCTCACAATAACTCTATGAACTGGGTACAGTTATTAGATCTCTGTTTGACAGATGAGAAAACCGAGGCGCAAAGAGATTAAGCATTTAGTCACATAGTCCATAAGTCCCAGACCTGGATCTGAACCAAAGCAGTCTTATCAGAGTCTGTGGACTTCACCAGGACTACATGTGGGCATCACATACACAGGTCTAAGCAAGAGGACACTCTGCATAAGAGGAAAACCATGTGGATTTGGAATCAGAGGGCTCTGCTGCTAGATAAGTCACTTAACATATTTGGGCTCTGTGTCCTTATTAGAACATAGGGATCACGGGCCTGCTTCACAAAGCCTTGAGCTCAGAGACTCTCATGGGAGGGCACCTTGCTCCAGGCCTGGTGCAGAATGGCTGTGCAATGACTTTTCCTCTTCCCTCCAATGTCCGCACATGTCTTTATCCATCAAATTCAGTCTTCAGGTACATTGCTTCAGGTACATTGTCTGCTCTTTGGTGAGTTCTTCATTTTTTCAAAATATTAATTGAGTGCTGTGGCTTGTACAGGAAGTGTCCCTGAAAGATATCCATGATGTATTCTCCATAGCCTGTGAGTTTATTAATGACCTATGGCAAGAGAGATTTTGAAGGTGGAAGAGGGGTGACCTTAAAGTAGGGAGACGTCCTGGATTATTCTGGTAGGGCCAACAGAATCACATGAAAGGCAGGAGAGTCAGAGAGGGATTTGCTGGAAGAGGCAGGACAGATTCAAAGTGTGAGAGGGACTTCACCCACTGTTGCTGGTTTTGAAGATGAAGGAGGGAGTACGCACATGGCTTTGAGAGGCTGAGAGTGGCCCTCTGGTCACAGCCAGCAAACAAACGGGAGCTCTGTCTCACAATGGCAGGGCAATGAATTCGGCCAACGACCTCAGTGAACTTGGAGGTGGCCTCCCCACAGCTACTGATGCCTTGATATCATCCTTGACGCTTTAAACCAGGGCTCCAGCTGAGCTCTGATATTCCTGGACCTTGGACTGACAGACTGTGAGATAATGAATGTTGTTTTGAACTGCTAAATTTGTGGGAATTTGTTACCATGGCAATAGAAAACTAATACAAGTATCCAGTTTGTCCCAGGAACTCTGCTAGGTACTGGGAATATAAGCTCCAAGCTACACAGATTGCTATCCGGGAAACAGGTTCACTGAAGTCCAGGGATCAGCGGAGGCCACTTCTTTTTCAATCCTGTTTGCCAATTGTCCCCACGGTGGACTGATTGCTTGCTGGTACACGCCTCGGTCTCTGCAGTGGTCAGGCAGTCATGACCTCACAGGGCTTTTCTCTGGAGTTGAGGTGTAAACACTTGTGAGCTGTGGTCTGTATAGTCCTTAGATGACCTGTGAACGCTCAGCTGCCTCCTGACACTGAAGTGCCTGTCTCCTCCCACATGCAGCCATGCTCCTGTGCCCACAGATGTGGTTTGGAAGCAGGCTGCCTCCAGTTCAGGGGGAGCACTGATTTGGTGGGATAATCAAATTAGTTGCCCAAATTAGGTTTTAGAAAATATCTCCATGTGTGACTTTTCATAGTGTGGCCCCTTTTGTAATTCTTCAGACAATGGTAATTATCAGATGAAGGAAAGAATTAAAATGGAAAAGACACTGAAAGGGTTCTCACTGTACTAATCTCAGACAAATTTGAGATCCAGACAATTGGTTGCAACAAACTGAGGTCACATGCAAACAAACACAATTATCTAAAAATAGAAAACCCTCCCTCAGCAAACAACCTTAAGAACTGAACAGAAATATTTACATTTGCCAGCATCTGCTGAAAATCTGTATGAAATGTCTCCAATAAATCGAACAATGCTTAAGAAACACTTGGGCTAAATAACCTGAAAAGAACTCATTCCTATTTACTAAAGGATTACATAAATCAAAGCCTTATTTCCCAGAATATAATCCTATAGGGAGAATTACCTCCCGGGATAAGTGTTTCTTGACTATCTTGTCTGATTTGTTACACTAGTTAAATCTCAGTTCATCCTATTTATTTTCTTTAGAGTACTTAACACTGCTTGGCATTGTATTGCTGAAGTATTTTGTTCATTGTCTCTTTCTCTTTCTAGCATGTGAGCTCCATGAGTGCAAGACCTTGTCTACCCGTTGAGATACCATTCATGCTTCTGGCACCTACTGCGATTTTCCTCTGGAGAATCCCTGATCTTCCTCTGCCCATGTATTTTCAGGGACACAGAAGCTACCCTGGACTCCAGTCTTGAAGCATGTGCAAACACAGCCCAAACCAATGATCTCTTTCCATGTGGCTGGCTAGAAAGATGAGTTTGTTATGGGCACACAACGAAAGCCATGCCTACCAGGGTGAGTGTGATCCAATTCTGGGACTTCTGCTTGAGCTTTTGCTTTGCATCTTAAACATGAGGATTTTTAAACTCCTTAATCATGGAGGCGGGAGCTGCCGTTGCTCACGGTGAGTTTATCAGAGGGAGGAAGGTTGATCCCAGTGATAGAGAAAAAGGAATCCTGATGGCGTAACGTGAGTCCTAACTCCTGTCATGTCCAATTCAGCACAGCCAAGGAGTTTTTACTTACATGGACTAATAAATGTCTTTCTCAAAACAAAGAGCCTCACACTGAATTTTAATCGATAATCTAGGTAGATCAAAGAAGCATAAAGTGCTGTGGAGTAATTATATCATTAATATGGGAATAAAATTTCTAAAACTGCAACTGAAAAATCATGTGTGTGTATGTTTGGTGGGGGTGTCTACCAGCAACCGATCAGCCTGTGTTTTAGGTCCAATACATTTTAGAAAACTCAAGACTGGAGAAGCGATAAAGTATATTCACCACTCCCTAAAATAGCAAGTGAAATCTTTGATTTAGGGTTTTGGGAACTGTATAACATTTCTATTGTACCCAAGTTGGTAGCTCTAAACCAGTTGGGTAAGAACTTTCTATTCTGCATATTGAGTATCAGTGACTCTCATGCAAATTACTGATCAAGTAGATTAGTTTGAGTTCACATGGTATTTTGGCTTTTTGTTACTATTTTCCTGTGTATTCAGGTTATTATGGGATGGTTAACCCATGAAATTTATAAAAGCAAAAAGCCCTGAATGTAGCCACTTTATAAAAGTTCCTTAAGGCAAATTGATTGATATATTGTCTTATCAGAGACAAGACAGTGCATTGCTGGGTACATTGACTGGGTGGGTGGGATGTAGAAATCTAAGTGGCATTATGTGAACCTGTGGTTCACAGAATTGTTTTTATTTAAGATGCTGATGTGAAGAAAAAGGAGAAAGGGGAGGAACAGCCTGTCCAGAGAATTATGTAGAGATGAAAGAACAGATTAAAAGAATCATAATAAATTAGGAGGAAAATGAGGAATTAATTAGTCCTGCTCTTGATTACCCACTTGACGTATACTGGCATTTTAGTTAATTAGTGAGGACTTTTTGGTTGGGTCCTAGGTGGGAGCAAGAGAAATGATTTGGAAGACCAAGTCTCGATAATCTTGAAGAATTCACAGAGAGGAGAAAAGCAAGATACATTGTAGGGACAGACATTCAGGATATATGTTCAAACATATGTCCTAAACTGAGTGCTTCAATCCTACAGGGGAATCATGGCAAACACTGCAAGTACCTTCAGCAAATGTCCAAAGGGAAAAGTTGAGGTTTAAGAGGTTTGGCTTAATGCCTGGGCAAGTGTTAGAGACTTGGACCCAAGCAGACTATGGTTCTTTTTCCCTGTTTGGACCAAATACCTCAGTGAAGAGAAAAAGACATGAATCTAGTCCATTGAGAATTAAAATATCAAGGCTGACTGAACTGTGAGTCAGTAAATAACTGACATACAATTCATCCAATTCCACACATATAATAGAAATCAAATGGCTCCAGCTTCAAAGATGGGAGCATAAAGTGAGAGACACTGGGAGAACGTGCCCTCTACCCATCAGATCCCAAGCTTGGTCAACAGAAGGCTGGCAGATGAGGGACAGTCACCATGGAGAGACCAGAGAGATGTGCCAGGGTAAACAGTCCAGTGAAGCCTAGCAATGGGTCGTAAGTGGAAATGTGGATGGGTGGGTGGAGTAACGGAGTTGGGGATAGGCAAGTAGCAGAGATACATAGGGGTAGGTGGTCCCAGGAAGACAGGATACAGGACTCCAGAATTGAGAGTTTTGGCTCAAACAAGGCAACGACTCTGTCTTAAAAAGCTTGGAGCAGAGGTAAGACAATAAGACAGTAAAGCCAAATGTGGGAGTATTGCATAAACATGATCTCTAGATCTCCTGCAGAAGGGAGAGACTGTTGGGATTGCAGAGATCTCTTGTAGCTGGGCCTTGGTTCTGTGTTCTTTTAACTGTAGGGCGAAGTTCAGTCTGCTGTGTGCATCTATGAAATCCCTATGAGATCCCAGATCTGGAGATCAGAGGGCCATGGGGAAGCTCATTATAGATCTTCATTCCTCAAAGTCTGTTATTGGCCATTCTCTCTTCACTTCCCTTGGATGAGTTTTTCTTCATGGTTTCAGCTTCTAGCTATATACTGGGACTTCCCTCATTGTGCACCCTCTCTCTCTCTTTCAATAGATGGTTTTATATATATATATATATATAGTATCTATCTATGTACCATTTATCATCTCTATCTAATCATCTATCTGTATAGTTATCATCTATCTACCTAAACTGCATATTAAAAATTGTCCTCAAATATCCCTAGGATATCTTTGGCCACAACAGCATAAGATATAACTATTTAACCCCAGGAGATTTAGGAAGCTATCTTGAAAGACTACCTTGCTGGAGATTAATGATTCATGTAATCTCATTACTCATTCATTTATCTCTCCAATCAAAAAGTATTTATTTAATGGAACAGATGAAATCCCTGCTTTCATGGAACTTACATCCTAGAACTACAGTTTCATTTCTTAGTCCTGAATCTCATAGACATTTCAGATTCAGTGTGTTCTGAAGTCATGTCACATTAATAAGAAAATACAATTTGTTGTGTTGTATGGTTGGTCTGAAGTGTTGCATACTTCACTGGCTTTTCATTAAACAAACAACTGTTTGATCTGAGAAAGTAGCTAGTAAAGATCTTCAGCAGTTTCTATGTCTTTATTAAACCAAACTGCCTCATTCTCCCACTTTCCAAACAGTCCATCAATGAGTGATGCACAAATTAAAAAAAAATGACAATCTTTAAGAAAACAATTTTTTTGCTCCTTATTAGAGATTCTTATGGACAATACAAAGAACCATAAATAATAAAATCACGTATGGCCCTACAACCCAGAGGTAATCAGTACTCATCACTGTTATTATCCTAGGCATGGCTTTCCAGTGTTTTATACATGTGTATAGCTACCCTGTACTGTTTTGTGTTTTTCTTTTTATATATTATAAAATGTATTTTATATATTTATAATATATTTTATTTAAATATGTTTATATGAAATATATTTTATATATTATATATTTACATATTACCTTTTCATACTGTTAAATATATTTCTATAGTAGTATCTTCATGGCTATCTTGAATCCCAGCCTACAGATGTACTGTAATTTATGTAATTAATCTCACATTGCTTGAATACAAATGGTCTCTAATATTTTCACTGTTATAAATAATGCTACATCACACACCTCACAATGTTATTTTTGTGTCCATTTTCCCTAGGACAAATTCCCAGAAGAATTTATGGCTCAAAGGATATGTAAAATGTTCAATGCTCTTATTATGAGCACTGTCAAATTTCATTCCAGAAATATTTAACCCCAAAACGTACAATGTACAATGATGATGAATTCCTTATTATGCCAATAACCTGACTATTTAAGTTCTCTGGTAAGTGGATGCAACTGAATCAGTTGCTAAACCTTTTATTTTCCTTTCATTGTATGTATCCTTCCTCTGGCAAATGAAATAAAATATTTCATATTCAGAACAAATACCTGAATTTCTGGCAAGGTCCTACTAGACCATGTGTAATGATGTATTGGATAAAAGTGTTCTCAAAAATTTATTGAAATTTGTTAAATGTATCAAGTGGCCTGAGTCCTGATGTCAGGTTGACTTCATATTGATTGGACTCTTGTCTTGTAGTGGATCATGGAGGATTCTGGAACTTTAAGGAGTATGTGCCTGTTTTCTTAGCAGTTCTGGCTACAAAAAGCTTTGTTTTCTTAGCATCCAGACAAAAAGCAGATGAGATTGGTAGCTACTCCCTATACCCCTTATTGTTCTTGAGCCATATTAAAGCCAGAATATTTTGAAACTTCAAAATATGGGTTATGGAACCTCTTCTTTTACCTTTCATTTTAAATACCTTCTGGCATGTCTTTATGTATTTTTCCTAATTTCTTAGACTCTTATCCACAAAGCAGATCTTCAACTTCTTCATTACTCTAGCTCAGAAAAAGCTCACTGGTAGGGATGTGTGGTGGCTTAAACCTAGCCATTCATTTTTCCCTGCTCCTCCCATGAAGATTTGAGTTTATTTTCCTTCCTTTTGTATTTGGAGTATCCTTGTGACCTGCTTGGATCAACAAAAAGTGAAGGAAGGTTAGCCCTTGAGAATCTAGCAATTTCTACTTTTCTTCTCTTGGAGTGCAGCTGCCCTGTTGTGCAGAAGCTCAAGCTAGACCGCTGGATGATTAACCATGCAGAGAGAGGTCTCGGTGAATGAGAGGCCGTCTGTGATGTTCCAGCTCCAGGTGTGTCTCAGGTAAATGCTGTGACATCAGCTACCACTACACTCCTGGAGCTAAAGAACTGCCCAGCTCAACCCAGCTGGCCCATAAAATTATAAGAAATTTAAAAAATAGATATCATTTTACGCTAGGAAGTTTTGGGATGGTGTGTTATCCAGTAACAAAACAACTGAAACAGAAAGGTAAATGTGTGACTTCGATTACAGTAAAATTGTCTATCAAAGAAGTGATGGAACATATGTGGATTTCAACACTTACATGGAGGAGTCAGAGAAGGCCTCCCTGGAGGAATGTTGCTCGACTTGAATTTTGAAGAATGAATCAGAGTTTCTGGGCAGATGGGGTGGAACGAACAGCCTGAAAGAGGACTTAGAGGTATGAAATAATGGGACATCTTGAAGGGAACCGATAACCTGATGTTGATAAGTGTTTGATCTGATAGTCTAGAGAGCAACTCCGTAAAATTAGGAGGAATGATAGCAGTGATCTCACATTTTTCTTTCTTCCAGATCATTTTATCAGGAGAAAAAGCCTACAGTTGATGCATTTCACTTACTCTCAGACTACAGGGCTGAACGTTTCTCAAGTATTGAGACAAAAGGAACTGCTTTTGTTGAAAGGCGACGTCTGATCCTCATTTACTATCCCAGCTAAATGATTAATTCATTCCAGAAACAAAAACAAAGACACAGTCATATTATAAACATGAATTCCTCAAGAAGCCCGTCTATGGACCACCTAGAAGGCTCTCAGGGACCACCAGTTGGGATTGGTCTGGGTGAGATTATGACGTGGTTGGAGTTTATCTTGGTGTTCCTGGCCTCCCATCTCTGTGTTTTCAATCTGGTGTCTCAGTAGCACCAGGATCTCATCTTCTTTAGGAAAATCTGCTTCCCAGAAAGGACCAGATACATGTGTTCTTACCTAGAAGCCTGACCCTAAAAAGAGGGGAATTGCTGCTACCAAGAGGGATATCCTTTTTACTTTTTAAAAGACAAGGACTCATGCTAAAGAAATGATTCTGTGATTTTTTTTTTCTAATAACTCAGAGTGTGAAAGAACTTGGAGCTGGGGAAAGGGGCGAGAACATGCTGCCTTCTTAATTTCCCTGTAATCACATCCTTTTAAGAGACTGCCTATGTCAATCCATTCAAGGAGTTACTGAAAAATGTCTGCTAAATTCAATCACAAAGCTCGGTGCTGTGGAGAATAAAACGGTTAAAAGCAGTCCCTGCCTCAAGGAGCCCACAGCTAGCAAAGGATGTAAGAACTGATGATGGACGACAGCAAAAGCGAGGCAGAAAAAAATCATAAAAAAGACATATGCAAAGTAGTATATGGAAGCCCTCCCTTCCCCCGAGAAATGCTCATTTCTGGGGGGAAAGTCACAAAGTGGAATCATGGGTGGGGCAGGGGATGGGCAGTAGGAAATATATAGTTGGAATTTTTAGCTCTATAAATGAAGCATTAAAAGTGGAGGTTCATGACATTAAGCGTGTCCCAAGTTCCTAAGCTCATGACTGGCATGGCTGGAGCTTAAGGTGAGTGTGGACATGAGGTGAGAGGTGGTGTGGGGTTCACACTTTAATCCCATGCTAAGGAGTTTAGTTTAATATTCTGGAAATAAGGGGAGGCATCAAAGGTCCCTTGTTTGTTTGTGGGGTGGAGTGTGTTGAAATGGGGATACGTATTTGAGATAGTTTCTCTGACGTCATGAAGATATCAGAGGATTAGAAAGGCAAGAGATTGCAGGCAACGAGACACATTGCAATGATTAATCTATTTGTTAAGCCACCTGTTCGACAAAAATTCAATCAGTATCTTTTCTTTGCCAGGCATTATGAAAAGCTATGACAATAGTCCAGGTAAAAGAGTATGAAATATGGAGTGAGCTAGAAAGGTGCCAGTAGGATTTTAATGTAGGGAATGGAATCATCCTTCTGATAGCTTCCTTTCAGTTATTTTTTTCAAATGTAGGCCATGGCCCCCCCAACAGTTGTCCAAGTTGGCTCTCAGCATATAGCAACTGGCTGGCTGTTAAAGAGGGGATGTGCATTATGCTGAGGCTCCCGAGGGGCCTCTGGTTGCTGGCTGCCAGTGTGGGTTGGAAGTGCAGATTCTGAATCCGGGGCTTCCTCTGTGAAGCCCAGAGGCAGTGAAGTTTCCTCTCCCTCTCACTCGTGCCCCCTCCCTTATAGGATGCTGTTAATTTTCTCTGGACGTCTTTGTTCCCAGGACTATCTCTTTCTGCAGAATTATAGGGACCTAGGATTTGAACTAGAAGCCAGAGAATAATATTCAATGGTTCTCTGCAAACTATAGAGAATAAATGTCTACATATAGAAATGTATTTTTTTTAAATAGAAATGTAAGAACAACTAAAACCACAGAGACAAATGATATCAGCTTCTAGCAGCCTTTGGGAATGTTCTCTCTCCAGTAGCACTACCCTGGGAAAGTCGTCCAAGAATCGGGAGGGAGTTGATCTGTGTGGGAATTCCAGCTACAGGGGTTACGTGTTACTAAGGGAGAGTGTGGAGGTATATGGTGGTTGGGATGTGTGTGGGGGTTGAAGGTGGTCAATGGAGCATCCGTCCAAAGAACTCCAGGGCTATTGGAATGTTGGAATATTACCAGTTTTCATTTATTTCCTTCAACTTGGTTCATTTTCCTTTTTTCTCTGTCTGACCTCAGTTCTCTACCATTTCTTTTAAAATAAATAGCACAAAGTTGTTTCCTCTTTGCAGAATTCACGATTTCCCTTTAGTCAAACTAATGCCTTATTTAAAGTACAGAATGATCTGTGTGTTCTTTTGTCCCTAGTGGAACTATCTTTGCTTTTGAGCAATGTCTAGCGAACCTAGGGGAGGAGGTTTTCTGAGATCATTTTAACAAAATAGAGGAGGTGATGCCCTTCCTACAAATTTTTTATTCCACTGTGCCATTTTAAAGAGAAGTCTATTACCATGCTCTGAAACGAGGCCTAGGTGGCAGGGGAGGGACAGCATTCTGAGTGGATGAGACTCCATGTGTTTGCAGTTGGAGACCCCGGAGGGCTCTCTCTCCCAAGACCAGAGTGCGGGGCTGGGGTGTGGGGTGAGGAGCTCAAGGCCAGGATCAAGCACAGATCTTTTCACTAATGATCCAATTACAACTTTTGCTTTCCATTTGGATTGGAGGTCTTGGTTTTTGAGAGGTAAAAGCTTCCTCCAGGATCTACAGCAGTGGCCACAGTGGTTTCACTAAACTGGAAGGTGAGTCTACCACCTGGCCGTTTGGGGATCCTTTAGCCACTGAGCCAGTGGGCCAAGAAAAGGGTTACTCTGCTGGTTATAGGAGGATCAGACTAATTACCGAGGGAAATTGGGTTGCTACTCACAGTGGAGCAAAGAGGAGAAGGTGTGGAAACTAGGGAGGTTCTCTGAGATGCCCCTTAGTACTTTCATGGCCAAGACTAAAAGTTAATGTAAAACTGGCACAACCACAAAGAGAATGGACCACTGAGGATCCAGGCCCTTCTGGCTGAGGGCAAAGGAAACATGGGGTGAGTAGCAGAAGAGGCAGGTTAGTCATCCACTATGACCTCATGATCAGTAGTAATGAAGAAAGCATGGGTATTTTCTTCTTTACTTGTACATATGCATTACCTATTTTCATCTTTTCTCTCTCCCCTACCTCTTACTGTTTTATACAAGATTTGCTGGAGGATAAATTTATCAGTCTTTAGGTAAAAGTGCATCCAGAAAAGACTGACTGAATTTTGGGGGTAACTTACACAGAGCAGAGATATATGCAAAGAATCTCTGGAATTTGTGTCTCCTCTTTTTGGGAAAGGGATGAGAGGTTCATTGTAGGAAAGATAGTTGCATCTTGGGAGGCTAAAACATAAAGGTGCTTTTATTTTTGTATGGGAATTCAAATAACTGTTGAGGGCATGTATGGATTCTGAGTGTCACAAGGTATGGATGTTGACAGAATTAGCTATTGTCTCTTAGCTCCCAGACTATCCTTTATACTCTGTTGGGTGGTGTTGGGGTTGGGATTGTGCAAACTCCATTTCTGTTTGGCCAGCTGACACCCCTTTGTGCTTTGCGAATAGGAGACCTAGAAAGAGGCTTCAAGGCTGGAGGAGAAAGAAGAGAATGTATCTTCATAGCTGCTTTTAATTCCTGTGGGGGTGGTCCTGTAATGCTACTTAATCTCAGAATCAACAGGGCTTTCCTGTGACAGCAGGTGAGTCCGATGTGCAGCTTTCGCAACAATTGAAGAAGTATCCTCGTCTCGTCTACTCTGCAGGGACAAGAGCTCCTGATGGATGGTGCCTTTTCTTCAGTGGTCTGGCTCCCTCTTCCAGGGCTCCTCATCAAGATTCTGGAAATATAAAAATTTAATGTATCCCAGGCAAACCTCATTTTATTGTACTTTATTGTGCTTTCGAGATACTGTGATTTTTTACAATTTGAATGTTTGTGGCAACCCTTCCTTGAGCAAATCCATAGGCACCATTTTTCCAACAACATGTTGCTCACTTCACGTTTCTGTGTTACCTTTTGATAATTCTTGCACTATTTCAAACTTTTCCATTATTATATCTGTTATGGTGATCTATGGACCAGTGGCCCTCTGTGTTACTACTGTAATTGTTTTGGGTTGCTGCAAACTGCACCCATGTACGATGGTGAACTTAATTGATAAATGTTGTGTGTGTTCTGACTGCAATACTCGCTGGCCATTTCCCCATCTGCCCCCCCCCTTTCCTCAGGCCTCCCTATTCCCTAAGAAACAACAGTATTGAATTTAGGCCAATTAATAACCTTGTAATGCCCTCTAGGTGTTCAAGGGAAAGGAAGAGTTACACATCTCTCACTTTAAATCAAAATCTAGAGAAGGTTAAGCTTAGTGAGGAAGGCATGTTGAAAAGCTAGGCCTCTTGTAAGCCAAGTTGTGATTAAAGAGGAACACTTCGTGAAGGAAATTAAAAGTGCTGCCCCAGTGACCACACAAATGATAAGAAAGTGAAACAGCCTTGTTGCTGTTAATGAAGAAGATTTTAGTGGTCTAGATAGAAGAGCAAACCACACACAACGTTCCCTTAAACCAAAGCCTACTCCAGAGCAAGGATCTAATTCTGTGAAGGCTGAGAGATGTGAATAAGCTTTGGAGAAAAGTTGGGAGGTAGCAGAGGTTGGTTCATGAGGTTTAAAGGAAAGAAGCCATCGCCACACGACAAAGTGCAAGTGGGGCAGCAAGTGCTGAAGTAGATGCTGCAGCAAGTTACCCGGATGGTTCAGCTAAGGTAATTAATGAAGGTGACTGCACTAGAGAATAGATTTTCAATGCAAACAAAACAGCCTTATATTGGAAGAAGATGTCACCTAGAACTTTCATAGCTAGAGAGGAGAAGTCAGTGCCTGACTTCAATGCTTCAAAGGGCAGGCTGACTCTTGCTAGGACTGATGAGGTGGTGACTTTATAATTTGAAGTTGATGCTCATTGCCATTTCAAAAATTCTGGGATCCTTAGGAATTATGCAAAATCTACTCTGCCCGTGCTTTTTAAATACAGCAACAAAGCATAGATGACGGCACATCTACTTACAACATGGTTTATTGAGTATGTTAAGCCCACAGTTGAGATCTACTGCTCAGAAAAAAAGATTCCTTTCAAAATATTTCTGCTCATTGAAAATGTACCTGGTCACCCAAGAGATCTGATGGACATGTACAATGAGATTAATCTTGTTTTCATGCTTGCTACCATAACAGCCATTCTGCAACCCATGGATCAAGGAGTCATTTCAACTTTCAAGCCTTACTATTTAAGAAATATATTTCATAAGGCTATAGCTGCCCTAGATAGTGATTCCTTTGATGGATCTTGGCAAAGTAAACTGAAAACTTTCTGGAAAGGGTTCATCATTCTAGATGCCATTAAACACAATTGTGGTTCATGGGAATGAGCCAAAATATCAACAGAAACGGGAGTTTGGAAAAAGTTGATTCCAAACTCCATGGATGACTTTAATGGGTTCAAGACTTCAGTGGAGGAAGTCACTGCAGATGTGGTGGAAATAGCAAGAGCTCTAGAGTTAGAAGTGGAGCCCAAAGATGCGACTGAACTGCTGCAGTCTCATGACAAAACTTGAATGGATGAGGAACAGCTGCTTCTTATGGATGAGCAGAGACAGTGGTTTCTTACAGGTGGAGATGCTGTGAAGACTGTTGCTACGACAACGAAGAATTTGAAATAGTACACAAACTTCATAAAGCAGTGGTGGGTTTTGAGAGGACTGACACCAAATCTGAAAGTTTTACTGTGGGTAAAGTGCTATCAAACAGCATTGAATACTACAAAGAAATCATCTGTGGAAGAGTCAATCTATGTGGTCAACTTCACTGTTGTCTTATTTTAAGATATTGTCACAGCCACCGTGACCTTTGGCAACCATCACACTGATCAGTCAGCAGCCACTGACATGAAGGCAAGACCCTCTGCCAGCAAAAAGATTACTGCTTGCAGAAAGCTCAGATGATGGTTAGCATTTTTTAACAATAAGGTATTTTCAAATTAAGGCATGTACATTGTTTTTTTACTCATAATGTTATTGTATACTTAATAAACTACAGCATTGTGTGAACATTACTTGTATATGCCCTGGGAAACCAAAATATTCATCTGACTCATTTTATGGCAAAATTGCTTTATTAAGGTGGCCGGGAAATGCACCCACAAACATCTCCAGGGTAATTCCTGTAATTCCAGCCTTTGTTCTCCCAGCCCAAGGGGTGTTAGGTGCTTCCTGCAGCTGCTACCTCTGTGAAACTTAAATGTTTTTCTTCTGGCTTTTCAGTTATCTAGGTAGATGAGGAGTGTCTAGAAGATAAGGTTCATTTGCACAGATGAGTAGAGATTTTCTATATAAGAAAAGAACTGATACTCAAATGTACATCTGTTTGGTTCTTTCCATTTCCATTAGCTGCATAGGAGCCACCTACCTGAAGCATTATCTATGGCATCTTTTAGAGGGACTCATGAGGTCATTTGTCTTCTTTTGATGGATGTCATTGTTCACCTACTCCATTTTTATGCTGAATTTTCTTTGCTCAAATTACCTTGTGCTGACCATCTCCTGACAGGACTTGGACTGATATAGGGGTTAATAAGACTCGCTTGGTTTGCAGAGATCAGCTTTAGACAGGGCATCAGCAATCCCAAATTCTAATCCCACCACCTGCAATTTACTAAGTCTGAGTGCACAGATGAGAGACAGTTTTTGTAAGTTAGAATCCTCTGGGGTAATTGGGAGGAAGGCATCTGCTCTGGCCTGTTCCTAAAGTTGAGGTGGGGACCGGATACAATAATATCTGAGGCAGTGCTTGGTCAGTCATAAAGAGCTGTACACATTTCAGAGATTATGATCACTGAAGGCAGTCTGAAATGAAGACATCGACCTTGTCTGTCCCGGGAAGAGATGCTGATTGGTAACTTTTCAGGTAGCTGAAGAACCCTTTGCAGCCAGTGGAAACTGAGAGGACCAAAAGGTCCATAGATGAGTCTCAGGGCTTTTTTTAGACAGAAAGTCTCTACTCATATTTCCAAATGAACCTCATCTCTTCCCAATTGCTTTTTCCAAATGTTACCCATGTTCTATTTTAGTCTCACCCAGTTATGATAAAAATGTCAACATTATTATTGTTGCTATTTTTTTTTTATATTTCAGATTAAATGCGGCCCTCTTGCACCATAAACATGTGGGATTTGCTTGCTCAAGGGCCTGGGTTCTGATTCCATTTCTGCCTTTTGCTGACTGTAAGCTAGTTATCTTGCCCTCTCTGGTCTCAATTTCCTCCTCTGCTAATTGGAAGTAATGTTTTGTACTATCCGTCTCACAGGGCTTTTACGTCTCATATAAAAGTGCTTTGGAAATTCAAAAGTAGTGTAAGATACATTAGTATTGCTGCTGGTAGTAGGAATTTAGGGTTGTTTAAAAAGGATCCTGTAATCAGTGTCTGGAAATAGCACTAATGAATTAGCATTAAAATTTGCTGTTTCAAATCTTTTCTATTGATGTACACTAAATGTATATGAGTAAAATATGTGGTATTGAGTTTCAACAAAGCATTAGTTTCTGGTGCCAGATCAGACACCAGTATATTTCTAGGCAGTTTTGATCTCATGAATTTTCCCTAATACTGCAACCACTTGCTTGTGTCTGAAAGAGTGATTACATATCAGAAGCATACATGCATCAAGAAAGGGAACATTCACAAATGAATACTCAAAGATTCCAGAACCAGAATTTATTGATTCCAAAGTTTTAAATATCAGAGATGTATATGCTAGAAGAGACATGCATGATAGAGCTATTGAACAAAAGAGTGGAAAATACCACAGACCGGATTATTTTTCTGATGGTCTCCAAAATAAATGCTCACCAACCGAATCTTACTTGCCATATGTTTTTCTTTTGGCTACTGTTTTAAGCTGCTTCCAGACACAAGAGAGAAATGGAGAATGGAGTCAATTATCTGCAGAAGTCATGCTAACAAGCAGTAAAGGCTCATTACTTACTTGTTAATTCATACAAATCAGTTATGTCTGACTTATTTGTGTTGGCTGTCTATACTGATTGGATTCATTGTATAATTGCTGAACAGTTGAAAGATGGAAGGATGTTGTTCACTTAAGAAGCAACAAAGAAATGATTTGTGTCTGTGTTGCTTTTATTTCCACTGTAAAACTAATCAGATTTAATCAGACAATCGAACCAACTCCTGCCAAACTAACACAAATGAAACACTTAACAGTTATTGAGTCTCAAAATGATATACCAGGTTGTTTCTTGATTGAAAGGGCATATGTTCATACACAGAAACAAAGGCAAATCACCACTCCCTCATGCTGAATTATTGGCTGTCTATCCAATTGTGAACTTGTGAAGATCATAAGGTGAACTAATTTTAGCTTTTTATTAGATTTTTCCCTGGATAGATTATAAATAGTTTACAGATCTCCCTAACTCTCTCCCAAATCATTCTCCAACTTGAAAAGAATGTCTTTGTTTAAGGCTACTATTTCACATGATGTTTTCCTATCACTCAGAATTTCAGAGTTAGACTCCCCCAAATCATGAAAAGGCCAGTGATTCACCCCAAAACTCTCATCTGTGTCTGTAGGTGTAAGCCTGTTCAAATGCTTATGGCTTTTTAGATATTTTATTTCCAGGACATGCCTGGTTTTCTACTGAGTCAGCTCCTGTTCCAGCAGCTTTGATTTAGGAAGGGAATGTGATTTCAGCGTAGCGTATAATTTAGGAGGCGAAGACGTCTTATGTGCACACCATCTTGTCCACAATGAAGAACCCCCTGATGAAGGTGTTACCATCTGCAGCCATGAGGGTGGCCGTGGCCTGAATTTGGCTGGCCTAGGATTTAAGCAAGGTGTGGATTCAGTGACATGATTCAATGGGTCCTGTGCTGTGTTTTTATCCACTTTAAGGGGAAAGGCAAATCTTTTATCTGGTTAGGGCAGCAGCAGTTCCTGAGATGGGTTTCTGATGAATACAGGTGTTTATCAGGGAACAGTACCACCTTTAATAGTCCTCCCGTGCTGTTGTGATAACTCTTTCATTTACCTTGCATACTGGAAGGCTTTCAGATGTAATCTCTAGCAACCATCTTCTTCTCCTTTTATCAAAGAACAGTTCAAGGCCCAGAGAGATGAACTGATATAGAAGTTATGGCAAAGCTAGGTAATCTCACTTTAAGTCCACTGCCTTAGACTTCTCGAGTAATAGCAAGATAAACAACACAGTATGGTTAACTCTGTCCTTTGAAATTTCTGAAATCAGTGTTCTTCAATCTCTATAGGTATAAACGAGTCATGTCAAATTAAAAATTACAGCAAATACTTCTCTGGAAGAAATTTTTTATGGGAGAAGAAGGTTTTGTGTTACCTATTTCTGCATAACAGATAACCCTAAAACTTAACAGCTTACAACATAACACACTTATTATCTCACAGATTCTGTGGGTCAAGAATCCAGGGATATTGTAGCTAGGCTCTCTGCTTTGGGGTATCTTGCAATCAAAGTGTGGGCCAGGACGGTGGTCTCATTTGAAGGCTCAGTTTGGAGAAGGACCCACCTCTCAGCTGACTCCCATAGTTGTTGGCAGTATTCAGCACTTTGTAGGCTCACTGGCTATTGGCTGGACACCACCCTCAGTTCCTTGCCCTACGGGCCTCTTAAATATGACAGCTTGTTTCATGAAAGCCAGAAAGCTAAGAAGGTAAGAGAGTAGAGAATGTTATCAAGACACATATAACAGTCCTTTACTACCTAATCTCAGATGTGACATCCCATCACTTTTGCCATGAATAACATAAATTCATATTCACTAGAAGCAGTCCCTAAGTCCAGCCCATTCTCAAGGGGAGGAAGCCACCAGGACATAAATACCAGGAGGAAATAAACATCGGGAGCCACTATAGAAAGTTATCCACCACAGAGGTGTTGTACTGCTTACTGCATATTTAACACATATTAAACTTCATTTACTTTGGTTTGCTAGAGCTCATCACAATGTTCTGTAACAGCTTTAATTCATGTACTTGCCCCATGAAAAATAGATGGGGACAAAGAGGGGATAATCCCCCTCCAGTTCCTACCTCCCCAGCCTGAGGCACACAGAGGGAATCTCTGCTCACTGCAAGTGCTTCAGGATTGTCTGCATTCTTCTGGGTCAAGAGCCTTCCTTGGAGAGGAAACCATGGAGTGGTTACATGTGGATTTGGTATCAAAGGACTTGGGTTTGAATCCTGGTCTCACCCCTCCGTAGCTGTGGGATCTTGAATAGCATTATTTTGTGTTCTTACCTGTACAATGGGGCTAATAATCCCTGTATACCAATTCATGTGGACATTACACAAGATAATGTATGTAAAGGGGAACCCCAAATTCCTGCCTCAAAGTGTTACTGCAGATGGACGCTTTTTTCCCTCTTCCTTTCCAAATAATAAAGGATTCTGTAGAAAGGGTCAGGACGATGTTTGTTTTTACAGCATACCTCTTTGACCTTGAGAGTTGTCATACAGCTTAATATTTGAGGTTATTTAGCCTACTTGCTCTATATTTCTGTAAGTTATGATCAAGAGAAGTAGCTGCTCCAGGAATTTTTGTGACATTTAAGAAAGATAATACATGTTAAACTGTTCTGTACAGTGACTGCCACATGGTGTATATTCAATACATGTTAGCTTTTATTATGATAGTGCCTCTTCATATAGTACCTTGAAAAAGTTACTTAAACTCTCTGTGCCTTCACTTCCACATCTGAAAAATGGGGGAAATAATAGTGGCTACTTCTTGCTATAAAATTAATGAGTTAAGATATATAAAGTGCTTAAAACAGTGCCTGGCACAAGATAAGTGCTCAAAAAATACACGCTAACATTAACAGTATTTTGGTTGATGCTTAAACATTGAATGTTTGTTTCTGCTATAGAAGACCCTTACCTTGTATAAATGCTTAAGACAAGTTTTCATATTATATTGTTATATACATGATATATTCTATATATTATTTGTATATATTAAATTATTATGTTACTCTATTCTTGAGTGGTTTCAAGAAGATTATGTTTCAGATATTCTTACAGTTCTACACAGAATTTGCTAACAGAAGATAAAAATGGTCCTCTGTATGTTGTAGATACATACAGACTGACCTTTCTAAAGTGGATGTTTGCTTGGATTTAGAATCACCAGCATTTATGTTGCTCCCCTCTATAGATAATCAGAGCAACTACACAGGGAAGAAGGGCTGATGTGGGGCCATCGTCTACCTAAGTCTCTGCATGTTAGGGAAGTGAAGGTTGAATGAATCGCAGGCCTTCTCAAAGCTTTATTAATTTTTTTAAGCATGAATCTGACATTGTGAATTATTTCTCAGGAAAAAGAGAAGTACCTATTAGTAATGACAAATAAATACCTTTTATTATTAAAGAAAATAAACTGACAAGCACAACTGGCAAAGCAAAGATAATTGTAACCCCATCTACCTACTTTTTTCTAACTCTGTTTGATTTAGCTTGATTTAGCCTCACACACACATACACATGGAGGAAGAACCAACTGTGAGAATGAAATATTAAAAAAAAACAAACCTTTTTTTTTGGCCACTATCCTGCATCACGTGTGTGATGAGCCCCAGAGATGAAGTATGAGACTCACATTTATAGTATCATATTCAAATGGCCTTGTTTTTATAGGCTAATCCTTTTGGTTTCAGATACTCATTCTCTTTGCTGGGTTAGCATTTCAGTTACCAAAATGAATGGATACACATGTTCTTTGATGTCAGTTTGACTAGCCTTCCTCTTGAATAGCTGCTGCAGAAATTTAGCCCTGCTTTACACATATCAAATTCACCCATTATTCACAGAGAAGCAGGCTGGTTTTCTTCCCTGGGAAGAAGTGCTCCTATAACAAGGCACACTCCAGGACAATAATGAAAATTAGAGGCTTTAAACACCCAACAAAGGATATTCAGAGCAATATTTGGTAGGAGGGAGAGAAAGTGAGCAAGAGGGCATTCATGTCAGGGAGAGATGGGGAGAGCGAGAGGAGAGAGGAGAAAGAAAAATCCCTTTGTAAGTAGTCATGGAAATACAACATCAAATACTCTGTTTCTGGGAAGAAAGCCTCTATGTAAAAAAAAGTAGCATCTCTCCAGTAAGTTCTAAATTAAGTTAATAAAAACAAATTGAAGCAGAAGGGCCAAGTCTTCTTTCTGGAGGCCACTGTGAGAGTTAGACTCTGGCAACCGCTTCCGTGAGAAAAATTGGTTGTTTGTGGGAACCTAATAGTTTCTCTAGATTTATTTCTGCTTCAGATAGATGGTGAATCAGGGCATCATGCCACTCTTTCTCTCTCGCTCTCTGTATCTCTTTAATCTTCCTTAAAATTTTTCTGTTATCACCTCCAAGTAAAACAAAGTTCCCCAATCTTCCTGCCTGTGGGGGCCACAAAGCAAGTGAATAGATTTGTCACGGGCCATTCAGTGCTCTGGACTTGGGACATAATTGGAACAGGTCAGGGGTCTGTAATGTGGATAAAAGGGGGATGCCCAATTCAGAAAAGAATCTGTTTTTCTTTGACTGCACCTTTGGAAAGGTCACATAGGATTAAATTTTTCAGTTGACCAGAACAAAGATAGATGACTTGATTTTCAGTGTAAATTTGGTTACGTCAAACCAAGCAGCACCAGAAATATGATTGATTAACCTCTGGAGCCTCATATTTCATTTCACTCCCTTGGGTGTCGCTGTGGACTCTGTGCTGTCTTTTGGGATGATGGATTTACAGGGATTTCCAAATGTCTATCAATGTCCTTCACCCACTTTGCTGAGATTGGTCATCTGAACAAATGGTTTGAGGAGTTTATATAAAGATGCTACAGAGTCATGGCCTTTTCTCTTGTTCATAGCAGTTATTAGCTATATGGATGGAGAGGAGCCTAGAATTCTAGAACTGACATAATTGAAAATGCGAGCAGTATTTGCGAGCCTTGATTTCTCTGAAGAGTTCAAATAAAGTTGTCTGTTTTGAAGAGGATCTTTATCTTCCTACATATTTTCATGAAATACGTTTTTCTTAGTTTATGCTAGTTATAAAAATCTCAAATTTTCTGTACCTGATTTCAGTGTTGGTTGGTAAGAAGGAATACATAAGAATAAAAACAAAATAAAGAGTGTTTAGAGACAATAAGAATCAACATGGAAAGCAGTGGTAATTTTCAACCTAGATGTTCTGGGCTAGAGCTGGTGAGTGGGCAGCAAGGGGTATGCAAGCTGATATAACCTTCTCTAAAATAGAGCTGGAGATATTGACTGGAAACTGCATTCTTTGTTTCCAATGGAAATAACATTTAAAATATAAAAGATACATATGTATACATTGAACAGTCTTCTAGTAAGAGACTGCTATATATTAGGAACTGTGATGGTTAAAAGGGTCATTTTGGATCATATATTGGGTTCAGTCTATCCCATACGTGTGGGATAGATTTTATCCCACATGAACTGTGATACAATGTGATAAAATCTAAATGCTGGACAAGACTTTAAACTGTACACTACAAGGAAAACAGAGAGGGATGGGCTGATTCAACTCAGGAGGAAGAGGGGGACGAGAGGAAAATGGAAGGGTCTCACCAAGGAGGTAAAGCATAAGACTTGAAGTGTGAGTATGATTTAGGCTTCTAAAGAAAATGGGCACGAAAGAGAGGGTTCAGAGCTGGAGGGAAGGATGTGGGTTCTCATCATCTCATTCACTCATAAATATATATTTAGCGCATACCATATGCCAGGAACTGTTCTAGCATATTCTAGCTGGTAGTGTCCTGTGTGTTTCTCAAGAAACCAAGCAGAAAGATAGTAGATGAGATAAAGAATGCAAAATGCTAAGGAGAAAAGTAAAGCAGAGGGGCAGATATGAAGTCTGGAGGGAGAGTGGGACTTTTAGATGGGGGGACAAGAATGTTGTAACTAAGAACCAAAATTTTGAGTTCCCTGAAGGGGGTAAGGGAGCAAGCTATGCGGGTCCTGGGGAAAGACCATTCTGGACAGAAGCAGCAGAAAGTGCAGAGGCCCCAAGGTGGAAACATGTCTGGGAGAGTGCAGAGACCACCCTGGCTAGAACAGAGAAGAGGGTGAGAGGCAGGGGGGAGGTGGGGTGGGGAGGATGGAGGGTGAGGGCAGGAGCTTAGGGGAGGAGCCTTGAAATCCAGGCAGAACATTGGCCTTTCCTCTGTGTGGGCTGGGAAGATGTGGGAGGCTTTTGAGCAGCGGTGTGAAGTGATGTGACATGATTTCACAGCCTCTCCCCAGCTACCCTGTTGAAAGCTTACATTTTGTACCACTTTATAGTATATAAAGTGTTTTCAGATACAACAGCCACAGCCCCTCCTTCCCCTGATGAAGGGTCTGACACTCAGAGAGGTTAGAACAACTTGCCTGAAGTCTTAGAGCTATAAGGAGTTGCACCAGAATGAACCATCCCATGCAGAATCTAGATGGAGCTGTTTCCATCACATCCCACTGCCTCCACAATTGCAGGGAAACACAGAGGAATGCTCAAACACAGGAGAAACTTCAAAATTCTATTTATTTAATTTTTTCCTTCTCTCTACCAAAAATACTTTATGAAGTTGCTGTCCCCACACTTTACTTCAAATACTGATGTAGTCGAATACGGTATCTTAAAGACTGTCTGTGTAAGAATTAAGCTCTGAATCATAGATGTTAATGCTCAATATGTCAACACATAAGCATTTGGTTTAAATGTTTTAAGGCTGGGAATACGTTGGGGGCTGCAGCTGGCCATGGCTTTCAGTCTCACTGAAAGTGATTCTGGCAAAATTGAGGGCTGGCTGCTAAGCTTTCTGGTGGAATGAATCCAATCACCAAGTTCAGGATAGACGTGAGGGGAGGGAGTGGCTGAAATTTCCTCCTATCTTCTTCGTGGGTAGGCTGAAGGTAGGAGGAGGGAGGGAGGCTGAAGATCGAAATTCAGAGCAGAAGGAACCATGTATAAAGCTGGTATTTTAAGACTCATGTGGTTCTTTGGGTGACTGGGGAGAAATTGAAGTGGCCATGTATCCCAAACCTCCAAAAAATATGACCTGCCCTGAAAAGTTGTGTGCATTTCTTTTGATGTTTGTAAGCTGCTACTCTAGGACCTTTTGCAAAAAAGGTTCTTCCAAATTATATTTCCCTTCTCCGTGTCCCCTTTGCCTTATAACTGCTCATTAGCATTCCTGCAAAGGACCAAGACTGAATTTGGTTGGAGGTATTATCAAAAGGGGGAAGATGGTTGTTCTTGGCCAATATTAATTACTTTGATTTTTTTCCCCACACTCCTCTAAACCATAATGGAAACTTGTCTTATTGAGAACTGACTGCTATTCCAACTCATATATGATGAAAGTCACTTTCCTATAAAGGGTTGCTGTAAACATGGTTGTTTTGTGCATTTTTTGGTTCCAGATCTATTTTCACATATTTGCTAACAAATAAACAAACAGAAATCATGGGAGCAATGAACTAACCAGGTTCAGTATCATATGTAGGTTTGGCCTTGACAATCTGTTTTCCTGTTGAATCCTGTTTTCTCCTTAATCTTCTGGTGATTTCTGGTATAACAGATTTTTTTTTCCTTACTAAGAGATGTAGTGTTAATGAACTCAGGAACAAACAGGGTTATTTGGATTAAAGCTTATTTATCTTCTTCTCTAATTATATTTTTAGAAGGTGGCATGGGGTCAATAAATGTTTCTTTCCTGATACTACAATATCTCTTTCATCCAGAGTATCTTCTCAGTGTGAAATTTTTTGGGGGGGTTTGGGGGGGGCAGTTAGTAGGGAAGAGTCCTTACTACACACTGGGAAAATCCATCTTCCTTATTTTCCATATGTGGACTATACGCCTCTGAGCTCATCCTGCCAGATTATGTCCGGAATCTCTTTGATCTCTTCTCACTGCCTTATATGGGTGTGGGAAGGATTAATTAATTAACACTTAAAAAGAGCTTTGAAGATGAAAGTGTTTTATTAGTGCCACCATCTTCTCATGGCTTCCCCTGTCTCTGGATTTTACTATGTAGAAGTCTCTCTCTCCAGCCCCCTCCAATCCCCTGCTCCAAGGCAGAGACTCTGTTTGAACTTGTAGGGATAGTTTATTAGACATTCAAAGAAAGCAAGCTGAAGTTTTGCCATAGAGAATAAAATAGATGCAATGGAAGCATTCTTTGTATTCCTGGACTAGCAGTCCACTTTTGGTCAAATTTCTTAAGTCTAGATATTTTTTTGAGATGGTGGGCATCGTATACGTGTAATGGGTTTATAGTCCAAACCTTTTTATAACCCCAAATGCCTCTTCCACAAGGAGACAGTGTCCAAGTTCATCATCTTCAGGAACCACTCCTACTTCAGGAACCCACCCCACTCCCATCCCAGATGACCAGAGTCCTGGCTGCTGTCACATGGGTCTGGAATCGAAGACCTTCTCACTGTGGTTTCAGCCTCGCCTTTTGTCATGATGGAATCTTCCATCTTTGTACTATCTCTGCTGACTTCTTCCTTATACTACATAGAGAACATTACTGTCTCAACATTTTGCCAGTTTGTATGCCCCTTCTCATACCAATGAGCTACCCAAAAAGTGGACTGGTCGTTCTTGGACACTGAAGGGGGGTTTGACTGATAACAACAGACGCCGACTCCACTGAGGACTGTCATGTGAGTATGGTCCTTTTAGGGACAGTACCATGGAATCTTGCTCCTTCCTGTTAGTACCTGCGTGTGCTAAAATCAGCCCCAAAGCCTTAGTGATTTATCACTGCCTTTTTTGAGTGACCTGAAATGGCTTTTCGTAAGTGGAAGAGAAAAGAAACTTTTGTAAAATTTGCAAAGACATGTGGAATCCAAACCAAATGAAGTCTGTATTTCTTAGTTTTCAGAAACCATGGTGATAATTTGTAAAGAGATGTGCAGCTAAATAAAGCCATTGTTTAGTGCATTGTGACTATGAATGGCTCCTTGGTTCGGGATTGCTAAGGGAGGGCTCAGCTTTAAGATCTTGATTGTATGTTTTGTTGTTGTTGTTCTAAAATTGCATTTTTAAGAAAAGCAACTTATTTTTCATGTCTTTACATTATTTCACTGTACTCACTTCTATTTTCTCGTTTGGTTTACAGTAGCTTTATCATGATATTTGTTCTCAGGAAGATAAGTAGAATAATTATCATGATAACTGCCATTTATGGAGCACCTGCAATATGTCAGGCACACACTAGATAGTATTCTTTCAATATTTCAATTAATCCTCATTATAGTTCTCCAAAGTAGATTTCGTTGTTTTCATTTTATAGATGGGGAGATGGAGGCTCAGAGAGATTCCTGATTTGCCCAAGGTCATGGAGCTTGCGTATAGCAAAGCTGGAATCTAAATCCAGGCCAAATTGTGTCTGGATTCCATGCCCAGAGTCCATGCTCCAACTGATGTTTCACCCTCTTTGGGACTCACATCCTGCAGCAAGAGTAAAGTTATTTTTCCTTGATGCATAAACTGCATGAAGGACTTCATTCACAATCCACGTAAAGTGTCATCTCGTTTGGTGGAAAATCTTCACAATTTTTTGAGCTGCTTTTCTAGTGTGTTTGGACTGCCCTGGGTGTTAACTGGCTGGGGTGACATTGAACAGACTTCTGAGCCCCTTTGAATTTCAGTATCTTTACCTGTACAGTAGGGATAATAATTATATCTACTCCAGGGGACTTCTGCTATGCGATTATGTAGAGGAAATGTGTAGTGAGTGGTGAGTTGTTACATCAATTCAGTGAGGAAGCAACTGCATTATTCTTGATGAGAGACTGTGAAACTGAAGAAATAATTGAAAGAAGCTGACATACATGGGAGAAACTACTTGGCTGGGGGCCCAAATGGAAGGGAGGACTTAAAAGTGAAGCCTGGCTGTGAGGCAGAAGTGCGGTAACAGAGGCAGGGGTCCCAGGATGAGGAACCGGCTTACCCGGGAAGATAAAGACCTCGGAAACATGTTCCATTTGTGGTGATGGAGAATTTCTGTGTGGTGATATTTAGCAGACCTCTGCATTTGAAGTTTAGCTCAGAGGAGAGAAGAAAGTTAAGATGTAGGTTTGGGAGCCGTCTGTAGAAAGGAGATAATTTGAGATATTTAAGTGGATGGGACTGTCTAGGAGGATGTAAAGTTAGAAGCAAATTCTGGATATACAGAAACTTGCGAAGGTCTATGCTTAAAGGATAGGCATTTAAATGAGATCCAGAGAAGGTGCTGAGAAGAAAGGACAGAGATAGGAAAACTGGGGAAGTAATTTGACCAAAAACAAGAGAAGAAAGTTTCAAGTAAAAGTTGGCATAAGGGTTGAGTTCTGAAGAAGGTGACAAGGATCACAGGGCTGTGGGTAAGGGATTATTGGAAGGTCTTGAGAAAATAGTCTCTAAAGAGTAGTGAAAGCTAAAAGCGCAAAACAAGAGGCTTCAGAAAGATTTAGAGGTAGATGCCAGAGCCAATGAATGACCAGTTCTTAGACCAACCTCAGGTGAGATCTTTACTTTGTCTTATTCATTTAGGGGCAAGCCGGTCCAAAATACTTGGTTGGGTGACTTAGTATCTTGGGTTGAGTTCCAGCAAAAGCTGACTTAGGCAAGTATTTGAGTACAAGTAGTTTATTAGGGAGATGATGCCTGGCAGAACCAATAAGGGAATGGGGACTTGAGACAGAGAAGGGGAATAAAAAAACAATACAAGGTGTTATGACCCCATTACTGCTCTGGTAACGGGATCCAATTCCTGCTGGGATACTTCTGGAGACAACAGAGAATGCACCTTGGACTTGACCCTTTGAGGAGGTAAGGAAGCTCAAGTACTTATCCTCCAACTCTTATGTGTATTGGCTGAGAATTGTTCTCAGACTGTCAACCCCTGGCACCTCTGACCTGCCTCATGCCTGCAGAAAGCACATCAAAGGCCCCCCAAACAAAGAGCAAAACCAGATCTTAGAGTCACGAGTGCTTGTGATAGGAGGTTGTCCGTGAATATGGCAAGGCCAGAGACAAGTGGGCAGAGTGTGTTATAATGAGGGATGGACTGCGCAAGGTGGGGAGAGGGGAAAGGGAAAGAAAGGGCAAGGGATTGACAGTTATTGAGTGTCTGATATCCATGGGACCCTGTGGGCATTTCAGTGTGTGAGTATTCCAGTCCATTTCATCCTTACAACTTTCATGTGAAAAACTGAGTTCAGAGAGATTAAGTTACTTGGCAATGAGCAACAGAGGCTCAGTTCTCATTTAGATCATCTAGTTTCCCCAGCATTTCCCAGCAAGTAAACCGGGGGCGTTAATGGGGACATAGTTGAAATAATGGCCCGTGGTGTATTTGGACAGATCATCTCATAGAAATGATGATCTTTGTTTCTGAACTTGTGCTTTCATTCCTTCCCTCATTTGGAAGGAATAATTAATAGTGTGCTTTTAAAAAGGTCCCCTGCAGGCTTGCAGGCTGCACAGGGAAATCAAAATAACTAAAAGAATAATAAATTGTGTTAACAAAGGAGATTATTATCTCTTCTAGTTATTTATGTTGTTAGAAACGTGAGTGTGAGACTTGCTATGATTATCCTGTGTTGCTGAAAATAGAAATTGTTATGCTTCTCTCGTCCCACTTGATGCCATTTCTTCCTTTTCCTTGTCTTCTTCTTGGAGCTTATCCTTTGGGTCTCCTACCTGCGCTCAAGCCCCCAGCTGCCCTCTCCTCCCTGTCTGCTGCTGCCTCAGAGCTCCGACCAGCCACGCTGTGATTTACTCTGCCCTTCTCTTTCTATTCATTTTCTTTTACCCCCTTTCCTTAAAGGTCTCTTTTGGTAGCTGCTCAACTGCTCCTGCCTCTCAGGCAGCTGTTGTGTTGTTTCTGGCTTTCTTCTGTCTCCCTTGATACCTTTCTCTTCTGTGTCCTAATCCTCAGGGTCTGGCAGCAACTCCCCAGAATCTGGTGAAGCTCATTCTGGTGAATGCTCTCAACAGAAGAGAACGAAGCACCAGGAGGCCCCTCTCCCAGGAAGTGTCTCTCTCTGGATGGTTGTATTCTGTTAATGATTTTCCAGGTTTGGTTTTATGTTTTAAAAACGTAAGATACAAAAATAACAGCAAGGAGCCTTCCAGAAAAAAAGGAAGGAAAGAGTACCCTAACCCATCCTATCACGCGAACACACCAGCTATCTTCTTTCTGCTTATTCTCTGCAAGTCTTTATTCTACGGCAGTGTTTGGATTTCTGCATTTTTTTAACATAGCATTATTTCAGAATTATTTTCAGTCTACTTTTACACAACCATCATAATTTGCCTTTTTAATGATTGATGCATATTCCATTGTGTTGGTGGCATCGTATTTGACAGTTCTTTTCACGAAAATAAGTTTTCATGTCTCTCAGGCAAAGGCCCGGGAGTGCAATTGCTGGGCCGTATGATAAATCTATTTTTAGTTTTAAAAGAAACTGTTGAGCTATTTTCCATTGGCTGTACCATTTTACATTCCCACTAGCAATTCATGAGAGATCCAGTTTCTCCACATCCTCCTCAACATGTGGTATTTGTTATTATCACTATTTTAAACATTTTATTCGTGCTAATAGGCCTGCAATAGTCTCAGATTGAGCCTGCTGTTGCGTTGAAATCATTAATAGTGATTCTTTTACCTTTATAGGGTACCAGCTTCCTTAATACGGTCTGTGGTCAGCCCACTCGGTCACATTATATGTACAGCACATAAGTGGCCATGTACTTGACCTGTATTCACATAGTTGTATCTCTCTGTGGTTTTGATTTGCGTTTCCTCAGCGACTAGTGGTGTTGACCATCTTTTCATGTGCTTTTTCATCATCTGTGAGTCCTCTTCAGGGAGATGTCTGTTCGTGTCCTTTGTCCGTTTTTAAATTGGATTGTTTATTTGATGACATTGAGTTTTTGATGTGCTAAAATATACCTAACACAGTATCTACCATCTAACTCGTTTTTAAGTTCTAAGTATATTCATGTTGTTGTACAACCTGTCTTCAGAACCTTTTCCTTCTTGAAAAACTGAACTTCTGTACCTATTAAACAGCAACTCCACATCGCTCCCTGCCTCTAGTCTCTGGCAACCATGACCGCACCTTCTGTCTCTATGAATTTGACTATGTTGGTACTTGATGTAAGTGGAATCCTACAGCATTTATCTTTCTGTGACTGGCTTAATTAACTTACCATCATGCCCTCAAGTTTCATCCCTACTGAGGCATGTATCAGAATTTCCTTCTCTTTTAAAGGGGGATAATATTCCATTATCTGTGTGTACTTTTCATTCTGTTTATACATTCAGATGGGTAATAGTTGAGTTTTGAGAGATTTTTATATATTCTAGATACATTTTGTTTTTTGGCTATATAATTTACCAGGATTTCTCTCAGTCTGTAATTTGTTCTATATTCTTTTAACAGGGTCTTTCACAGAGCAAAACTTTCTAATTTCAATGACATCCTAATTAGCATTTTTATGGATCATACTTTGGGGGTTAAGTCTAAGAACTCTTCACCTAGTCTTAGGTCTGGAAGATTTCCTTCTATTTTTTTTTTTAGAAGTTTTGTAGTTTCATGTTGGACATTTTATTCTGTGATCCACTTTGAGTACATTTTTCTGTAAGGTGCGAGGGCGTAGATGAAGATTCGTACAGCTTTTTTTAATAAGTTTATTTTGATATCATTAATCTACAATTCAATGAGTAATATTATGGTGATAACACTACCCCCTTCATCAGGTCCCCCGCCCCAACCCCATTACAGTCACTGTCTATCAGCGTAGTGAGATGCCATAGAGCAGCTTTTTTTTATGTAGTGGAAACTTATGTAGCATAGGAGTGGGATTATAAGTCCACAGGTACGTACATTTAAGAAAATATCTTGGTTTTATTTCTAATTTAGGAGATGAAATTACTGGGAATCTCAAGTTCTGGGAAATTCATATTCAGTACGAGGAAAGTGGGCACCCTTATCACCTATGTCAGTGAGCCATGGGGAGAGCAGGTGGGAGTCCTGGAATGCTCAACAGAGGGAACAGACAACACATGCTGGTTTGACTTGGATAGTGTCAGATCATACCTATTGTTCCACTGAAATTATTAATCGTGCCACCTCTGCTGTCAAAGAGTACTGGTTTCTTCCATATGGAGTATGGTCGCCCCTCTTGCTTATTCCATGCTCCTACTCCAAGGGCAATACCACAGACCCCAACATTTTGTATAACTGTCTTTCTAAAAGACTAAATTGGTGCTTTAATTTCAGAAAGGTACTGGAATTTCCTGTATTTTTGCTATGATTGCTGGAAGGAAACTTAGGGATGTTTTAGCTAGCTAACATTTATCTAGCACTTAATATGTGCTAGGCATGACTCTAAGAATTTTACATATAATGATCAGCCCTCATCCCAACCTTTAAGGCAAGTTTCATTTTCTCATTTTCATCTCATAGGTAAGGCTACTGGGAGACAGAGAAGCTAAGTAGCATACCCACGTTCCTGTGGCTGGAGATTATGATGCTATGATTCAGTCCGAACACTGTCAGGGGTTGTGCCTAACCACGCTCATGTACCTCTCTCTCCGTGTTGTTCTCCCAATAGCAAAAAGACTCCCAAAGGTCAATCGTGTTAAAGTGATAGGGGCCCTGCCCTAAGTTTCCATGTCATGACCGTGTTAACAGTGATATCTGGCAAGCAAAACATACTGTGGAATAATAGAGCTAGAATATTTTTCTAGTGTGGGCAGCAGAGATCTAATAAAGCCTTGGGCTGGAATTTCAGCTACGTATCTTGAGACCTTGGGCAAGTCACTTAACAACCTTCAACTTCTTCATTAAAGAGGCATAATGCAAATATCTAGCTCACCTAAAGCGTATCTAGGCAGGTGACAAATGTTGGTGGCATTGTCTGAGTTATGTATCAGTCACTGGAATGGTAAGAAGTGTTGCTATTTATACCTTGGTTTGAAAAGTCCCTGCTTATTCTTTTGTGTGTTTGTCTACTCTGAAATGATGGCAGAGGAGCTCCCCTCTCTCATGCTGCTCTTCCAGGAGATAAAGACAGAAGTGGCCTGAACATACATGTCAACAGAACTGGACACCTCAGTTGGCATCCAGGTCCCATCTTTATTTCTGAAGCAACTTTGTTCTTATTTTCCATCATATCCTTCAATAGTAAGTGTCCAATTTACATCACATAACTAGAGGTGGCATAAAGAGACACTTAGTTCTGACACTACAGGTGAAATTCCTGCTGCACATATGGGAAGCCAAGTGAATGGTCTGGACAATACACCATTAAGTTCCGATAAGTTTCATCAGAACAAGGTATATTCCCCTCCACATAGATGATGCCAAGGTATTTCAAGTTCTATCAACAGCTGCTCTGAAAGGGTTTAAAGAAAAGCAACAGGAGATTCAGTTAAAATAAAAGAGAGATTTAAACATTCTTTCTAATCCAGCTCAAAATTAGGGCCAAGGAAGGGTGGAAAATAGAAAGAAACATATATAGGTCATAACTCATTTGATTATGTTGATATTGTGGGAAATGCAAATTAAAATTTTGGTAAGGAGAGGCTTCATGGAGAGTCTGGGGTTATGTGTGTTGGAACCCTGATTTGAATCCTGACAACTAGCTGTGGCCTCAGCTAGTGCCTAATCTCTGTGATTCAGTTTCCTCATCCTCAACATGGGGATAATATTACTCTGCCTACCCCAAAGGCTGATTGTAAAGATTAAATGAGGAAACTCATGTAAAGAGTTTAAAACAACAGCTGGCACATAGCAAACCTACCATATGTATTGTCTTTTTATTTGTATTACCTAAAAACATGCGCTTCTAAGTCAGATTTTCAGTAGGAGAGGTTGCTGAAGTTTACCCACCACGTCATATAGAACATCTTGGTTTCCATTAAGGCTTCTCAAATTGTCTGCTGTGCAGGAACAGTTTTTAAAGATTTTAACTTCTAATAGGCCTGACTAGATGGATTGTTTTGTAAAATGCTTAAGTTTTGCCCCAATGTGAAACCGAGTTTCTAAATGCATCCTCTCACTACTTAATCTCACCGCTGACCGGCAACATCAGCCATGAACTAGCACCAGTTCGTCAATGGTACTGCGTAACTCTGGCCTGGATTTTGTCCTTTGCCCTTTGCCCTTTGCCATCTGTAGTGGACATCTACAGTTCAGCATCCTTTTACCTTTGCCCTTGAAACAGCAGCCCCTTTCCCTTTGGGAACTGGTCCTCCCCCACCCCATATACTCCAATGGGGCCCCAAAGCAGAGTGCCCTGTCCCTCATGAATGAGGGTGGATCCATTACTATCTTGCCAAGACACAGATGGCAGCCTCACACTGGGTCATGTAACGGCAATTTAATAATGACAATGTTGACATAGTTAGGGGACAGGATTCAGAGGCACAAACAAGCGATAATGCAGTACTTTGGGGCTAGGAAAGGTAGGGCGCGGTTGCAATTTCTAAGCCTAAATGGACAGAGGATGCCTGGAGGGGAACTGCTGGAGAAGTGTTTGGAAGAGTCACAATTCAGGGGACCACACACTGTAACCCACTCTTCTTCCAGTCTCTAATCTCATGTAAGTGTCTCCCCTTGACCCAACCCCACTGGCAGCCAGAGAGAAGGGAGCCCTTCATGCTCTGCATGCAGGTCAGCTTCTTGGGCAGAGAGCAGAAACAGGTGGAGAGGCAGATCATAGGCTGACCAGCCACTCTGGCTTGCTGGGGCTGGGGGTTTCCTGGGACAGGGAACTTTCTGTACTAAAGCTGGACCAGTCCCAGGCAACCTGGGGTGGTTGGTAACCCTAGATTTGTAGGAGAAGAGACTATGGCATCAAGTCTCACCAATCAATATATCCATTTTCTTAGCCAATATCTCTACTTTGTCTATTCATCATGTAGAGCAGAGAGTGTGTGTGTGTGTGCGTGCGTGTGTGTGTGCGAGCGCATTCACCATGGGAGTGGTAATTTAATTCAATCAAGTCTAATAACGAGGCATGAGCCCTCAGGCTTCATTGAAATCACTGGGTGTTCCGGGCAGGGGTTGGCCCTTTAGGGACCCATAGTGATGGGTATAAGCTTAATCATACTGACCTGTTCTCAGTTTTGGTTGCATTCTGGAATCTCTTGGGGAGCTTTAAAGTCACTGTTTCCTGGGCTCTTCTCCCTGATACTCTGATTTAATTGGTGGGGATATGGGCTAGGTGATTCTGATATGCAGCTGAGGTTAAAAAATAGGATGACCTTATATGGGGACACTAAGGGGCTTTCTAAGAGTAGAGAAGTTTACTGTCAGGAATGCTGGATGCAGGCTGAGAGTGAAATGATTAACTTCCTGTTCCATCAGCTGGGACCAGGGCTTTGTACAAATATCCCACCTTGGTGGGAACTAAGACACTGGACATCTCAAGCTCTCCCAGTGACCCCCTCCTGAGAGGGTAAGGGGAGGAAGGGCTCTTCCAACAGTCTTCTGTTCTAAAGCCATATTTTAGGAGTATGAGGCTGGGTCTTTAGTGGTAGGCTCAGTTGTGCTCAGGTGTCTGGGGGAAAGCTCACCATTCCCAGTCCGGGCAGCATGCTTGTCCCATAGAGCCCTGGGATAAGTCCATTGAGTATATTATCCTTACACACTATTAGCTTGTCTTCCAAGAAGCATTTGGGAGAACCATCACATGTTAAATTAATGCCACCCACAGCACAGGCATAGCTCAACTAGAGCGAAGCAAGAGAGGCACCCAGGGCACACAATTTAAGGAGGCATGCTTTCATCCCTCCCCTCTCCTGCAACTCACAGGTCATCCAGAACTGCCCTTTTGACAAGTGTCACACATGTGGAGTTTGGAGCATCTGCTTTTCTGGCTTGGATTGAGCAGGGAGGGATAGGGAGTCACATTGGACTCCACTATTCAGTTTTAATCTCTCCACTCCCCATCAACACAGAAAGCACCCACTTCCCATGGTCCTGTGGCCTCTTCTTCTCTGTATTGCATTTCAACTACTCTGAAGGATCTACCCTGGAAGTAACTCCTCGGCCGGACCCCTTATGTTGGATTTTTTTTGTGAGTGCCACATAGCATGTATTTTAAGACAGACCAGCTCAAATGTACCTTTCAAATTGGGCGAGAGGCTGGACCTCATCTTCAGGAACTAGGGTTGATGACTGACTGCCTGTTCCTTTGAGGTGCCATGATGTTCCCAATATCAGTTGTAGATGTACTCTCCACATTTGGTGAAACTCAAATCAGCTTCACACAGAATGTGGATCCAAACAAAACCTCATTTAATTATATGCATTGGCCTTTTTAAATTCAACAACTGATTCTATACAAAATCACCTTCATTTCCAATAATGAATTCGAGAGTTTAATTATGAGTTGGTTTATGTATTTGTGTGTATCTGTGTGTGTGTGTGTGTGTGTGTGTGTGTGTGTATATATATTTCTCTTACATTAGAATTCAATATTATATCTTCCCAACAAAGAAGTCACTTTCTGCCCTTTTGTCATGGGAGACTCTAAGTCCTGGAGTTCTAAAGTGTCTTTTAAGTGAAGCCTGCTCTAGAAGAGGGCTCTGGCTCTTACTGGTGTCATGGGGTGCCTAGCACTTTGCAGTACTTAACACAAGTGGAATTGTAACAGCTGCTTTGTACTCATCATGCAGAAAAGATGTTGCTTATCACTGAGTGCACCATGAAGTTAATGCTCAATAATTCTAGTTTCAGTATCTAACGGCCACCAGCCAGACGTATCCTGACCTGACCCTTTTTGTTTACATAAAGTGATGTAAACTGATGAATCCACACAAAGGGCCCTGTTGGTGGATGGCTGTTGGCTATTGTCTATTACCCTGGGACAAAGGACATAGACTGAGAGAATTAGGGGCATAAGAACTTGGGAACATGAGATAGCGACGGAGGCCTTAAAGGAGATCGTGGGACCCTTTCCCTGAAAGCCCGATCTGCTTAGGTCTCTGGACATCCTGCTGCGGGACGTCCGTCCTTCACTCCTTTTCTGGGGGAACAAGGACACAGTGGCCTGAGGTCACAGAGCCAATCAGCATCTACTTGGAGATGCTGCTTCCCCTGCCTCACTCAGGCCTCGGTGGGTATGGGTAACCATTAACTCTGAGCTTTAATTTTTTTTCAACATTAAAAAAGCCTTCGGAAATCCCTTTCCCTTCACCACCACTTATTGATTTACCACTATTGATAGCCCTTTTTTAAAAGACAATTTGCATGTAAATTGAGAAGATACTCAAACCATTTGCATTTATATTAGCAGGGTGCTCATTGTCATTAATTATTTATGGTTTTTTCGTTATCCTGGAAGGTGGGTCCGGAGCTGAAGTAGGTTTCTGAGGGCTGGGTTGCCAATGCCAAGTCAGGTGGGCTTTTGTAACTCCTGTAAGCAGAACACGGCCTTCCGACACGGGGTAGGCACTCACGTACTATTGAGTGAATTTTACATAGATTTTCGAAAATACAACATTTTGAGATTTCATTCACTGTTGTTATGGAAACCCTTTGGTTTATTTGTAGCTAGCATTGTTTTACTTATGCTACATTTTCAAGCTTTCATGAAAGAAGGGAGAGCAGTATAAAGAACTCCTGGAAACACACACCCACCTTCCATGATCATCAGCATTTTGCCAATTTCGTCCCATTGACCTCCAAGCCTTTTATTTTTGATTTTTGTTTGCTGAAATATTTTAAAGCAAATCCTAGATACCACAGAGTTTTCACCCATACATGCTTCAGAGAATAGGTAAGGGCTCTCACTAAACCGGAATCATAATGCAACTATCATGCTTCATAGAACAAACACAATTATTTAATGTCATCGAACCCCAATTTGTGATTTTAAAATGCCTAATTTTATTTAGTTCAATGTTTGTGGCAGTTTGATTTCAAGCCCTTCAATTTGATAAGCATTACCATGAACTAATTCCGGGCCAGGAACAGCGGCAATGAAGACCTATATAATTCAGTCCCTGACCTGGAGGGGGCCACAGTCTTGCTAAGAAGATAGGCACAGAAATGAATCACTCAAGTATATATACAGCAGAGGGAAGGCTGAGACTGAGTTGTGTGTTATATGCAGTGGGCACACAGAGGACGGGCTCTGGCAGCTGCAGGGTGGCTGCAGAACATTTCAGATTCCAATAGCTAACATTCATGAAGCAATTTCTATGTGCAGGGACTATTTCAAATGTGTATCCACACATTCAGTCCCCTCGACATTCTGCATTATTATTATACCTGCTCTACACACCAAGGCATAGAATGGTTAAAGAACGTCATTCTTGAATTTAGGAATTTTGACAGGTAGCAAATCTGGGCAGAGGAAGTCAGTAAGCAAGGAGCTCGGATGCAAAAGATCAGAGTGAGGTATCCAGGGAGGTAGCAGACATTGGCTCTCAAGCAGTTGGGAATGCGTTAGAAATGAGGCAAAGGAGTCTGGACTCTTTAGGAAATGAGATATCACTGAAAGTTTGAAAGAATGATAAAACTGGATTTCTATTTTGGAAAGAAAAATCTGCTGGCATTATGAGGGATGCAGTGGAGTAAAGATTGCCTGAGAAATCTCTGGGAAAGAGAGGGACAAGCCACCACAGAGAAGACCTGTCTGTCCCACACAGATTTTTATCTAAAGATACTTAGGATGTTCTTTTCTTTCTAAAAAAAACCACACTCATTGTAGAATATTTGAAAAAGACATAAAGAAGTAACTTACACTCCCCAAAGAGGTATTTTCTAAGATTTTAGTATATTCTTTTCAGTTTTATGCACACACACACACACACACACACACACACATTTTCTTTCTTTAAAATTTTGTTCCTGATGATACATTATTCTGAATCCCATCTCTTTCACTTAATATTTTATTAATGTTTGTATTAATATAACACTGATATTAATGTATCAATATTTTAATATATTTATACTTAATATTTCACTTATATATTAATTTGAATCCTCTTTCATATTACAAACATTTAATATTTTAAGTGTCACCAGGGATTGAACAACATGATTTTGAACGAACATGCTATTTCATCAAATAGTGAAATCATCATTTATTAATTATCCTTTAACTCTTGGGCATCTAGGTTACTTACTGGTTTCTATTTGTTTGTTTGCATTTTGGAGGGTAACCTTTGCTTGGCATTTATACCAGACTTCTCTACCCACATCAGAACTGCAGTCCTGGATTCCCCATTCCTTTGACTAAAGTAATTACTCAAGTTTTCTACTGAAACCATCCTCTCAGGCCAAAATGCAACCAACCTGCAACCATGAGAAGAAGAGACATTGCACTTCAAGAATATAGTGTAGAGCCTGGACTTGGAGCTCCAAACTCCACCCACCACTGTATGTTTTAGACAGCTGCTCCTCAAGCAGGTGGGCTGGCTGGGCTTTGACCTGGGTTTGCAAATCAGGTTCACCCTTCTGTTGGCACCGTACATTTTTTTAGGATGCTCTTCATTTAACACAATAGCCACTCTTATAACCTATTAATAGCTACTTCCATAAGAGAAGGGAATGAGAATGAAAATCTCTGATTTTGAGAGCCTACAAAGAAGGAGCAGGTTGCGCAGCTGCTGGAAGTAGATGGTATTTTGTGGAAACCATTCAAACATACTCAATCGCTCACTTGTATGACATGAAGGACCCTCGTTATAACAAGTGCATCTATTGTCCCCTAAATCATTTTTCACTATAACTTCAATTGATCATTTGAATTTTTTCAAAGAATGCTATGGTTAGAGTGCTTGGTAATCTGTATAACGTGCAATCCGTCTAGTGTTCATGTGTAATCTTATCAGACCATAGCTAATTGAATGAGAGGAATTAGAGGTAATGGATCAAATCAACTATTTACCCTCCCCAAAGTAGTATTAGTATGATAAACCAGCAGAGTAGTGTGAAAATACAGGGAAGTTAGTTGTGGTGCTCCCAATTAAAAAGAGAGAAGAAAAATAGAAAGAAAACAACAAAAACAACAGAAAGGTGGGCATATTTCTAAGGAAATATTTGTTCAGTACCATTTTGCTATGCCAAAATTTTGGTGTTCCTAGCTCATGCATTTTAACTACTGTTAAAGTCAGTGTTTTATTAATTTAATTGTCAACTTCGAGAAACAGCCATCATGTAACATTTGGAGGCAGCTGGTCACCCCTGAGCAAGGGGTGTGCACCCTGAGAATCCATGGCCCCGAGCATCCAGGCAGGCCTCTAGGGGATAGAAGCCAGGTGGTTTTTCTCAAGAGAGGGCTCTGTGGTCCTTGAACAGTCCTTTTTGCAGAGGCAGCCATGTGTCCTTGGTAGGAATGTTTGGGTGAAATTGTAGTTCTTCAACTCCCTCAAGAGAGTGGAGCAAACTTTTCTTGTACAGCTGACCGGATTTGGGTTGGGGGTCCATGATCTGCATCAAGGATCCAAATTCCTTTTTAGACTTTAAGAAGCATGATTTTCAAAGTTTCTTCTCAGGCATCTCTGCAACGATGCAGGCATGAGCACAGAGTAGGCACTTATTAATTACCTGTTGTTTACTGACAAGCAGAAATACAACGTATTAAGGAATTGTGTAGGTGGAAGGTGAGAAAGATGGAATGCTGAAAAATACCCAGTTCATTGAAAAGCTGCCATTTGGCAGGACAGAGATGTAAATTCATGTAGTGAATTCAGCCAATGTTATTGTGATGTTCCCCTTCCTTCCTTTCTGTTGAGTTTCTCAGAAAAGGAATTTAAAGGGAAGAGCAAGAAGAGTAGGGACCCAGGAAGCGTGATGGGTTAAGGGATGGGATGGGGGACAGAGGGAGGAAGCCCTGGTATATGTACCACCTTTGCATTTTACTTCCTATTTTCCTAGCATAAGTTTTATTTCTATTCGTGTATGTAGGAATTCCATCCCAAACCTTGAAAACATGCTGCTATACCCACATGAATCCATGCATCAGACATTTTATTTTATGACTTGAAATTGTGCTCTTTTTAGTGTCATCTGTTCTTATGAACATCTCTGGACAGTAAAGCAAACTGCATTCTGAGCCTACAAATGGTTCGCCTTCTGGGTTGGACATCAGCTATTTGCTTTGTTTGCAAGCCTGCTACTGTCTTACCAAATTATAAATGAATAGGTTTAAGTCTTGTCAGATCCTTAAACCACATTTTGTAGCAAATCCAATCAAATACAATCAAATCAATAAACTGCACCTCATGTAAGCTACTTAGATAGGTGTGGTATGGGTTGCAGAGAATTTAAACTATAGGCCTTAAACTAAGGGTTTGCATATTTCTAACCTCAAGAAAATGAGAGATCAGAATAAGATATATTAGAGGGAAAAGGAAATGAGCATCATTAATCATGGGGGGCTGATGGTGGCGATGGGCACAGTGATAAGGTACCAGCAAGACAGTAAATGGGAGTCCAGGCCCTGGAGTCTATGGGTGGGTGATGTCCTGTTTCCCACTTACACCAGGTTCTCAGACTCTCAACCTCAGTTTCCCTGCTGCAAAATGGAAATAATATTAAATGCCCGGTTGTGAAGGGTAATAAACCAGATAAAGCACATAAAGTGCTTCCCAAATGCTTGTTCTCTAGTAACCTCTCAATCAATTCTAGGACACTTTGATTTTTGCTTTTGAATTTAAACTCTATTTCCAAATAAGTGCAATATTCAGAATAACTCACACATTTTTGTTTATCTTTATATGGGCTATATTTTTAATCAATCTGAGTGGGAGCCTGTATTGTATCAGCAGAGGAAGAGAGCTTTTCCATTCCTAATGCAGGACTTTGCTATCCTCTCCCTTAACCTTTTTTTTTTTTTGTAAAAATCAGGAATGAAGAGAGGGAAGCTAGCCTGACCTGGGAGTCTGGGACTGGGGAAGCACATCATTCTGTTCCTGATTGCTACACTTTTCCCCTCTCTTTAAGTTCTAAACCTTACAATTCTTCAACGTGACCCAATTTCTTCAGTTTCTTTCTTAATGGGAGCAGGGGCACACCTCTCATGCGGTGTGAGCTGGGGTTTGGGGAGATGGGTCAAGAAGAAGGCTGACTGAGAATCTGCTGTTTGTAAGTAGGGGGTTGTAAGTTGAATCTGTGTGTACGAATGAAACACATCAACAAAATTTCTACATAGAGCTTCCAGTGGCTGCATTTTCACTTTTTGTGGACATGTGAGATCATTTTTCTCTTGTGCTTGAACTCAAGAAATAATTCTAGACTAATACTTAAGCGTCAGTCATTTTTCTCTCCATATTTAAAAAATATATCATAGAATGATCCCCATATTCATTCCAAGTCTCTTTTTTGTATGTGTACTTTTCTCTTTAGATGAGCTAGAACATTTTCATCTGCATTTTACTACCTTTTATAGCCAAGAGGTTATTCCTTTCAATTGGTTAAACTGGAAGCCTGAAAATTATAATTACACTACTGCAGAGATCATTAAAAATATGTACAATTGAAGAATAACAGCAAAATACCTTTTGACTGCACTTTTTTTCTTTATCCACAGAGGAAGTAAATTCCAACCATGCAATTTTGAAAGGTGAGGCTGTCTAGCTTTAGGGTTAAAACTCATGGTAGATATTAAATTTGCTACATGCCAACCAATTGACTTTGTGCTTATGTTGTAAGTTAGCATTTTCTTTATGTAAAGGTAGATTCACACAATCTTTGCCTTTAGTATCTTTTCCATACTGTGTGTGTGTGTGTGTGTGTGTGTGTGTGTGTGTGGTCTATTAACTACTAATGAAACTGTAAAGAGGACACAGAAGTTCACAAATTTCATGAAAGGTAAATATACAGGGAAATTGTAGGTGTTCTGTTAATGACTTTCCTTGATAAATATTGCTCCTATTTAGTTGCATTAACATTAAAACAATAGTTGTTTCACTGAGGCATTTATTTTACTTTATTTTTTTTGTGGCTGCAGCTAAATTACTAAAATTAGTAACATTTTCAGTATTTATTTAAATTCCTTTGAGGTCTAATGATTTTTCTAGATCTGCTCAGTGTTCAATTCTGACAGACAAGAGATCTTATCATTTTGAATGTAACAATGTTATTTTCCAAGAGGATTTTTTTCCCAGAGGGAGCATCCCATCTCTGTTCATTCTGATTATTTATGCCCTTTGTTGTTTATAACGGATAAAATACAACTGGGGGCACTGCTAGTTGCCAAACATGGTTGAGAAAAGTGAGTAAGAGGATTCATGGCACACAAGTATGATGGCACAAATGTGATCTTTGAATGCATGAAAGTAATGGTGTTCAGGGAAAATGAACAGGGGCTTCTCTTTGTCAGAGGGAAGAACCATTCTTGGTAAGTGGGAGCAGGTACATGGTGGTGATTTGGATGCATATCGGATCACTTATCTTATGAATCACCTTCGTGATGATCCCACATCCCTAGCTGACTCCTCTCTGCCCCATTCATTCCAAGGTTGTATTATAGACCAGTGTTGTACCCAGCCAGGCACTGAGTCAGCTTCTATGTTGGTAGAAGGGGAGCAGAGCAAAATGCTAGTGTTGACTGGAAAAACAAATAAAAAAATATGTGATTTTTATGTTGTATATTGAGAAGGAACATTATGTTATTTAGATTTTTATCAAATAGAGTCATTGATTTACACTATTTGCTATAGACCAAATTGTGTCCCTGTCACCACCACCCCTGTCCCAAATTCATATGTTGAGGCCCTAAGCCCAAATACAATTGTATTTGGAAATAGGGACTTTGAAGAGGTAATTAAGTTTAAATGAAATCATAGTGGTGGGGCCCTAATCCAATAGGACTGGTGCCCTTTTAAGAAGAGGAAGAGACACTAGGGATGCACATGTGCAGAGAAAAGGCCATGTAAAGACAGGAGGTGGCTGTCAGCAAGCCAAGGACACAGGCCTGTCAACATCTTGATCTTGGATTTTCAGTCCCCAGAACCGTGAGAAATAAATGGCTGTTGTTTAAGCCATCTAGCCTGTGACATTTTGTTATGGAAGCCCTAAAGTCTAATATACTATTGATTAATAATTCTGAAAAAATTGCATATTGGAAAATGAGCCTGTTGTTATTATATATATTTCTACTGTTTGTACATATGGTTGGGTATTATTAGCAAGTTGTCCTCTTATTTATTGAAAATAATTTGTCCCAAGCCTTAATGGCTTTATTGCTCTGTAATGAAGGAGACTCCAGAAACATAGAATCTTCTCTGAGAGTATGGCAACCCAGACACTATTGGAAGATCTAGGGAAGTAAGAAATAGTCGACCTAATTATCAGAAGCACTTCTGAATACAAGGCCATTAGTGTGTGGGCTCATACCGAGGCTGAAAAGAACTACATGTATTATATTCATCTGTATTTCAGGAACACTCAGCAGCCTTCAATGGGAGAGGCTGAAATGTAAGTGAAAATAGGTTAGCTGGCCATGCCCACTTTGCTCGAGCTAACGCACCCTTAAAGGCAGGCACTCTTGCCATTTGATTATGCAGGGGGAAGATAGTTTGGGACATTAATCTAACCATTTAATATCAAGAGATGCCTCAGGGGAATTGTTACAGTAAAATGAAAGAACTAAATTCTTGGCTTGTTTTTTGAAACTTCAAGAGTAAAAGTGTGCACATAACGACACTGATGAAGAAGAGAGAGTAACCTCTTTCTCTAGTCATCTTGCCCATTCAAGATAAGATTCCACATGCTTGGCATGAGATGAAAGTCAAATTTGAAGAAGAAATTTTAGATGCAAGTAGGTTCTTGAGAAGCAGTCCAGAGCTAGTCTGGGCAAGGGGTGGGGAAGACGTAATGAAACCTCAGGAGTCTTATGTCACCTAGAAGTTTAAGAAAACTATTCCTTGCCTCCTGGGTACAGCTTTTAGATATATGTGCTTAGACTTAGAAGTGCTTGGACACACGCACTTCTTCACTCTGGTTACAGATTTCCCGTGTGTTCATGAGGGGCTCAGATGTGGACCTAGAGGGGGTCTTAGGCCGAGAGTAAGACTCACAGCAAGTGTCTCTGCAGCTCAGCCACCGAAGGCCTGAGCCCTGGGGCCCGTGCATGCCTCCAGAGCCAAGGGCCGTCTCCGGGCATCACCCTGCATGTCATGAGATTATGTTTCTCTTCCTTACCTTCACCCAGTGAAATGGACGCTCCAAATGGAAAAATGGAAAAAGTTTGTTTCTGGGACATCTGAGTTTGGGCCTGAGGGTCATGGCAGCAACAGTGCACATCAGAAATTGAACTTAGCTGGTTGCTCCTGGCAACCAGCTCCCCCCTTGTAAAGTGAAAGCATTTGGTATTTGGGTGACAGGTGTAGAAAGGGAAGAGGTTGGTCAGCAGGCCGTTCACTGGGGGCCTTGAGTCCCCACCTCCATGATGGGTTATCTTTAAAATATTGGAAACTTGTGCTCTCAAGACTGATTGATCTAATAAGGCTTTTGGGGGGACACTTCTGCTCTAAAGACTGATATATTAGAGCTTTTTGGGGGGACACTTGCTTCTGGTCCTTTGTTTTTGGTCATATTTAAGATCTCCTAAAGAGACGACTCATAACCTAATCCTCAACCTGGCAATGTGTATAGATCATACGAAGGTTTGGGCATAGTTCCAAGTGACCCAAGACAAACTAGATTCTTGCCACCAACTGGAGTAAATGCAATTGCACAGTGACCGGAGCCAGGCTGACCTTAGAACATTCTGGATCTGGGAGAAACTGAATCAGGGATAGAGGCCTTGGACAGATGGCACTAGTACCAGAACAGCCCTGGGGCTGCCCTTCCCCAGCGTGTGCTCATTTTCTCAGTTTCAGCTGGAACCAAAATGATCTTTGGATGACTAGGTTCTCCTCTACATTCAGCCCAGAGGGCATCCTCTTAAGTGCTCCCAAACAGACATCATTTACGTAAATGATTTCATGCCAGATTCTGTTCTAGGACCCATTTTTAATGACTTGAGAGCAAATCTGTTTCTATTCCTTGTGTGTCCTCCTTTGAAAACTACCCTCCCCAGCCTATGCTTTGCAAATTGCTCTGTTGGCTTGGTAAACCACGGAGGGTCTGTAAACACTTTTTCCTAGGGATGGAACTCTAATCTCCTCTTTTGGTACTTTAAAAGCACAGTGTATAATAATCAAGTTTTCTTACTCTTTTGCCACCAATTGAATTTTTAAAAATGACCTTCTTCTTTTCTGCCTTCGGTTACTGAGCTGTTGTAGGGAGGCAGGTAGAGAATATGGCATACAATGTGCTATGTGCTACCTGTATAAAAGTGTTTGTCTTTGGAAGCAAGGCTAGGGTGTTTCGTGTCACAGAGAGCTACAATGAAATTAATGACCTGAACAGGAGACATTTAGTAGCTATAGCGTGATTGCGTATTGAGCATTGGGAAGAGTCCTGAAGATGGGATGAATAGATCTGATGTTTTCTTCCAGAAATTGCCAAAAGAAAAAGTGTATTTTTCCCAATAAGAACTGTTGATAGGGCAAGGAAATAAATACCTTAAATAGAGAAACCAAGGGAAGAATGCAAATTCGAAGGTATACTTTGGTTCTAGTAACACTGAACCTATTTTTCTTCCCAGAGGGTGTCTCATCTGCAGGTGAGCAGAGCTGATTAGCTGAAAACAGTGGGCACCCTCTACCCCCACACCAGTATTGTTTATTCAGCTATGAGCTGCTCACTAGCTGAGATTGACAAAATGCAAATATAGTGAGTCCCAGTTGCACATTTGGGTGAGGGAGAAACACACCTTCAGGCATCCAATTATATTTACTTTCTCCAACCAAGAAGAAAAAGCTCTGCTTAGCTACAGAATAGGCATAGTTTAGCAAAAACGATAGAGTAGCGGTTCTTAACCAGGGCTGACCCCAACCACCCTTGCCCCACCTTTCATTACAAAGGACATTTGCCAGTGTCTGGGGACAATTTTGGTGGTCCCAAATGGGGGGTGGGGATTTACTGGGATCTTGTGAGAGAAGAGCAGGCATGCTGATAAATATTTTACAATTTGGAGGACAGCCCCCATACCCAAGAATTATCCAGCTCAAAATGTGAGTATGCTACTGTTGAGAAACTCTTGTCTAAAGTTAATTCCAAAATCAAGTGGGTGCTCAGAACACAGTATCTCTCATCAGATTGCTTTTTAGAAACCTGCTATGGATTAGACATAAAAAAGTGATTTAGAGTTCAAATCACTGTAAAGAGCGATTTACAGTTAAAATATAAGCTGAAAAACCTGCCTCTCCTTTTCCAAGGAACAGATTTATAAAGAAAGAGTGCTGCTTTTTAAATTTTTTTTGATTCTTTATTTCTAGAAAATATTCTTGCTTTTATGTGTGTCAATGAATGTGGAGTCTTAGAATTGTCACACATTTTTAAACATGAATAGTGAACAGAGACTTAAAAAGCATTTTATTAGACTATAGGACGATTGCATTTCCAATACATGCATGGATTTTTTTATTCCAGATCTTATGAAGAACAAAAATGCTCATTTTAGATGAGAGTGGAAACTGTACGCAAATGCCCCACAGCATATTAGTCTATTTCAGCTTTGAAAACAAAATTAATCATTCATTATGAGAAAGATCACAGCTTGTTCTTATCATATTTAAAACCCAAAACATTAAAGTTCACAAATTTCATAAGGTCCTTATTCCAGAAGTTGTCATGGACCGAGATGACCTTGGGAACGAGGAGATGGAGCACTGTTTCCTGTGGCATTTTCTGCGTATGTGGTGGTTCACCTTTCCATGGGACCACTCCATGTGGCTGGCTCGGAAAGGATCATGGTGTGATAAGACTCTTAAGACAAAAAGAGCATGACTTTCCTCTATGATGTTTCATCAAGCAGCTGCATTGATAATGAGAAACATTTTCAAAGACAGAATCTTAATATAGAACTTTTAAGCTCTTATGAATCCACATCAATAGAACTAATAAGCTTACTGCCACTAGGCTAGTGTATGTGTCTATTAAGTGAAACTAATTTCACTTCATCTTAATTAATTTTCAATTTCTAGCTTGTCCCCTCAGTTCTGGCATTATTCTCTTAATTACAGCTTATGCTTAGCTTTGCTGATACCAGAAATCAAAACAAAATGAGGAAAGAGAGCCAACTCCAAATCTGCTTAGGCAACAGGGTCCATATGGCCAACTGTCACTTGACTATGAGGATGAACGTTCTTCTGTATGTGTGTGTTTGTGTGTGTGTGTCTACCTCAAGTTTCAACTTTCACAGAAATTAGCCCCTTTCTCCAGTTGCATCAGTTACTATCTGGAACAATTGGGGTCTTTTGCTATCTGGAAATATCTTACTGAAATATCCAGAATCATACTATTGTTAGTACTTAACAGTTGTATAATGTAACTAAAATATAAACTATAGCAACCACTCTCCCTAAACTGACCTAATTACTCTAATATAGTTACCAAACTGAGGAATCCTGGAATCTTTTCTGAATGGAACTGTAGATTGTCATAACTAGGAACAAAACTGAACACCCCGTCAGTTGATGGTTAATCTAATTTCTGAGTACTTGGTCCTGCTTCCTAAATTGCTTTTCTTGTTTTATAATGTTGGGTTGAAATTTAAAAATATTAATTCCTGTTTTTTTGTTTTAATCTTGAAGATTTAAAAAAAACTTGAATTTTCTGCTAAAAAGTAGTTTTATCACCCTGGGCCAGTGCTGAAAGCTACACTCAGACCCCCTCTGACCCTTCAAACACAGTCGTACCGAGCTGCTCCAGACTCTCGTAGCTGCCACATTTCAGTCATTGTCAGCTCTGTGTGCTGCTAGAAAAGTTCAAGTGTCTGAGTTTTTATCCTCCATGACACTCAGAAAAGGAACGTAGATATCTCAGGACTGGCCAGTATATTGCTAGGTCCACCTTGTCACCAATAATAATGTAGGTAATGAAGGTAGAGAAAAACTCCTTCTAGTATCCATTTCAGAACTTCCAGCTTAAAAACAACATCTGGTTAGTGGTCCCCCAAACAAACTCTTCTATAGAATAAAGTAAACATATAAACTGTAATTCGAATCTAAAATGTAACCATTTACCTATTGCCAGAAGCTAGAACAATTGCATCTAAGCATTGATGGCTGGTGGGATGAGTCTTAACAATACTAACAGTGATCCTGAAAGCTGGCATGACACCCTTTTAACCATTTTCACCATCTGTTACCAAGATAGAGTCTTTATCAATCAAAAAACCCAGCAGCTGCCCTGGTGTCACAAGGGTGCTCCAAATCTGCCTACGTCCCTTCACACTTCCAGACTAAAACTCTTGGAAAGCAACTTCATGTAAGGGAAAAGGGAGGCAGGGGAGGCTGGGAAGTGGGGGAGGATTGGGGTGGAGAGCATGACAGTAGATGAAGTAGAAATAGGAGGAATCCTGGTTGTGTTGTATTTCTTATGTGATGCATTTGTTCAGCGTCAGAGGGATAAACAATAGGATTGAGAAGATCTCATCACATTCATGAGAGTTATAAGTGTGAGTGAAGGAGAGAGCTCACTTAGGAGGTGTGTATATAGCCGTCTGCCACACACGTGGAGATTTGGAAAGAAACTTCACCAAGACCCAACTGGACAAAAAAGAGAACAAAGTTGATGCATCCTGTCTTTCAGATGCTGGGTCTGGACAGGTCTCTTATTTAAACAGACAAAAAAAAATACAACAACTATGTATATCAGAACAAGAGAAATGGAACATTATTCAGAAGACACAAAGGGAGAGCAGACCTCTGAAAAAGATTTACTGTATAAATGAGGAAAAAAAGAAGTAAACTGGCATCATCTGTGGGGTTACCATAAAATAGGAACAGGAATCCATAATAGATGAAATCGTAGTTGGGTAAATAGATGGTAGAAATATATATTTCCTACTATTAGAAATACATGGTAGGATAAGAAACACAGAATGAAAGCAGCAAGGAGCAGAAGTGGTGTTATAAAAAGTCAAATAGGTGTTACAGACAATTAAAAAAAATTTTTGAGAAATTCTACCAGGATGTAGGGATAAAAACAAAGGTTGAAAATAATGAGGGAAAATGGTATAGATGGAGGATAGAGAATGGAGAGGCAACCTGAGAATTATCCCTGTTCCAGGAGAATAATAAATAACAAGCAGAACAGAAACAATTATTCCAAGATGTAATTAAATAAAAGTTTCCTGAGTTGAAAAAGAATGAACGAGAGCAGATCAAAAGAGCTCACTGTGTTCAAAGTAGATTAAACGAAGAGAGAACTTTGTGACTTTGAATTACAGGGATGGAGAAAAGAGACAATAAGCATTCATGCAGAAAAAACAGGTGGAAAACAGAAGAACAAAGCTAAACTGGCCTTAGACTGACATTTCCCCTCGATACCGTGGAGCCATGTAGAATTTTGAAGGAAAAAGTTGTTACATGAGGATTTTATAGTTAGTCAAATGTAATATAAAAATAAGACATTTGCAGATTCACTAAAAATATGACAATTGTCTACTTTTCCTGAAAAGACATTACCCTGTAGAGACATATTTTAATATATGAAATTCAAGAACAGTGAACCCAAAATACCTGACTGTTGCAACGGTACAAGATTTGGGCCAGAACACACTTAGGTCCCAAGTCCCGGAGCACAGTGCCAGCCCAGCAAATGGGTTTAAACTGGACATGTTAATAAAGGTACAAGAATTTGAAGGCATTGTTGCCTCTTTCTAGAATGTCACCAGGAGGGAGCCTAAAAGCAAATCCTTTCATTATAAATCAGTGCTCATTGTTATGGGATTATCTTTTTAACTAGCAACAAGTTCATTGGAAAAAGTATTTTATGTTTTAGATGAAATTTACCACTAATTTCAGAAATATATCTATATTTATATTTATGTCTACCTATCATCTGTCTACTTATCTATTTGTCCTTTATCATCTATCTATCATCTATCTATCTATCTATCTATCTATCTATCTATCTATATCTATCATCATCTATCTATCTATCATCTGTCTATCTATCTACCTGCCTACCTACCTATTTACCTACCTACCTATCTATATAGACGATGTTATTAAACAACTCTTTTATTAACAAAAAGGGTCAGCAAGGCAGAGCGGTTAAGAATTTAAGTTCTAGAATCAGACTGCCTGGAGTTGACTCCTGACTCCATCAATTACTTCCACATCTTTTTGGAAAAAATCATTTAATCTCTAGGGGCCTCAGTTTTCTCACCTGTAAAATGGAAGTGTTGTAGGCTTTCTTGCAGGAGATTTTTGTAAGGATAAATAAGTCAATGCATATAAAATACTTATGCTTGGCACATCTGCTGATAAAAAGAAAAGATGAATATATACCATAGATAACATGGTGAAACATGTTATACACACATATTCAGATGGGTAATGAAACAGGAGGTACATACCAGTATATCTGTATTTTATTTGCACTGTGGTGATTTCTCTTTTTAATTTTAATTAAAGATCTGTTTTTTTAGTTGAGGTATAATTGGCACACAACATTAATTAGTTTCAGGTGTACAACATAATGATCCTGTATTTTTATGCATTAAGAAATGATCACCCAATAAATCTAGTTAGCATCTGTCACCTTGCATAGTCACAAAAATTTTTTTGCGTGTGTGATGAAAATTTTTTAACGTGATGAGAGATTCTAAGATTCACGCTATTAGCAACTTTTAAATATGCAGGACAATATTATCACCTCTAGTTGCCATGCTGTATGCATACCATATTCCCATGACTTAATATTTTTATAACTGGAAATTTGTTTTGACTCCCTTTACCCATTTTTCATACTCCTGACTCCTCACCCCTGCCATCCACCAATATCTTTGCTGTGTCAACGAGATTGATTTATTTATTTTTTTGCTTTTATTTTGTTTTTTAGATTCTGTGTATAAATGAGGTCACACAGTGTTTATTGTATATTCCATCCATATTGTCACAAATGGCAAAATTCGTGTTTATGGCTGAATAATATTCCATTATACGTATTGGAGATTTATTTCTGTTTCTCTGGTTTACAAGATTTTACTTAATAAGTTTGTATTACTAAGTGAACAAAGTATAAGTTTAAAGAAAGGTGGTCATTAAAAAATAAAAATAAATTATAGTTGTATATTATAATTCCACATTTATTATAACAATATAGGCTGCACAATGAAGACATTAGTTCTAATCCTGTCATATTTCTATTGACTAGACTTGAGTTTTTCTTAGAATCCAGGAGGGTGATGACATCATTTCCTTTTAAGATTTTGTGGAAGTAGACATAGTTTTTATCCTCATCCTGGTCACACTGATGATTCTAGTGCTTGGTTTGGTTTTCCTTTATAAAATATTTTGTTTTGAAAAAGTACGGAGGTAGAGAGAAGCGCCAAGGAGGTCTGGGTAAAATAGTTACTCAGATCTGGCCTATTTCTGTCATTCCTGTTTCCTTAATCGATCTATCCCTGACTATGTCAGTGAAGGAATATATCTTTTCCAACTGATTTTGTGGTGTTCACAGTATGGAAGCAATTCTCCATAATCTTCAGATGTCCACACTGAATGTGGCTGTGGAATCAAACAACCAGCTTCTGCTTCATCCCAGTGGGAAAATCAGAAAGATTCAGGTTTTCACTGGATGGCTAAAGTTTTGAATTGATGGGGGATGATATTGTACTGGTGTAGGTTTTCTAATTTTTAATTTTTACAATTCAGCCTGCCCTTTGCTATTTTGTGCCCTATTCCATGATACAGAACGTGGTATAGCTCTTTCAAAAAATCGTTCTTATGTCTGTGCTATAATACTACATCTCATTTTTACAAAACCTCTATGGTTTCAGTGGCCAAGTCCTAGACCATGTATTCCAGGTCAATAATTGAATATTTCACTTTTGGAGAAAACCAGGCATGTACCCATGTAAATATTGTGAGATGTGTTTTTCACCAATTTTTTTTTGCACATTATCTTATTTCTTCTGAATATTATTTTATTCAATGACACTATCAGCATACTGCTTACTTTGAAATCAATCTCTCCAGCTGTTTTAAATTTTTCTGATTTTGTTTTTTGTTTTTGGTTTTGGTTGCTGTTGTTTATGTGCATTCCTTAAGTCTCCCTAGTTAAGGATTTTAATTTAGTGTCTGACTAATGTGCCATGATTATTAGCATCATGTTTACATCAATTTTATTAAAGTCAACCTCCCTGAGATGGGATGATTATAAAAAGAACCCGACTTGATCATTGTCTGAGAGTTTGGTTGCTAATACTAATGAGCTAAAATTACTGAGAAAGCTTACTGTGTAACAGGCACTGAGCTACGTGCTTTATTTTTGTGGATTGTCTTAAATTTTCTCAGTAACAGTAAGAATCAAGTACTATTTTTAATCACCATTTACCAATAGCACAACTGTGGTTTAGAAAGATTAAATGGTTTCACAGATTTATGCAGAGACAACAAGGGTCTTAGGTCTGGTTATTTCCATAGCCCATTCTCTCCAATTCTACACTAAACTGCCTTCTAAATGAACAACACCTTTGTGTTTCTGCCTAATGCTGTACCTAAGAGACCAGTGCGAGTATGTCTTGAACTCCACAAAAATGTTTTCTCTTTGCAGTTTCCAAGAAAAGTGATAAAATCAGAGAGAAAAAAAATTCCTAGAATCATCAAATTATCAGGAGGTTCTAGGAAGTTAGTTTCTGACCAGTGTTAGTGATCTTACTTAACAAGTAGATGGAAACAATTAAATGAGTTTTTAAGTATATGGAAATATTTAAAAAATTCAGATTCCATGTGACTGGGGCACCCCAGAGCTTTTGCAAGAATATTTGCAGGCGTCCTACTTTTGTTTCAGGTTGGGCGTGAGGTGTGCTGTCATCATGGAAAAGAAAAGGAAACTCATTTCAACTGCAACTGTCTCATGTTCAGAAACCACACCTCTTCAGCATATCAACGGCCATTTAGAAAAATATGTTTCTCTTTATGGAGTGTATCATAGAGTATGAAACACAGTGAGAAGCCTTAGCATGTCTTCTGAGTCAAAAAAAAAAAAAAAGGCAGGACTGCCTCATCTGAAAAATGTTTACATCACAGGTGACTTTGCTTTTGAAGTTCTAGACAGGCCCCTGTACCTGATGAGAACAGATCTGACTCACCCACACTTTACTTGCAACAAAGGGATGTTTGGTGGGAGAGAAAGGCTGATGGAATTGGACCCAGAGCCCCACCGGGGAGCAGGAATCATTTCCACCTCCTGCACTTTGACAGACCTGTTTTTGCTTTGCTGCCCATGTGTAAGGAAGCAGTTTTTCTAAATGGCTATGTTTAGATTAGAACTTGCTCTAACAGAAGTTCTAACACATTGTACTGATTAAACAAATTGAGAGCAAAACAGAGATATAAACAAATAAGTAGGCATCCTTCTCTTAAATTCATTTCTCCATTTCTTCGAGAGCATGGAAAAGAAAATCTCTGTATGAATTTTGGAAAAGTTTGCTCTAACTCAGACCAAAGAGCCTTTAGGAAATAGAGACTTGTTATTTATTTGATGGGGATAATGACATGCAGGAATAAAAAAAATACATGCATTTGTATTGGAGATGAGGGCTTGCACCTGAGACCGAGTGCCTCCGTATGAGGAGTGGGTTGGTGACCCTGGGTCATTTGGGGGTCCCAGCAAGCAAGAACCAGGAAATCTTGCCTGGGGATATATCCTCACCCCAGATCCCTCCAGCCAGGTTGCCAGATGCTAACTCAGTTGGAGGAAAGTGGATTATGCCCAAGGAATGGATAAATCTTCTCACTGATACTCAGACATGGATGTTATTTTATGGTTCTTTTTCCCAAGGCAGATGATCGGATTTAAGGAAGAAAAGTGGAGAGCAAGGACAAGTGTAAGCTGTCATGGTGATCTTCCTACTTTAATCTTTTAAATGCATTACTTTATCTTCTATAGCAGATGCAATTCCTTAAAAGCAGTACTCTATTAGGTTTGTGCAATTCGATATTTTTCATAGAATTTCTAAAGTGCAAATGGCATTTCCTAATTTAATTATTTAACCATTACTAAGTCTGTTTATTAATTTGGTTTATTAATGTTTAGTGCCTTTTTATAATACAAGGCCAAAGAAAACCATAACAGAGATGCTGATATTTACCAAGTGGTTATATAGTCACTGTATATCTATACGGTTGTAACTTGCTGAGGAACAAAACAGGAAATTGACTTTTGACATTACCAGTTCCAGGTGTGTTGTATTAAAATAGGAATGCTTTAAAATTTCTCCTGGGGTTGTGCTTCAGGAATCTCCAAGATGCTTTGCTACACTGTTTACTTGTTCTGATTCAGAGTAGAATACTTCCCCTTTTAAGTGGATCAAAGACATATTGTTTGGAATTTGAAATGAGGGCAGTAAGGAAAGTGTGCTGAGGATAACTCCTATGTTTTAGTACCTTAATAAAGATCTGCCGTATCTCTTGGGTGTGTGCTTAATTTTAGGTGCTTAATAAATGCACTTGAGATGCTTCTCTAACATAAACGCACTGGCATTTGATGCTGTGATAAAGCATGACCCAGTGGGACTAGGGAGGGGGGCCAGGGCACGAACAGATACATTTTTGGCTTTTCATCACAGAAGCTAAAGCACAGCTGTTAATGCCAGTTGTCATAGACTTTTGGACAACCCGACCTTTGACACTGCTTGGGAAATATCTGCCCTGCCTCCCTCTGGCTGGGCTGAATTCCTTGCCCAGCCTGGACTTGGCCACATCCCTGGAGCCCTCTTTCTAGTTCTTTAAGCCTCCAATTATGTCACCATCCCTTGACTGTCAGCTCACTCATAGTAAACAATGTTGGATTTTTCTGAGCCTGGACAAGGCAGAGCTAAGCCTCCCATCCTGATTTCTCTCTTCTCCCACTTCATCTTCTTTCAAGGTGGGGGCTGGATGAGGTCTACTCTCTTACCTGTGCCTTGACCTCACTGGGCCCATTCCCATTGGGAATTCTTAACTCAAATTCCACTTGTCGTCTGAAGGCAAGTCTTCAGACATGCCTGGGGGTCCATAGGATGCTACACGCACACACCATGTGTACACACGCTCTCATATGCTCTTCCTTTGAATGCTTCCCCTCCTGGTTTCTGAATCCTCCAGCCTTGCTTGGGAGAAGGGAACCTGGACTGGCTTAACCAAGAACTGGTGCTGGGGCTGAACTAGACACTTGCCAGGACATTGTCACTCAAGACAAGGGGAGTTGGCAGGACTGGGAGTCATGCAGGTTGGCTGATACCCAAATGCCAGGAGAAGGGTTGGTAGGGAACCTTGAATTCAGGAGGAACCAGAGGAGAATGGAGAGAACCAAGCAGCTGAAACCCATTGCCAACAAAGCAAGGATTTGTGAAGGAGGGAGGGCTAGATATTTCCGCAGATAAGTAGCCCTTCAGGCCTGTGTTTATTGAGGCATATATGTGAGAGGGCTAAGGAACATAGATACTGGTTTGCATGCCGGTTGCATTTTTCCTTTCATCAAGTTTCATGAATGAATTGACCATGCCTTTCACATTCTCTCTTAAGGCCACTCTCCCCTTCTCTGCCTGTGTAGAGGAGATAATTCTTCATTCACTAAAGGCCAGAGGGGAAGTTTTTGGTAATTCCTGTATGAGTCTGCTGGGGCTGCCGTAACAGACTACCATAGACTGAGAGGCCTGAACAACAGAAATTTGTCTTCTCACAGTCCTGGAGGCTGGAAGTCCAAGATCAAGGTCTCGGCAGGTTTGGTTTCTGCTGTGGCCTTTCTCTTTGGCTTGGAGATGGCTGCTTTCTTGCTCACATGATCTTTCCTCTTGTCTGTGTCCACTTTTCCTGGTTTTATAAGGACACCAGGCAGAATAGATTAAGGTCCGCCTTGATGGCCGCAGTGAACTTGATGACCTCTTTGAAGGCACTACCTCCAAACACAGTCATATTCTGAGGTACTGAGGGTAGGTAGGGACTACAACATAATTAGCCCATAATACTTCCAGTCTCCAAAACTGTGCAGTGCAGCCTCGCTCCCTGCTTGTGGACAGGTTGCCATCGTTAGAGTCCTATCGTCCCCATAGCACATGCTGGGACTCCTCCGGCAGCTTTGGGGCCATTCCTCAAGGTCCTTTGAAAGCTTTTCCTCCTCAAAGTTGCAACTGGTCTGCTCGCAAGCCAGGTTTGGCTTATGACCAAGGTTTTGTTTGACTCACACTGTATTTGAAAATTTAATTAGTGGCCAAGATTTAAAAAGCAGATCTTGATATTTCACATATGTATCTTGATTTCTGGCCTTTCTTGAAAAGCTGGAAGACCTGTGAACATTGGGCTTGCACTTCTACATGACAGCCTTCAGCTAAGACTCCCTGATGCCTACCTCCTTCAGACAGCCTACCAACACCCGTCCATCCCTCCAATCCCTCTAGCTCATTTAGTCTCATAACTGACCAGCCTGGTCCCTGAAGGCATTTGCATTTTTGCCTCCTGAATTATTGGCATACCCACTGACTCACCTTCCAAAATGCTGCCCCCTGTAGGTCCCTTCCCTTTCATTGTTTCTCCTTCCTTTCCTTTAGAGCTCAGATATATTGACAGTTCTCCACTGGTGGTGGTTTTCCCGGAAGGGGACATTTGGCAATATGCAGCCAGTTTAGATTATCATGACTGGAGGAGGCACCTAGTGGTAGAGGCTGAGGATGTTGCTAAATATCCTATGATACACTGGCCAGGCCCTTGTAACCATGACCTGACCCCCCTTGTCCATAGTGCCAAGGTTTTAAAATCCTGATATACACAGACTTCAGCGTATATGACCAAAAGGGCTAAATCAGTCTGGGTTCTGATCCCATGTCTCTGCAGCCAGAACCTTTCCAACGGATGCAATTCTGACACTTTAAATCAAACCTATTCTCATGTGGTACTGCAGCTCAGTTCAAATGCTGGACTTTCTGTATTAATGGCATCTCTGTAGTTAGCACCCAGGGTTGACTCACCCCCAAAACCTCCATCTACCCTCTCATTTGCCTGCTCAAAGTGCCTCGCCTTTCTACGTTTTCACTCATTCAGGTCCTCACCACCATGTTATTCCTGGCTTGTTGCAAAAACTTCTTAGCTCACCTCCTCTCTTCCAGGTTCTATATACTATCCCCAAAACACCTGAAACTTTATTTTCAATATGTTACCTGCCTTTTTACTCTTGCTTGCAAGTCTAGCCCTTGCCAGCCCTGTCTGCTACTGTAGCTTCCTCTCCTTCCCTTCTGGTCAGTGATTGGCGCATTAGTAGATGTTCAGTCATTCTTGTTGATGAGCGATTGGTTCACTCAGAGCCCCTGTGTGTGTCATTTATTGTGCTTTCGTTGTCGTGCCCACTTCCTTGATTACCCACCCCCCTCGCCCGGCTATCCAGTTTTTTCCCATAGTTCCAGATCCAGAACAGGTTACCTATGAGCAAAACTGCTACAAGTAGACTTTTTTTGTCCCTGAATCTTTGAGCCCTTAGCATTTGTGCTGAACACTTGTTAATTACTTTTTCATACTATTAATTTTCTTTTGATGTCACCTATCTTGTTAACCTAGATTGTATTTTCTTTGAAGGTAGAAGCTATAGCTCTATTTAATAATAAATAAGTCAGTTACTCATAATTCAGTTGTAAGTCATTTGATAGTACCTCCCACTTAATATACAGGTTTTGGGTACAGATTCTGGCAATCTCCATGATAGATGTCCGGTTCCTGAAATGATTCTGTTGCTGAGGAGACAATATGACAGAAAGAAAGAGCATGGATCTTGGAGTCAGATGGACCTGGGTTTCAACCCAGGCTCTACTACTTGATAGTATATCATGACCAGTTACTTAATCTCTATGCAGTACAGTTTTTACTCATTGGCAAAAGTGGAAACAAGAATACTTTTTCTCCAGGTTGATCTGTATATGAATTAATTTAGAAAACACCTAGAATCATGCCTGATACAAAGTTTTCTTTTCTTTCCTGTGGTAGGCAGAACAATGTCCCTCTCCTCCCTAGATGCCCATGTCCTAATCTCTGGAAACTTTGAATATGTTTTGTTATCAGGCAAGAGAGAATTGAAGTTGCATATAATATTAAAGTTGTCAATTGATGGTCCTTGTGATGAGGGAGATTATCCTGAATTATCTGGATGGTTCCAATGTCTTCAGAAGGTGTAAGAGAGAGGCAGAAGACCAGTCAAAGTCACAAAAAGGGATGAGGTGGTCGAAGCAGAGGTCAGTGCGATTTGATAGGAGAGGGACTCAGCTTGTTACTGTTGACTTTGAAGAAGGAAGGTGACTCGAAGGCAAGGCGTGTGGGCAGCCCAGCCTCTAGAAGCTGGAGAACAGCAAGGAAATGAATTTTCCTCTAGAGTCTTCAGAAGGATCACAGCCCTGCCAATATCTTGATTTTAGTTCAGTAAGAAACACTTGAAACTTCTGGACTCCAGAACTGTAAGGTAATACATTTGTGTGGTCTTGAGTTTTCCTTCTTTAAGATTTCATTCTTCAACGACTCGCCTCCAGTTGAGAATAGATGAGAGGGCAGTTTTGATTTACTGTGTCTCTTTGTATGCCCTTAATAGTTTTTTGAATAAAGGAATACATGAATAGAAACCTTCCTGCTTACAAGGTAGCCTGTTCCATTGTTCTCACCGATAGAAACTTCAACATTTTATTAAGTCAAAATCATGTTGTGATTCTTGGCTGACTGACTGAAAGGGTAAGTTCTGCAGTGTCTTCACTCTAATTAAAGAATGGGTTTTTATTTCATTCATATTTACTAAGATTACAAGTAAAAGAAAAATAAGGTTTGCTGAGATCCAGCTATCTCATAATAATTGAACTATTATTATGTATAAGAGACTTCTGTTAAGTATGTCAGTGATTGAAAGTAAAATCTGTAGGTCCTGGTGGAATATCTACAATGTGCAAAACCCTGGACCACACAAAAGGAAAGGTAAATGCGTGTTTAAGGCACTTCTTTGATTATATTGAGAAGTAAAGTTAGTGCATGAACCAGAAGGTATATGCAAACATGCAGTAGATATCATGATGTTTAAGAAGATGGCTAATAGACCAATGACTGATGGAGAAAATGGTTAAGTTTGGAAATAGGCAACAACATTTCAGGAGACCCCATTCTGGTCTTGAAGGGTGCTTCAGTTACTATGAATGGTATTTCTGTTCACGGGGAGCTTTGGGTCCATCCTTCTACCTCTGTGGTGATTTTGAGGACCTCTAGATTGAACCTCAAGCCTATACAGAGACTTGGCCTATTTGTGGAAGAATTAAATGAAGAACATTTTATAGAAGAGATAGAATGGTCTGGAAATTTGAGATTTAAGTGGTGAGTATTTTCAGCTAAGAAAATCTTATTTAGGACAATGTTAGATGAGAGAGCACCAGGTACTAAAGATGAAAGTCTTCAATTAACAGGAGAAAAATAAAAATGGCTCACTCAAAACTCTCCTTGGTAATAGGATTACTTCAGAAATATATATTTTTTCTTTTCCCTTTCCACACTTTTCCTTAAGCCCGAACTCCTTAGCCTGGTTTTTAAGATGGATGCCCAATATACTTAACTGCTCTTTAACATAGCAGTATTTTATTTCTTTTTCTTTTTGCTGGCCCTGTCCTCCAGAAAATGAGCTCACCCCCCCTACCACATTTCCCTGGGACTCTGCTTTCTTCTAGCAAGTTTCTCCTTCCAGGTCGCCCACCTCATCTTTGTCAGTCTGAATCTTTTCTGCTCTGTGCACCAAAGTCTAGTGCTTCCTCCTCAGGGAAGCCTTCTCTTTGCTTCTCCTAAACAAATGTGAGGTCAGTCTCCTGGTGACCAACCCAGAACTTTCTTTTTAGAGTGGTGGGACATCATGTATTTTGTCTTCCCTCTCTGCTGGAACACCTAAGTTCCATCCAGGCCGGGATCATTCCTGAATACTTTGGAAATCTGAACAAGGCTGGCACAGTTTGTTAGGTGTTCATGAACTATTTGCTGCCCAACTCTATAAAGACAAGCGGTGACAAGATGGTCTGTGGAGACTGCACGCATTAGAGTTGTGTTCCCTTATGAAAGAGGCCTGCCCGTGCAACTCAAGTCCCAGGGGTGGAAGAGAGGGGAGAGGTCACAGGCAGCAAATTAGTGATTATTAAATGTAAAGTTTTCTTGTAAATACTCTGGATTCCCTATTTTTTCTTCTCTAGTGTCTCCCTCCAAAATGCTTTCTTTAATAACTATGCACTTGGAGACCAATAATGCATTATAGTCTCATCTCTCTTTATGCATTTTCCTCTTTCTTTGGGTAGTTCACATTCAGAAGTTTACAGAGCAGTCTGTTGATAGGAGAATCACTGAATTCTCCTTCCTGTGGAAAGCGATTGATATGGACCCCGCGATATTGTTGGCTGGCACAGGCTTAAAGATAGCAGTGTCTCTGCCCACTTCACAAGTGTCTGAAGTCCATCTTCTAAAAATATTCCTGATTTTCCTGTTAATCAGAAACCTATTGAAAATTTTGAACTTTCATTGAAATGATATTTCTCTACTGAGCAAATCAGTGTTCAAAGCATTCATTTTCTTACATACTCATCCAACTCTCAAGTTAATCTAACTTTGTCTCTGCTTCATTACTGTATATGGACTTTAAAAAATTGATTGACTTTTCATTGATTATGCATTTTTAAAGATTCTACTAGCATATCTATATTCAAGATAAAAGGTAAATGTAATTATGTTTTCAGAAAGCTCTGGGACTATTTTCTTGTCTCTGGTCCTCATTACTAAGAACCTTGATAATGATTTATGCTGCCACTAAAAAGACACAACATGCTTTAACAATTCCCATTATGAGCTAATGTATTACCACTGGTTTTCCCTTAATCCAGAACATGATTTTGTTGTTGTCTATCACTTTAAACAAGAATAGAGATAAAGCATATCAGGATTATTTCACGAGCTCAAAAAACTGGCAAAAGAACCTAAGATAGCAAGAATGGAAGTCATGTGCCTGAGTCTGTGATGAGAAAAAGAATAAATTGGCACACAGCAGATAACAAAAATAGCTTCATAATTTGGTTTTTGGTTAATCAGTCCCAGCCATGTAAACTTTTCAGGTACCTATGGAGAGATGTAAATGCCTTTGCTAGTTTTCTGGCAAAGTAAGTATATTTCTAGTTTAATGGGGAAAATGACATATCAGAACTTTGTGGATTTAAACAAAACCTCAAGATTTCCAAACTAGTTTTATAGGAAACAATTTTCTCAAGTTTCAGACTGTTGAAAAGTTTCCTCACCGTACTAATAAAGATTGTAACCGTACTAATAAAACAGCCATTTTGTCTTTAAGTACAAACCATCCTGCAGACTGGTACTAGAAAACATTTTGGTTATTTCCCCTCTGTTAATTAGCACACAGAAATCAATTAGACTTGCTCCTGTAATTTTCATTTAGAATAGAGCATTAAATTTAACAGATGATCAATCTCATTACTTTCACTGAGAGGTTTCTTGTAGATAGTGGCCACCTGCTTGCAAGCTTTTTTATGTGAAGTGCCATGCTTCTGTTTCCCAAAGCAGCATCCCTCACTGTCTGCTGCAGAACCACCTGGGATTTTCGTTAAAGATGCATGTTGCTGGCTCTCCTGGGGGTCTGATGAGTGTGGTTGAAGAATTGCTAACCTTAATGAGTACCTCAGTGATTCTGATATACACAGACATTTGAGAAATAAAGAATTAGTGTGTGTGCTTTCAGGCCATTGAGATGGGTTCACATGACAATGAATTATGTTGCGACAAATTATCAGGTAAGTAATAGTATTAAGCAATAATTTCTGTGTATATGAGGTCGAAATACTCTTATTTTTGACATACGTAGGGTGGAATGGTCATTTGGTGTTGTTACCATTGAAATGAATTCAGAAAATTCACTCAGGAATGGAAGATTACTCTTCTAGGTAAAAGATCAGTTTGAACTGAGAGTGTCAACTCAGCCTTAAAGATATCCTTGGTTCTGAATGGAAAGGATAACCAGAGAAAACAGTTGGAATGCAGGGAAGTAAAAGCAATTGAAGATAGTTTTAAGAAAGCAAAAGATTCAGTTGTTAATGGACACATACTGTTTCTAGTTCAAAGGAAATTACAAATGTGTTTTTGTAAAGCTCAGGGTTGCATGTGGAAAATACTATTCATCATCTTTCAAAATTATGCATAAACCCTAAAACAGACCATTAAAATGGATTTTTAAGTCCTTTTTGCTTTATCTTCTTTTTTCTTTTAAAATTAAAGATAGAAATCAGAGAATTATAGAGTATTGTATTTTTGAGGGAAGGTAAATGCAAATAATTACACAATTAAAACAAATTGTAAACTTAATGCAGCCAAAACTTATTTAACATCTGTTCTGTGACCTGAACTCTCCTAGTTCCCAGGAAATCAAGGATAAAAAGCCACTGACTTAAATGTGTATTACTAAGCGTTTGAAGCTGATCTGAAAAGGCTACATGCTGTAGCATTCCACCTACATGACATTCTGCGACAGGCAGAACTCTGGGGACAGTAGGAAGATCAGTAATTGCCAGGAGTTAGGGCGGAGGGATGACTACGACAATTTTTAGGGTGGTGAAACTATTCTGTAATGGTGGATACATGTCATTATACATTTGTCATAACCCGTAGAATATACACCACCAAGAGTGACCTCTAATGCAAACTGCGGGCTTTGGGTGATAATGATGTATCATTGTAGATTCCCTGCCTGTAACAAACGCACTGCTGTGGTGTGGGGTGTTGATAGTGGAGGAGGCTGTGTGTGTGGGGAGTGGGATAGTGGGTATATGGGAGCTCTCTGTACTTTCTGCTCAATTCTGCTATGACTCTAAACTGCTCTAACAAATAAACTCTAATATCAAAAGGTTACTGACACCCCCTGGAAGACACTAAGTCTAAATAGCTGGGATTGATGCTGAAATACCCAGCAGAGTCCAAAGTCATCGAGGCAGCAGAGAAAGTAGATACTAAGAAATGGGGTAACATGGAGAGGGGAACAACTAACTGTGGAGAGGGAAGGATCAGGGAAGACTTTCCAGAAGCCAGAAGTGGGACATCTGAACTGAACTGTGAGGATCTAGACAAACCTGTCAGATACATTCTAGCATATTGACATTCCAGTATACTGACATTGGTTGGGGAACTATAAATCACCTGGTATTGCTAGAGCAAAACTGGAAGCCATGGGGAGAGAAGTAGAAAGGAGGCTGGATGAGCTGGTGAGGCCAGGTCTGGCAGGCTGATGTGCACATGCATCTGTGCATGGACACACACACACATGAACATATACAAACACACACATACAATTATAAAAGACTAAGGATGTTTAAGCCTATTGGAGAATGACTGAAAAATTTTTAGCAGGGAATTGATGTGGTGTGATTTGCATTTAATAAAGACCCCTGAGGTAGCTATGGGGAAGTATAAGGGAACAGAGACTGGAGGGAAATATTCAGTTAACTGGATAAATTAAGATTCTATGGTAAAGGAAACAGCAGATTCTGATTCAAGAGATATTTAAGAAGTTGAATCAGCTGAAGTTGATGAGTGCTTCCTTGTGGAGGTAAGATGGAGACGTGTCAAAAATTTGCTCTTAGTTTGGGCTTAAGAAAATGGGGAGATGGTGTTAAACTCAATCTAGACAGGAAATGTAGAAGTAAGACCAATTTTAGAAGTGGCTACAGTCTCAAGATTAGGGGATTAGGGATTTGGTGTTTGACATGTTGAGTTTGATGTGTCTCTGGGACATCAGTCCAGTCAGCTGAGCCCCTTTCAGATGCCCACCCTGGGCTAGGCACTGGGGATTCAGCCGTGAACGAGACAGGTATTGTCTTTGCCTTCATGGAGATTACGGTTAGTGGGGAAGAAAGGCTTCACATCATAACTACAAGAACAATGTTTTGTATGGAAAGGAAGTAGTTAGATATACAGGATGGGTCCAGGATGGAGGCAGTTTTGGAAGTCACTGGTATATAGGTGAGAGTTGACATAATAAAGACAAATGAGGTGGCTGAGAGAGAAGGTGACCAAGTAAGAAGAGGTGAGGATTGCAGACAGACACTTGGGCATCCTGCAATGAGAGGAGCAGCGAAGGAGCCTCTCACAGAATGGTCAGAGAATCATAGAGGGAAAACCAAGAAAGTGTGGAGTTTGGAATCAGGGGAAGAATTTTAGGAAGAAAGAAGTGGTCAAGACATGCTTTGGAAAGGTGAAAGAAGATACAGCCTCAGACATGTCATTGGGTTTTGTGATATAGATAGATTTTTGATAATTATGAAGGTTCTAGAGGGATGGGAGCCTTATCTGAGTATGGTGAGGAGAAGTTATAAAGAGAAGACAACCAAAGAGGGCAAATTCTGCATGCTTGATCCTGCAAGGAAGGAGAGAGAGAGGGAAGTAAATGGACAGAGGATAAAGAGTAGGCACTTGAAAATTGGAATCTGACAACATATTTAGTGATGAAGGAAAAGAAACTGGTAGAGAAGGAGAAGTTGAAAATTAAGTAGAGAAGGAATAAGTTATGGAACAAGCTCCTGACAAGGCCAGGAGGGTGTGGGGTCCATTGATAGGTCTCAAGTTAGCTTTAACATGCAGAAGGTGATGTTTCCTTCAGTAATAAGTGAAAAGTGGTAAGAAGCAAGGAAAAGGAAGCTAGAATGAACCAGAGAGAAAGAGATTACTGAAACAGAAATTCAAAGATAAGTGACTTTTTGGATGTCATTAAAGCTGTCAATCTTGATCCTACTAGTATTTATATCCCATAAACTACTCTATCACACTGAAAATTTTAGCTTCTCAGATTAAAAAAGAAAAAACAAAGCAAAACAATATTATGGCTCTAATGTGAAGTGAATGTCAAACATTAGAAATAGATTTGATTTTTGAAGGTCCTCCCTAGGGCTTTATATTTAAATGAGGCAAGGGCCTCTGAACCCTATAGATCACAACAAAAACATGATTCCAGGAAGTTCCGAGGTCATGTCATTCTTGGAGATATTTCTAACAAACAGAAGCTGTGCTGCAGAGTTCTATAAATATTTATCAGCCGTGACTTTTACCCACAGGAGGTTAAAGATCTCTGAGTTTTGGATGAGAATGCATAGTTGTCTGATTTGACCTGATTTAGCAGGCAAAATGAAATCTAGATTTAAAACTACTTAGTGCAACAATATAAGGATATCTTTTGCAAAACATTACAAGATAGTAGGAGTTGGTCCAATCATTTACAAAACAATTTTAGTACTGTAATAACTTTTATCATTATAATCATATTTAATAAATTATATTTGTTTTGAGATTGGCTTTGATTGCCTCAGAAGAAAATGAAATGGGACACATTCTTAAAATATATGAGATGTCAACTGGGTTTATTTTAATGTTAAAAATTTGCTAACTTCCCCCTTGCTTTTCAACTGTTCCTGGTTCAAAGAAGTTAAACTGCATGCCATTTTATTTAAAGTTTTATCATGTGTTCCCATTAAAATGCATTATCATTTTTATTGTACAAAACTAAAAAATTTCAGCTTCTAAAGTAGTTAACTTCTTGGTGATTTTCTCAAGATGATTTTATCAAATTTTATTGATTTAAAATTGACGTGAGACAACATATCCAATAGGTCATTCACGAGACCTGTGAAGGATAGAAAGCAGATACCACTATCAATTTCATTAGAAATATATTTATTTGCAATTACTTTGATCACCTGCAAAGTGTTTCAGAGCACTGGAAAGAATATTAATGTGAACTAAATGTGATTTTTCTCTTAATAATCTCATGGCGTTTAAGATATGCAGAAGTGTTTTGGGGTGGAACAAAGTGGCCTGGAGAATCATTGTTATATTTTACGGATCCCTCCCTCCTGTCAGCAATATACTTGACAATGAAGGGTATACAGTTGTTAGTGTGATAAGAAGCACATAGAGAAGAAGCTTGAGAGAAGTTTTCCTAACTGTGACAACGCAGAAATTTACACGATATTACAAAAAGCAAGCCATGAAGATGAAAACTTTTATAAACTCCCAATAATAAATAACAAATAGATTTCATCCAGCCACAGTATAAGTTAAGTGCATTTTTAAAATCTTCTTTGTGTGGAAAAATGATATTACAACATAGTTTTTAAATAGTTTTCAGTGTGTAGTCAAAAATGTAGGGGAAAAATCTTATAACGATGTTTAATTAATAAAAGTGTTTAATTAATGAAAACTTAATGCTGGTTTGCCATATTTTGTATTTGTCAGCTTTGAAAGCTTTGTGATTTCCTATGCTTTATTTTATCATTGTAAATAAATATTCATTTTTATGTTAATTTTGTATTTTGCATCTCTTTTTTAAAAGGCTCTGCAAAATCTAGATCTGTTCTGGGGTAAATTTTATAATTTTCCTTGGAAATTGCTTTTTCCAGAACATTAAAAAAAAGCTTTAATATTTGATATTTATGTGGAGAAGCATTATTTAGCCCAGTCCAAGGGTTCAGAGTATTTTCCTTACAAATACATTTTTGTTGCTATAATATCTTATACTTTATTGGCATCTTTCTCAATGATCAATATCTCCTTTTGTATTTAGGCTATTAGATTATTTTTCAAACTAGTAGTTCCCATCCCACCAAAGAAAACAACCAAGGTGCCCATGTTTACAGCAGAATCACACAGTGGCATTTAAATAATGGTATGTGATTTGAAGGGTATGCATAAAAGTAAGAACCAGTCCTATGTATCACTAGAGTGTTTCCCCCTCTTGTAATATACTTTCTACAACTAAAAGCATTTCTAAAAATCGGTGCATGAATGCAAGACAACATTCAGAAACCCTGAAAATAAAGGAATATTTGGGGAACTTCTCATTGAAGGAGTACATTGAACTTTTTGATGCATGTTCCATTAACGATAGGTGTATTATGCTGCTATAATGTTAGTTTTAGAAACCCTAGGCACTAGCCCACTTATATTTCACCAAGCATTCAAAAACAGTTATTTTCATATTTATCTCTTAGAGCCCCAAATCTGAGTAAACAGATATAAATTTATGTATATATTTATATTTATATATGTATTATATTAAATTTGTTAAATAAAATAAAAATATATATCTTGAGAGTGCATGTTTGGCCATCACATATGATTGCTTATTGCAGAGTGACTTGTCCCTTTTGCCTGCTATCTTGTCATAACTGCCTCAGTATTCTTGAACATAGTATAAGGTGTCTTAATGAGTAATTGTACTTCTTCTAAGTCTGAGAATGTGTCAGGTTGACTTTGGACCTCTCTGTATATGAATTCTCTTTTTTTTTTTTAATGAGCTTGGAGGGAAGCAGAAAATACATGGTAGTGCATCCTGAATTGCCCATGTGGGAGGCCAGTGTCTCAGAAACTCACTGTTTGCTCTCGTTCTGCAATATCAGATGACATATAGACGTCTTCAGTTGGCTTCCACAAGGTCAAAGTTGTAGGTTGACCCTGAGGACAAAGTTGTGAACTCCCCATTCCCAGCCAGCTGTCTAAAGTTGCCTGCAGCTGTTCACAAGTTTGAGGGGAGGGGAGTTAGGCAGAGACAAGTGCAAATGTGTCCCTGATAATGACAGACTAATTGACCATCTCCCTGCTCTGCCTGGAGGACGGTGACTCTGTAGCATCATCTTTGTACATGAAGGAGAGTGTGTAATTGTAGACACTGATTAGTGGGAAAAGGGAAAATTGCTAGTTTTGCAAGCAGTTCATCACATTTATAAGCTCAGTAAATAGGGCTGCCTGAAGAGCAGTCCTGAAATATTGCATAAATGTCATACCCTGGCATGTTTGGCAATATTTCCATTGATGTGAAACTGTACATTATGATAGTTTTAATGTACTTCTATCTGGGTATTTCTACTGACAGTTGCCTAAAAGCTAAAAGGCTCTGTGTAGTAAAACCCAACTTCCTTACATACAAACCAAATAAAGGAAATTTACTTTGAGTCATATTTTATCATGTGTGGCAGCTATGGATTCCAACTAGATACAGTGTATATCTTCCCTAGCCTTAATGTTCTTTAATGTCAACACAGCAACAGATCATAGGATTTATTTCCTCTGCTATAATCTATTGCAAGTTAGAACCACCTTGCTTTCCTGAATTCCACTTACAGCAGTACTTTATCTTAGGAAAGCAAGGTAGAGTTGAATGTGGTTGTGAAAAAAAAATAGTATGTAATAAACTATAGTGTTTGGCAAAAGCGATTTCCACCCAGGGCTGATACAGATTGAGATGGGAATATGATCCTTTATACCTAATTGATAAAAGGTTTTTCTGTGTACCTTATGAATCACTGACTCTCATAAATGAAAATAGGGGCTCATTTGGCATTGTCAGGCAAGAATGTCTCTGGATTAACAAGAGTAATTATAGAGCAGCTTCATCCACAGGCCAATGGAGCTCACAAACAATTTAGAAATAAAATGGTTTGTCATGTATTTTCTTTGCCCAGGTAAAAATCTATTACTTTATACAGTGAAATTCACTACATTGCTGGTACCACCTCATGTAAATGCATTTTTGGAATAGAGATCAATGTTTTCAGTGGCATAAAGCAAACCAGAGTCTATGTAACTCAAGAGTGGCTTTTAATTTAATGCTTTAAATTGAGAGATGCTTTTTTTTTTTAATTTATGACAACTTAGATGCCATTTTGAAAGCTTGAATTCTCAATGAGTTTTTATTTATTTATTTATTTTATTAGTCCATGGATGGAGTCTAAGAAGGGTTTTTAAGGCATTAATGGTTTTTCAGTTTTTTTAATTTTTGAATAGTTTACAGAGAAATAAATATTGTGTATGGAGTCCCATTTCTGCACCCCCAGTATCCAAAACAAAACAAAAAATAACCCCTAAACCTGTGAAGTTGAACTTTATTTTTAACTTGATAGAAATTTACTATTGATTCATAATAGATGCTTCATCCATAATAAATGCACTGAGTTTATTAAATGTTAAGTGGACATATTGCTTTATGAAACCTAAAAGACTAGCCATGCTGGGGTATTCTTTCTCATTTCAAATGACAACTTGTATTTCGTTCATAAGCAGAATTATCAAATTGGTTGCTTCTGACTGTCTTAAATTAGGATGACATAACATGCTGGTTTTGCCTGGTAATGATTAAGGAATAAAATCAAGGTAACGCAGGTGTGGATCAAGGATGGAGAAGACTGGCTGTGACAGCAGATTCAATGCATTCCCCCAGGTTGAGCCCAGAAGTCCCACTAAATTCAAACAGTCAATGGGCACTGCTTTCAGTCTGAGTGGACAGCCAGGAAGACAGAGGTGAAGGTCAAGGTGAAAGACCGTAAGGCAAGTCCACCTCTAGGAAAAGAAAAGTTGGAATGACGTAAGTGAAAAAAGAAATCTCCCCTCTTCCATTATTCAACTGACTAGAGGTCAAGGATGGACTTCTTATCTAGTGAGAGCTGTAGCGAGCAGCAGGAGCTCTCCGTTGTTTAGACAGATATGCAGGCACATACAGGTTAGTGTTTTCTTAGACTCTGTATTTGTCTGTTGGCATCCATTCATCACAGGGTCAGTTGCATTAACTATATTTTCTGTATTCCAGGTGCTCCAGTATTTGTGGCCTCACTGTTGGGGGGAGTCAGCCCCTCCCAAAGCTTCCCAGTTTTTAGAGACACAAAGGCTCACCTGAGGACACACCTTTCCTGTGTAAACCAGCCAATCAGAGCCCACACTCCCAACCTTCTCCTTTATCAAATGGTCACACACCAACTCAATACTTCTTCCCAGATCAAGGTACCAGACACCTAGTAGGCCCCAAATCTGGCCAGAATTATTCCAACTAGCCAGTCCTAAGCTGTTTAGCCCATCCTGCTTTATCTTTCCCACAAAAGCCACAGTCAAGTCTCTCTGATCTAGATTTTCTTCCCTTTCCTTCTGCTTCCTGACCAAGACTGGTGCTTCACCATGTGGTCCTGAATGATGTGACATGTCCCCTCTTCTCGGGAAATGTAAATAATAAAGTTCATCTTTCAATAGGATTGTCTCTCTGTGTCATCACTCAGTCACCTCCATGTTAAAATCTATGGGTACATTTGAGACCCACTGCCTTACTTATGGAGTAAGGCAGGGGACAAGATCTTTCTCTTAGGCCGAACTTCCCGGTGGTCTCAGCACTGAATGGGCCAAGCTCCTGTGTGAGTTATCACCTTGTGAAGTTAAGGCCATTTGGAGCAGGCAAAGAAATGGCTAAATGATATCTGTCCAGCAATAGTCTAGGTTCAAAAATATGGACAAAGAAACATAGAGACATACTTTATATCAGAAGACCTACTTTAAAAAGGCCTTAGTATTTTTCAAAGGCCAAGTCTTCTGTTCACTAGCTAGACCATTAATCTCAACTCCATGGCTCCAGCTATCAACCTATACTGCCACAAACCCTGCTAAATGATGCGGTAGAGGCTCAAAACAGAGGCAAAACATTATTTTTACTCTTAACAGCCACACCATCTAAATAGTAGTGATACCATTTCTGTTAGTCTGATTTCCTGAGAGTTGAGGCCAAGATGAGAGATTTGATGTGTAAGAACTGTATTAGATGAAATGGGAGACATACGGCTGTCTCTCGTTTCTGCACATCTTGTGAGAAGAGGTACTGACTGCCCTTGTTCTAGACAATCTCTTCAAGGCTGTTGTATAGTGAACAGCCTTGGGAATGAGGGATAGTGTCTTCTTCCAGAGCACAGAACAGGTTGCTTATTTTCCAGCATAATAAAGATAATATCCCCCTTCAAGGTGAAGTTCAGGCAGACTTAATATTCATTATGAAAGATTCAATTTTTTTTTAAGTTTTGGGGAAACTCTTCCATAAAAAAAAACTCTCAAAAGCAAAAATGAAAACAAAGGTACTCCCTCCCCAGCCTTCTTAATATCATCCAGTGGGGCTTAGAGTTTGGGTAACCAGGGCAGATGTTGACACTCTGGCTACTGCTGTTGCTGTGAGCAAAACATTATCCTTTGTCTCTGACCCAAGAGTCTCTTGTCTTCTGCCAGCATCTGTGAAATGATTGCAGGCCAAATGGCTAGCTACAAGCAGGGTAAAAAAATCTCAGACCTTTCAGAATTTTGACAAATTGCCTATGAAGGAAAATGGAAAGGAAACTGGGATAGCTGGGATAGCCATTAGACCATGATACAAGTCCTTCATTTGGACAGAGGGAAGCACTATATGTTAGGTAGTAGAATCTCAGACAGAGTTCAGCTATAAGAAAGTTTTGGCAAGTCTGTGGCATGTGCTTCAGCCAATGACACTCTTCAGAGCTGTCTCACATCTCACACAAGTGGCTGCTTCCTATCCCTCCTGCACACAGTTATTGTCTGGGAGCAGCCTTTGGGAAACTGGCCTTGGATCAAAAGCACGGAAGGTTCAGAACACAGAAACTGGGACATCAGTCCTGTACTTTCCTTACAGTGGGAGACTTGAGAGGCATAGTGTCATGACTGCCACATCAGTTAATAGTCTTGGGATTCCAAAACTCCTGTATTTTAAAAAGAAGGTTGGCCATACTATCAGAATTCAGAAAATTTATTGCAGGGAAATGGAGAATGTATTAGACAGAACTCATGGTTATAAGCATCTGAAACCCAATCCTCATAGTAACTTAGGCCAAAAAAGGGAAGAAAAAGTAACTGTAAGAACATGTAAGTAAAGAGACAAAGGTGGTAGCAGTATGGTCCAGGGACTCCCCTCTGAGCACCAGCAAAATCCCTTGTCACAGCCAATTGCTAGACTTGAGGGGCACCATCCTGGGCTTGGTCAGCCTTCACCATGTGCTCAGCCTTATGCCAGGAGGGGTGAGTCAAGTCAAATTACTCACAGGCCAGCCACAGGGAAGAGCAACAGTTGCTGAAAAGGAACAATGTTGAGAAATAAGATGTTCACCAGGAGGAGAACATTTTTCTTCTCAAAGTTCAGTGATGGTGATGACTAAAGAGATGGGTTGATTGTGGCGAAGAAGTTGAGAAGTTTGGCATCAGCTGAGGATACAGCGGTTAAGAAAGTTGTTGACAGAGAAAGCAGATGAAATCAGCAGCACACGCTTGGATCTGGGACCCTCTCAGCAGACTAGAGTCTGCAGGCTGCATGTTGGTGCCTCCTACATGGTTGTTGCTCTTTTTGTACTATGATTTTGGGCACAGAAAGATATCTTCCAATGACTTGATCTTTAAGAATAGAGGTCATACTGGCACATGGAAGCTTAACTAGAAAATAACATTTGTAGAAATTCAGAGAAAGAAGAGGCGCCTTGGACTTTTTCCTTAGTTATATCAATCTTTGGAAAAGAAGTGTTTAAATTTTTTTTTCCAGAATATTTGAGTTAGTAATTAGTTAAGTTTGGCTCTGGGAAGTCTGCCTTCAAATATAAGAAATGGCATAGCAGTTTTTGGGCCCCAGTGAGCTTGTCCTGTTTCTTACCTTCCATGAAGTTCAGGATAGCAACAGATTAACCTGATGAATAAAATTCTGTGGTGTGCACTTTACTAGTATTTTCTTGTACCCAATATTTCTTTTCTAGTTCATTTGCAGAGGCAACTGCTTGGCGTTAGAATATCTGGGCTGTGGATCACTTCTCATTCTGTAGGAAAATCTCTAGCTTCTTGAGGAAAATGGGTATAATAATACTTTTCTTAAAAAATGTTAAGCCAATCAACAGAGATAATGCATGTGAAGCTGTGCCCAGGTACACAAGATGAATGCTATTATCACCTCATTCTCATTCTGGGGAATTCAGGCCAAAGGTGGAGAGATAATGGAATCATCCATTTGTGTCTTTTACGTGCTAGCACATAGGATGGAATCACTTTTGCTTACACCCAGAGCCCAGGATGATTTCTGCCATTCCGTGTGCTTTAAGACAAGATTTGGGTTTTCAGGCAAACCTGTGGGTCCCCACAACTGGCACGGTGAAGGAAACCACTTACATTTTCCTCTCATTGTCTTATAATTATCAGTCTCTAATTTATTTTCTTTGAGAAAGAGCTTATCTTACCATCAATTCATTAGTGGCTTAATACAGGGTAAGCTGATTATAGGCAATCTGAACAGTGCATGTTCACACTGTAGAGCCATCAAGCTAATAATACCTTTGGAGAATATTTCTCCTGGGTCTATCATTTCAGCAGATCTTGTTAGATTTTATGTGTAGGGGCATCTTCAGGGCTGTTGGTGGCATCCTGCATGCTCTGTGGTCTTTCCAGACGAAAAGGCTGCATGAAGTCATATCAGGGGGAAAGGAAATGAGGTTGTTTATACATTACCACTTGGTTCTCAATTTGTTACTTGATTGAAATATCCCAAGATTCAGTCTGAAAGAAAATACAAGATAATGTTACCAAAGGGTACAGGGATTAGGTAACTAGAACGGAAACAAAGAAGATTCACACTGAGGACCCAGGGAGAAATGAAAGAATTTGAAACCCATCCGAATCCTTTCCTTTTAGTCTGTCTCCAAGAGGCTAAAACATCTGGTGAATCACGTCAAAGACTCAATCAATCATCCCTGTGTTTGGTTTTTATGATGCCAGACATCTGGATTGACTGAGTTTCTCTTTTCTTAATTAAATCAGCTGGCTGTTTTGGCTTCCTGCAGAATCAGCTTTAGTCTAAATAATACACATCATTGTCCTATTTGTACTCTTACTCAGTTGGGATACTTACTTGGTTTTGTTTTAATTTCTATTCATTTAATGATCAATTTAAAATAGTTTTGCATATTGTATACAACACATTCAAGCATTAATATAAGTATTAATAAATAAACCAGAGAAACAAAATTGCCTTGAGTGCTTTACTTTTGTCTAACAGGAGCCCTTGATGTTACCTACAGTGGAAGCTGAGAGAGTTCACGATGTTAAATAATTATATGGCTAGTTCCCAGCAGAGATCAAAATATTCTCTTTTATGTAAAGACAGCTGGCATCCACTGTCATTTTAACTGTGTGTAATAAGAACACACAATTTATATAACTTATGCATTGCTAGGTTTTTTAGTCCATAGGAATTTGGTCTGGTTTTATATTATTTTCAGATATCCCTTGCATTCTTATCTGGGAAGGCTTCTGGGCAACTTGATGACGGGAGACTTAAAAAGAGATGAAAAGAAACCATGGACACATACTGCTTTAATGAAATATTATATTTTCCAGAAAAGAAATCTAGCCTCAGAATAGACAAAACAAAGTTTATCACTCTAAATGAAATGACAGAAAACAACTGAAGAATTTTGGAATAACATCTCATACCTCACTCTTTGGTGGTGTTTTCATGGGGCCTGCCTAGCACACAAGTCGAAAGCGGATGTTGCTTTCTCACTAAGGTGATTTGTTTATTTGGTGTTAAAGAAATAAAAGATCAATAAAGTGCTATCTTGATGCGGCTATAGTTAATTTTGAAAGACAGATGAATTATGATTTGAAGACTCTTATAATCATTGAGCCAAATTGGCTATTTTATATTTATTTACAAGAGTTATATGACACTTATCTAATCAAAATACCTAAAAGTTTTCATCAAAATTAGGCACAGCTCTGTTCCTGCAGAAAGCACCCCGGTGTACCTTCAGTCAGAGCAGTTGCTAAAATAAAAACTAAAGTTCACTTTGATGCTACTCTGCCAGATGTGGATATTTCCCTATGCTTTTCCTGGAGTTGCTTTTGTAGATGCATTAGTGCATTAAGCAGCTTTATCAGGAATCCACCAACGTGCTGTGGGTGAATAGAAGAAGGTGCCAGGCACTAACATGCACTTTACGCACATTATCTCTTAGCTAATGCTCAAAACAAGCCTATAGGAAATGTATCATTACTAATAATGGCCGAAACTGAAGCTCAGAGAGGTTAAGCAATTGACTCAAAGTTAAACAATCCAATTTTTGGATTAATAGTATTTATTTTAAAAATACGTTTCTATTTGCACACCCACATATTCATTGCAGACATTTTGGAAAAGATAGGAAAGTAAGACAGAAAAATAATGACTCAGAAATGCCATTTCTCTGACATAATGACTATTAATTTTTTTCTGTATGGACTTATATACACATATATACATAAATATTTAAAGAAATATACCCACATTAAAACCATAGACTCACACTGAGCACATCACTTTGTAATTTTCCTTTTAATAAACACAATTGGCAACTTATTTCATATCATAGATATTTTTCTATCTCAGGGATCAGCAAACTCCCTCTGTAAAGGGCCAGAAGGCAAATATTTTATGATATGTGGGTAATACTGTCCCACCTGCCTAACTCTGAGATATCAGCCATAGACAATGCGTAAGTGCATGGGTGTGACTGTGCGCCAATAAAATTTTATTTAAAAAAATAGGTGGTGGATCAGATTTAGTCTATGGGCTACAGTTTCCTGAACCTTGTTCTACAGAATCATTTTTTAAAATGAGGCCCGACAGTAATTCATCACATGGCTATATTATTACTTAATCTCAAGTCTTTAGTCTGTGTCTATTTAGTAACAATGTTGTGATGAAAAATCTTATAACTAAAACTTGATATACATGATCAGATTTTCCTCAAGATAATTTCCTCGAAGAGGAATATCTGAGTCATATGGAAAATCTTTTTATAATGTGTTTGATATGTATTACAAATTACCATACACAAAACCATAATTTCCATTCTTACCAGTGGTGCAAAGGAGGTCCTCTTGTTAACCAAGTATACTATGGAGATCCTTTTAAATCTTTGGCAATTTGATAGATAAAAACAATAGGCACTTTTTAATTTGTATTTTTTTGATTGACTATTGTTGAGATCGATCATATTTTCTTTTTTATGTGTTTAATATTTAGTTATAAATCAGCTATTTTCTTCAGGTAACCTAATTATATAAATGATGGAAACATTCAACTGCTTTTAGCAAATTCAGTGACTTTATCCAAATTTAGATTAACACATAAAGCATTAGATTAACACATAGATGACATTGAAACAGTCTCCCAAGCCCTTATTCATCCACTCCAATGGTAAAATAAGCTGTTTCTTTCCTAATCTTGCTTCCTTTGGCTCTTGTCCAAAAAATAAAAAAGCATCTTTCTTGAAAGCTTTTGCTTTTTTTTGCCCCCATACTGGACCCTCCCAACAGAAGGCATACTTTGTCTGGCTTTTATTGGGGAGGCAAAATTCTGACATCTGTTTATCCTGGATTCTGTATGCGGTGGGATGAATGTGCTAAAAGTTGTGGGCACTGTTGTGGGTTGAACTGTGTGCTCCAAAAATGATAAGTTGAAGTCCTGACCCCTGGTACCTGTGACTATGACCTTATTTGGAAATAGGGCCTTTATAGATATAATCCAGTGAAGATGAGGTTGTCAGTGTGGACCCTAATCCAATATTACTTCTTTTTGAACAAATGGAGAAGACAGAGAGACAGAGGTAACGGCCCTGTGAAGATGGCAGCAGAGATTGGAATTATATAGCCATAGCACAGGAACACCTGGGCTACTGGAAGGTGGAAGAGAGAAGGAAGGATGCTCTGTAAGAGGCTTAGGAAGGACAACAGCCCTCCAGAGACTTTGATTTCAGACTTTTAGCCTCCAGAACTGTGAGAGAATACATTTCTATTGTTTCAAGATTTCAAGATACAAGGACCCTATCTCTTCTTTTCTGTTTGTCGGTTTGTGGGTGCTCTGTGGCGGCAGCTTTCGGAAGCAAACACAGGCCTGCAGGCATGCTGGCTGCCTGCTCTTTTGGGGCTGTACAGTCCAGAGGTCTGGCCCAGAGTTCTTCCCTTCAGAAGGGGCTCTCATCAGAGCAAACCCTTTTCCCTGATGACTGATCTGCACGTGCCCAGTGGCTTGTTTATTTCAACAAGGAAGAAGGAGGAAGCCTTTGGGCCTTGGGTCCAGACCTCTATTGACAACCTAGCCATGCTATCATAAACCTGATATCTGGATCTCCTATACTCTTTCTTCCAAAATCTCTACAGGAAGATGGGCCTCGAAGTCTTAAAAAAAACATGGGGATTTTGAACACCAGAAAACTGGCATTGTGGTGACCAAAACAACACCTGGAGATGCTTGCTCCCTGCCTTGGCTGCGGCGGCTTGGTGTCTGAGTGGGAATGATGGTGATTTAGATTAAATGTCAGCAAGCATGGCTTCAGGGTCCTCTGGGCCTGGTATTGGTCCAAGAAGGCATGTTGTGGTCACATCTGGCTTCACAGATATTTGATTACTGGAAAGGGAGAGTTAAATTTCCAATTAAGTCTTACTGTAAAGTAGATAATGCATTGTATGGGCTTTTTCAGCACTAGTGAAAGAAATGATTTGTTTCTCTTTAACTATATATTTTTTCAGCCAAGACTTTAAACTACAAAGACAGGTGTGTTTCCAATGGGCCTCACAGGACTTGTGCTTGAGGTATGTACCTCTTGTTTACTAGCTTCATGATTAAGTGAAATGAGGTGTGCTGCCCCAAATCTATGCCTTCTTGTCTTATTTTGAAATACTTCAAGGGATGAGGATGGAGCTGTGGAAAGGTAAACCTCAGAAGTCTGTGTCACGTACCACATAAGTAATCTTGAGTTGAGAATAATACTGAGTGATTATTACTAGAAACTCAAAAGTTGGGATTAAAGATGGCAGCATGAGAGGTGAGACACAGGCTTCCTCCTAAAATGGCATATAATAAGAAAATATAATTAATACAACTAATCCTAAAAGAGCAACAGGAAAGAGGACTGCGTCAGACAGTATACACCTGGAGAAAAGAGCAGACCTCACAGAACAGGGTAACGTACCAAAGCTGTGGCCCAGCAGGACCCAAGCCCTTGTCCCACCCCAGCTCACCAGGGGGAGGAAGAGAAACAGAGCAGGGAGGCAGTGCAGGCCTGGGACTGCTGAATACCTAACTCCGGAGATCTTCTCTGGGAGCACAAACCTACAATTCATGGTGCTTGCAAGATACTCTCATGATTATGGGGTTGGAAAACTAAGGCAGAATTCCTGGAGAGACTGAGATTCCAGCCACTTGTGGAAAGCGGGGATCCATATCCGGCTGCTCTGGGACAAAAGAAAGGTGGGCAGTCTGAGAGATTCCCTAACAAGGAAGCCCTTAGCAAGAGGGCTGCTAAGGGGGCAAGGATTGCACAGAGCTTACTGCTCAGGAGAGAGGACAGGTAGACAAAATTGTCCGGGTGCACTCTGCTCAGCAGGTTGGGAGCTTTGCCATATAGACTCTCATATTTAAGGAGGAAAAAGAAATCTTCCTCCTTAGACGATCTTCAGGTGCTCCAGCTCCCTGGCTGGCTACACAGCTCCAAGGACCCCCTCCGTGATATGCAGCCTACTGCGCCTTTCTCCTGGCCAGCCCCACCTGTCTCTCAAACCGGCAAACCATACCATGGCAGTAGACCAGCCAGAGGGAAGATCTGTCTACAGCAACTATGAATGCAAAGCATAGAGGTTTATACCTGTGTGCTCGGCCCACTGGTTCAGGCAGTGGAGACACACATAGCAGCCAGGGAGCAGGAAACAGCTCTTTCCTCCCCCCAGGAACCAATACCGCTCCCTGCTACCCCCAACATTGCTTCAGGGGCTGAGCAGCTCCAGGGAGTAGAGCTTCTGGGCACTAGAGGGCGCCATATACAAACATGAAACGCCAAAGGAACCTGGTTCAGAGTAAAATTATGAATACAACTCCTGAGAAAGATTTAAATGATATTGACCTCATGACACTTCCTGAAAGGGAGTTCAAAATAAAAATCATTAACACGTTCATGGAAGTATGGAAAGATATTTAAGAACTCAGGAATGAATTCCGGTCAGAGATCCAATCATTGAAGAGCACAATGGACAGTATTAAAAGCAGATTGGATACAGTGGAGGAGACAATAAATGAAATAGAAATTAGAGAAGAGGAATACAAAGAAGCTGAGGCACAGAGAGAAAAATGGATCTCTAAGAATGAAAGAATATTGAGAGAACTGTGTGACCAATCCAAACAGAACAATATTCGCATTATAGGGGTACCAGAAGAAGAAGAGAGAGAAAAAGGGATAGAAAGTGTCTTTGAGGAGCTAATTGCTGAAAACTTTCCCAGTCTGGGGAAGGACATAGTCTCTCAGGCCATGGAGATGCACACATCTCTCAACACAAGGGACCCAAGGAAGACAACATCAAGACATAAAGTAATTAAAATGGCAAAGATCAAGGATAAGAGCAGACTACTAGAAGCAGCTAGAGAGAGAAATAAGATCACATACAAAGGAAAACCCATCAGGCTATCATCAGACTTCTCAACAGAGACCTTACAGGCCAGAAGGGAGTGGCATGATGTATTTAATGCAATGAGGCAGAAGGGCCTTGAACAAAGAATACTATAACTGGCAAGATTATCATTTATATTTGAAGGAGGGTTTAAACCATTTCTAGATAAGCAAAAGCTGAGAGAATTTACCTCCCACAAACCATCTCTACAGTGTATTCTGGAGGTACTGCTATAGATGGAAGTGTTCCTAAGGTTTAATAGCTGTCACCAGAGGTAATAAAACCACAGTAAAGAAAGTAGAATAGCTAATTACTAAATAAATGCCAAAATTAAAATGACTATCTCCAAAGTCAATCAAGGGATAGACAAAGAGTACAGAATATGATACCTAATATATAAAGAATGGAGGAGGAAGAAAAAGGAGGAAGAAAAAAAAAAGAAACTTTAGGTTGTGTTTGTAATAGCATATTGAGTTAAATTAGACTCTTAGATAGTAAGGAAGTTAACCTTGAACCTTTGGTAACCATGAATCTAAAGCCTGCAATGGCAATAAGTACATACCTATCAATAATTACCCTTAATGTAAATGGACTGAATGCACCAATCAAAAGACATAGAGTCACTGAATGGATAAAAAAACAAGACCTATCTATATGCTGCCTACAAGAGACTCACTTTAAACCCAAAGACATACACAGACTAAAAGTGAAGGGATGGAAAAAGACATTTCATGCAACTAATAGAAAAAAGCAGGAGTTGCAGTGCTTGTATCAGACAAAATAGACTTCAAAACAAAGAAGGTCACAGGAGACAAAGAAGGACATTACATAATGATAAAAGGGTCAACCCAACAAGAAGATATAACCATTATAAATATCTATGCACCTAACACAGGAGCACCTACATATGTGAAACAAATACTAACATAATTAAAAGGAGAAATAGAATGCAATGCATTCATTCTAGGAGACTTCAACACACCACTCACCCTGAAGACAGATAAACCAGACAGAAAATAAGTAAGGAGACAGAGGCACTGAACAACATAATAGAACAGATGGACTTAACAGACATTTATAGAACTCTACACCCAAAAGCAGCAGAATACAAATTCTTCTCAAGTGCACATGGAACATTTTCAAGAATAGATCATATCCTAGGCCACAAAAAGAGCCTCGGTAAATTCAGAAAGATTGAAATTGTACCAACCAGTTTCTCAGACCACAAAGGTATGAAACTAGAAATAAATTATGCAAAGAAAATGAAAAATCCCACAAACACATGGAGACTTCACAATATGCTCCTAAATAACCAATGGATCAATTACCAAATAAAAACAGAGATCAAGCAATATATGGAGACAAATGACAACAATAATTCAACACTGCAAAATATGTGGGATGCAGTGAAAGCCATGTTTAGAGGAAAGTATATTGCAATACAGGCCTACCTCAGGAAAGAATAATCCCATATGAGCAGTCGAAACTCACAATTAACGAAACGACAAAAAGAAGAACAAATGAGGCCCAAGTTAGTAGAAGGAGGGACATAATAAAGATTAGAGCAGAAATAAATAAAATGGAGAAGAATAAAACAATAGAAAGAATCAATGAAAGCAGGAGCTGGTTCTTCGAGAAAATAAACAAAATAGATAAACCCCTAGCCAGACTTATGAAGAAAAAAAGAGAGTCTACTCACATAAACAGAATCAGAATGAGAAAGGAAAATCACTACAGACACCACAGAAATAAAAAGAATTATCAGAGACTACTATGAAAAATTACATGCTAACAAACTGGATAACCTAGGAGAAATGGACAACTTTCTAGAAAAACACAACCTTCCAAGGCTGACCCAGAAAGAAACAGAAAATCTGAACAAATTACCAGCAACAAAATTGAACTGGTAATAAAAACCTACCTAAGAACAAAATGCCTGCACCAGATGGCTTCACCACTGAATTTTATCAACCATTTAGTGAAGACATTACACCCATCCTCCTTAAAGTTTTCCGAAGAGTAGAAGAAGCCAGCATCACTCTAATACCAAAACCAGGCAAAGACACCACAAAAAAGAAAATTACAGACCAATATCCCTGATGAACATAGATGCAAAAATACTCAACAAAATATTAGCAAACCACATTCAAAAATACATCAAAAGGATCATCCATCATGATCAAGTAGGATTTATTCCTGGGATGCAAGGATGGTACAACATTTGAAAGTCCATCAACATCACCCACCACATTAAGAAAAAGAAGAACAAAAAACACATGATCATCTCCATAGATGTGAAAAACATTTGACAAAATTCAACATCCATTCATGATAAAAACTCTCAACAAAATGCATATAGATGGCAAGTACCTCAACATAATAAAGGCCATATATGACAAACCCACAGCCAACATTATACTTAACAGTGAGAAGCTGAAAGCTTTTCCTTTAAGATCGGGAACAAGACAAGGATGCCCACTCTCCCCTCTTCTATTCAACATAGTACTGGAGGCCCTAGCCACAGCAATCAGACAACACAAAGAAATAAAAGGCATCCAGACTGGCAAGGAAGAAGTTAAACTGTCCCTGTTTGCAGATGACATGATATTGTACATAAAAAACCCTAAAGAATTCACTCCAAAACTACTAGATCTAATATCTGAATTCAGCAAAGTTGCGGGATACAAAATTAATACGCAGAAATCTGTGGCATTCCTATACACTAACAATGACCAGGCAGAGAGAGAAATCAGGAAAACAATTCCATTCACAGTTCCATCAAAAAGAATAAAATACCTAGGAATAAACCTAACCAAGGAAGTGAAAGACCTATACTCTGAAAACTATAAGACACGCATGAGAGAAATTAAAGAAGATACCAATAAATGGAAACTCATCTCGTGCTCATGGATAGGAAGAATTAATATTGTAAAAAAATGGCCATTCTGCCTAAAGCAACCTACAGATTCAATGCAATTCCTATCAAAATATCAACAGCATTCTTCAATGAAGTAGAGAAAATCATTCTAAAATTCATATGGAACCAAAAAAGACCCTGAATAGCCAAAGCAATTCTGAGAAGGAAGAATAAAGCTGGGGGGATTATACTCCTCAACTTCAAGCTCTACTACAAAGCCACAGTAATCAAGACAATTTGGTCCTGGCACAAGAACAGACCCATAGACCAATGGAACAGACTAGAGAGCCCTGGTATAAACCCAACCACATATGGTCGATTAATATATGATAAAGGAGCCATGGACATACAATGGGGAAATGACAGCCTCTTCAATAGCTGGTGTTGGCAAAACCGGACAGCTTCATGCAAGAGAATGAAACTGGATTATCGTTTAACCCCATACACAAAAGTAAACTCGAAATGGATCAAGGACCTGAATTAAGTCATGAAACCATAAAACTCTTAGAAGACAACATAGGCAAAAATCTCTTGAATATGAGCATGAGCAACTTCTTCCTGAACGCATCTCCTCAAGCAAGGGAAACAAAAGCAAAAATGAACTCATGGGACTACATCAAACTAAAAAGCTTCTCTGCAAAGGACACCATCAACAGAACAAAAACATATCCTACAGTATGGGAGAATATATTTGTAAATGACATATCCAACAAGGGGTTAACATCCAAAATATATGAATAACTTACACGCCTCAACACCCAAAAAGCAAATAACCCGATTAAAAAATGGGCAGAGGATATGAAGAGACAGTTCTCCAAAGAAGAAATTCAGATGGCCATTCTGATATCTCATTGAGGTTTTAATTTGCATTTCCCTGGTAATTAGTGATGTGGAGCATCTTTTCATGTGGGAGGGTGGTTGGGGAGTGTGGGAGAAGGGGATTGAGGGGTATTTTGTTTAGTACACATGGTGTGGGCAATCACGGGGATAACAGTGTAGCACAGAGAAGGCAAATAGTGAATCTGTGGCATCTTACTACACCCAAGGACAGTGACTGCACTGGGGTATGAGTGGGGACTTGATAATATGGGTAAATGTAGTAGCCACATTATTTTTTCATGTGAAACCTTCATGAGAGTGTATATCAATAATACTTTAATAAAAATAAATAAATCCAAAAAGAAAAAGGTGGGAGGGATTACAAACAATGTATGAAAATGTTGTACCAAAATGACATAATAAAAAATCAACAAGGTGAAAAAAAAAACTTGGAAGGAAATTGAAAAGGCTTGTTCTTGCAACACTGATTTTAGAAAAGCTTACCCAGGAAAGTCAGGGAGGAATGCAATTGGTGTATGTTTTTGTCTTAACATGCTTTCATCTTAATGTCAAACAGGAGCCGTAGAAGAGAGAAAGCAAAGGTAGACATTCTGCTTTCAGGGGGCAGGTGAGGGATTTTCTTATTAGAGACGTCAAATTCTTGGTTGATAGATAAAAAGGCAGATGGACCTAACCATTTATAAAGGTGAAACCAGCGGTTTCTCTGAGATGAAGCTGAGGGCCAGGGCCTGGAAGAGGACATGAAAGAGACTTAGAGATACCTCAGCGTGACTGAGAGGTGACGCGAAGTCACATCAGCCAGAGTGCATAATGGGGCAGTGGCCCAGCTGGGGGAGATCAGGCCTTGAGCTCAGCCATCACAGGCTCCAGCAATAGGCAGATGCCCAAGGATTCTGCTAAGACCAGAGTAGTAGGCTTAGGGTGGGGGCCTTAGGGGCCAGCTACTCAGCTGCCGGACATGGGGGACATGGAGGGTGTCACAAGATTCAAGGACCATGCTCTAGAACTGCTAGGCTTCCAGTTTAGAAATAAAAAGTAAAGTTAAATATGAAGAAACAAGGGAAGTGATAACATGTGATGTTCTCCAGATGAAATAAAGGAGCTTTGATTTTTGGTTACCTGGATTCAGTTCTCCAAGGTCATCTGCAGAACTGGGAAATATGTTAGCATTCAGTTACCTCCCAGCTGGAGGCAAATCGGCTGGTACTTTCTTCATCAGAGAGGTTTTTGTTTTTGTTTTTTTGAGCACCAAGAGCAGTTGGGCATTGTTTACAGAGATATGTCTTTTGTAACTAACCTATAATTGCTTCACTCAAATACATTAGTCCCCCACCTTTATAATTTTTTTCAAAAATATAGTCTATTAGTGTATTGGTAATGGTAAAGCTAGCTCAGGAATAGAATTACACGTCCTCATTTATTTAGCTTTATGTTGACTATGTTCTTCAGTTTGCAAAAAATCTTAAAATATGTTTATGGTCCACTGGGTTTATTAAGAGCAGTCTTTCTGAGTCTCAGAAATGTCCTGTTTTGGGTGATAAAGTCAACTTAATTTAGCACTATCTATGTCCCCAGCTCTGTGCTAAGTATTTGGTATGTGTTACTTATTTACTTCAAAGCAAGCAAGCAGACAAACCTATATGATTTCTACCACCATCTTTAATGGCTCTGTCAGATTCATCCTCATGCTGAGATTCGATAGGCCAAGATCTCAGAAAAAAGGAAACATTCTCTGCTGTTTCCCCCTTAAGATATTTGTCAGTTTTTGGCTGTGCAAGGAAAAGAGACTAAGAAGTTTCAGAGTTTTAACATATGCATTATATATAGAGAAGTGCATAACTCATAAGCCTATAGTTGAATAAATTTTCATGAAGTGAACACATCCATGTAAATGCTGTCCTAATTAAGAAGCAACATCCTAGGAGGTGTTCACATGCTTCTTCTGGGGCATTAACCATCACAACAGTAGCCACTATTCTGACTTCCCTCATGTGTGAGTTTTACTTACTTGTGAACTTCATATAAATGGAATCACATACACTCCTTGTTTTTTTGACATTTTTCACTTTGTGAGAGTTGTCCATGTCCGTGTTGTTTTGTGAAGTAGCAGTTTGTTTATTTCCACTGCTGTATTCTGTTGTACGAATAGGCTACAACTTATTTGCTCATATTATTATTTGATGGATATTGTTTCTGGGTTTGACTATTATGAATCGTGCTGATATGGACAAATTTTGCTGAATATATGCCTAGTGTAGAATATGGTAATACGGTATGTGTATGTCCAGTGTTAGTAGATACTGCTTTCCAAGGTGGTTGTACTAGCATATATTCCCAAGTCTTCCTATGACGTATATTCAGGCAAAATTCATGGTATAGCAAAACCATTAAATTAGGGAATTGTTTTATGATTTTCAAAATGCTTTTGTGTTTTATAAGAGGATTTAAGAGTAAGGTCAATGTATATATTTAAAAATGTATCCAACTTCTCATCTAATTTCTGAGTATACATTTAATGGAGAAAGTAGTATCTAGAGCAATTTTCCTT